>CM069405.1:524026295-524390761 GCA_035609135.1 Eleutherodactylus coqui
CACCTGTGTGGTGACCTCGGTCACCCATTCAGTCGCTGTCCACGCTCTTTCGCCAATGCGGTCATGGCCCCAGCGGAGGAGAGCCGTGAGGTTGCTTCTGCAGGGGAGGGGACCAGCAGAGGCGAGGGAGCCCAGGAGCCAAGGAAGAACAAACATGCTGGGGCAGCCAAGCTAAGGCGCCAAGAGAAGCGCGGAAGGGGCAGGGAGCTGGTGGAAACCCAGGTGGCAGGTGGGTCAATGCTGGCCCCTGCTCCGGACGCAAATCATGTGGCTGAGGCTCCAGGGGACAGGGAGCTGGATGAGGAGGTCAGGAGGATCCAAAGGGAAGAGGATGCCACTTATTCAGATTCGTCCCACTATGAAAGTGTGGGTGAGGGCAAGGATGAGTGGCAAAAGAAAAAGCGCAAGCAGGGCTTCAAGAAAATGAAAAAAAGGGAAGGGAAATCTTCCCCTGCAACGGGCCAGGTGCAGGAAGGCAATCCAAACTCTCCTCTTGTTGGGCTCTCCAACAGGTACCAAGCTCTCTCGTCCTCGGAGGGACAGGTGCCTAGGACAAGCGTGGGGCCTACAGTGGGTGCTGAGCCTTCCTCTTGTGGGGGTTTGGTGACCTCCAGGGGGAGGGCTGGCCCAGAGCCCAGTGGCAAGGAGGACGAGGTTGATGCACGGGCATCTTCCGGCTTACGCTACCGTGGTTCTGAAGATGATACGTCGGTGGGGTCTGGGGATGTGGGAGATCAGAACTCTGTCGAGGAAACTCCTCGATAAGAGGGTTCTGTTGACCCATTTCCAGAAGCCCCTGGCGCTCAAGGACTGCCCAAGTCGGGACCTGGAGGGAGGGTTACGTTTATTGAATTCTGACAGGATCCCCTTGAAGTTTTGGGACTTGACTTGGCGCTGTTTCCACGGGAGACTGTATGTAAGGGGCAACTTGAAGAGCAGGACTCTGGTGGATAGGGGTTGCCCCCGCCAGGAGTGCAGCAACGTACTGGAAAGCATGGAGCATTTCCTGCTTCAGTGTCCCTCTAATACAGAGGTGTACAAACGGGTGGGAGCCTCCATTGGTTGGCCCAAGTTGGCACGCCTCTCATATGCGGAATGGGTCTATGGGGCATTCGGGGACCTTGGTGGCAGGGACCGGTGCACTTTATTCTTAGTCAGCCTAGTGGTCAGGTTTCACATTTGGAACGCACGGTGTCTAGTTTCGACAGAAGAGAAAATCCTCCCCGCGGATGAGGTGAATAGAAACATCCTGGGTGACCTGGTGAAGGTGCGCTCTCTGGATTATGAGAGGTTGGGCACGACTAAGGCCTCTCTCCTATGGAGAGGGTTTGTATTTCGTTAGGGACAGTCTTCTTATTGTTAGGGTCTTTGTAGGGACAGAATAGGGAGAGGTAGGGACATTGTAGGGACAGATTAACTATAGGGATAGTTTTTCTAAGATTTGGTCGGTGCCCGGCTTATCATATCCAGTCCTGGTGGAGGGCTGAGTGTGACACTAGTAGAGTTTTTGTTTTCGGTCAAAGATCAGGTATGTACGGCTGCAGGTAACTGAACCTTAGGCTTTCGGGTATTAATATGTAGTGTTGGTTTGTAGTTATGTAGTATAAGATATGTTATATGTTTTGTTTTGTATATAGGGCTAGGGGTTATAGATAGGTTGGGTGGGGGTTTATTGGGGGGAGGGGGGGGATTTATGCCTCAGCTGTAGCTTGACACGTCCCGGACAATGAACACTGGGCACGGACTGTTGGTGCGGGCGTAGCCCTCAGGCTGCGGCGGGCAGGGTGTGTATGCGGTGCAGCTCGGCTCGTCCTGGACATAGACATTGAGCACGGACTTGGGATGCAGGCGTGGCTCCCAGGCTGCACCGTAGGGGGTTGTTTGGGGTGTGTGGTGGTTTGGTCTGGGTATAGGGTTAGTTTAGGATTATGTAAGGTTTTATATTTTAGGTGGTGGGCATTAAAAAAATAAAAATAAAAAATAATTTAAAAAAATAGCAAAAAAAAAATATATATATAAAAAAAAAAAAAAGGTATTGGGTTGTTCTTATTGTTATTATTATTACTTTTGTTATTGTTTGCATTATTGCTATTATATCATTGCTTCGGTTATTAGTAAAGATGAGCGAACACCAAAATGTTCGGGTTCGCGTTATTCGAAACGAACTTCCCGCGATGTTCGGGTGTTCGTTTCGAATAACGAACCCCATTGAAGTCAATGGGCGACCGGAACATTTTTGTATTTCGCCGATGCTCGCTAAGGTTTTCATGTGTGAAAATCTTGGCAATTCAAGAAAATGATGGGAACGACACAGCAAGTTCTCCTCTGCCACAGCTGTAACAGCTGTGGCAGAGAAGAACGATGTTAGCCCATTGAATTCAATGGAGCCGTCAATACAGCCGACTCCACTGAATGCAATGGGCTGCCGGCGATCGCGGGATGAATTGTCGGAAAGGGGTTAAATATATAAGCCCTTTCCTGCAATTCATCCAGAAATGTGTAAAAATAAAAAATATATATATACTCACCTGGTGCCGACAGACGGAGTTCAGCGCGGCAGGCTGCAGTTCTCCTGAACTGCTCTGAACAGCTTTTTGTAGTATTCAGCAGCCGGGGATTTAAAATCCCCGCCTGCTGAATAAGATGCCTCTGAATGGTCACAGCCTGACCAATCAGAGGCCAGCCCTCACTCACACCCATTCATGAATTCATGAATGGGTGTGAGTGAGGGCTGGCCTCTAATTGGTCAGGCTGTGACCATTCAGAGGCATCTTATTCAGCAGGCGGGGATTTTAAATCCCCGGCTGCTGAATACTACTCACAGCTGTTCAGAGCAGTTCAGGAGAACTGCAGCCTGCCGCGCTGAACTCCGTCTGTCGGCACCAGGTGAGTATATATATATTTTTTATTTTTACACATTTCTGGATGAATTGCAGGAAAGGGCTTATATATTTAACCCCTTTCCGACAATTCATCCCGCGATCGCCGGCAGCCCATTGCATTCAGTGGAGTCGGCTGTATTGCCGGTTCCATTGAATTCAATGGGCAAACATCGTTCTTCTCTGTCACAGCTGTTACAGCTGTGGCAGAGAAGAAGGATTTGTCTTCTATATGTTCTCAATGGGGTTGGCGCTGCTGCCGCCGGCCCCATTGAGCGCATATAGAAATGATTTCTCAGGGAAGAAAGTTAAAGTAACCCGAACATCCGAACATCGTGTGGTGTTCGTTACGAATAACGAACATCCCGAACACCCTAATATTCGCCCGAGCATCAAGCTCGGACGAGTACGTTCGCTCATCTCTAGTTATTAGTCAAGTTTTCTTTCTTCTTTTTGGGATTTCAGGCTGGATCCTGTGAGTTAGGGATGTTTTCTCACATGTGGGTATATTGTTATATGTAGTATGTAGTGTATATGTATTGGTGAGTATGAGTGAGTGTAGTTTGGAGTGCAGGTTGGTGTAGTGTGCTGTGTGTATTGTTTGGACCAGATGGGCCTTTTGCTTTTGTTCCTTTGTCCTGCAGTAAGGCAAAGTACAGATAACACAAATGATGATTTGGTTTTGTTTTATGTTTGTCTTATGCCAAGTGAGCGATATTTATGTTCTGTTTATTGTTATGTTTTTCACTTTTATAATAAAAAGATCTACAAGATGTAACTCAGGAGTAGTACAGGATAAGTAATGTATGTACATAGTGACTCCACCAGCAGAATAGTGAGCGCAGCTCTGGAGTATAATACAGGATGTAACTCAGGAGTAGTACAGGATAAGTAATGTATGTACACAGTGACTCCACCAGCAGAATAGTGAGTGCAGCTCTGGAGTATAATACAGGATGTAACTCAGGAGTAGTACAGGATAAGTAATGTATGTACACAGTGACTCCACCAGCAGAATAGTGAGTGCAGCTCTGGGGTATAATATAGGATGTAACTCAGGAGCAGTACAGGATAAGTAATGTATGTACACAGTGACTCCACCAGCAGAATAGTGAGTGCAGCTCTGGAGTATAATACAGGATGTAACTCAGGAGTAGTACAGGATAAGTAATGTATGTACACAGTGACTCCACCAGCAGAATAGTGAGTGCAGCTCTGGAGTATAATACAGGATGTAACTCAGGAGTAGTACAGGATAAGTAATGTATGTACACAGTGACTCCACCAGCAGAATAGTGAGTGCAGCTCTGGAGTATAATACAGGATGTAACTCAGGATCAGTACAGGATAAGTAATGTATGTACACAGTGACTCCACCAGCAGAATAGTGAGTGCAGCTCTGGAGTAAGGCTGTGTTCTGAAGAGCTCTGCAGGATCCAGGGTGTGGTCTGCTTCTCAGGTGGAGACCTTGCTGAGAGCCCAGGAACAGTGCACGTTTCTGGGCTTTGTTTGGTTTGCAGTCCCGCACCTCCTCCCTCCGATCTCGGTCGGAGGGAGGACAGAGATGGCTGCAACGACCCCTGCAGTGACATCGGTGTCTGCTGCAGCTCCAAGATGTTCGGCAGCAGCAGCGGCAAAATATAAGAAGCCAAGAACTGCAGGTGAGCCAGAGAAAAGGACGGCTCCAAGTTGTGGCAGCGGTGACACGGGCTCCAGTTGCAGGCACAGTAACGCGGGCCAGTCCATCAGTGCGGCTGCATCTGACAGTGCAAGCAGCGAGATGGTGACGCGTAGCCAGGCCCGGAGGAAGGCAGGTGAGCCACAGAAGCTGGCAAAGCCAGAAAAGTGAAGTGATAGACCAGAGGGAAAGTCTGTAGTAGGGCTGGCCTCCCGGCTGGCAAGAGGCATGGCCGAGTATGAGACTGCAGGAAAGCAGATGGTTTTGCAGATGGAAAAACTGCGGTCTGCCAGGCTGCAAAGAGACCAAGCCACCTCTAAAGGCAAAAAGGCTGAAGTCTCTAAGGTGATACAGAAGTGCAAAGAATGCATTAAAGTGTGGAAGGATGTGAGGGCGAGGATCTTTGAGGAGAGCTATCCCTTTAGGCTGGGTTCACACTAGGCGTATTCCCGTCGGAAATCCCGCGGTTTGACCACAGCCGAAACCGCGAGATTTCCGACGGGAGAACCGCCACGGAAAAACCCGCGGCGGCTTTGAGGTGGCCCGGTCGCTCGCTCTTCCGCTGCGGCCGGTGCTCCCATAGAGGAGAGCGCGGCCGCGGCGGAAGTAAACAATAAATAGACATGCTGCATCTTTTGAAACCGCGGCTGCGGTCGCCGCAGCCACGGTTTCAGCCAGACTTACTACAGCGGATTGGCCGTCCCATGTGAACGAGATTTCTGAGAAATCTCGTCCACGTGGCTGGCTAATTCCGAGATTAGCAGCCGCAGGAGGATTTGCCGCGGCGGAATTTCCACGGCAAATCTGCCCTGTGTGAACCCAGCCTTAAAGAAAAGATCATGAATGATGATCGCTTTGCGAAGATGGCTGCAGGACGCAGCAACTCGCAGCAGACTGATCAGTCCAGTGATGGTGACGACAGCTCGGATGAGGACGCCTATGAGGATGTACAGGAGAGTCTGGGGGAACAGCCTGCGTGTTTGGCTGAACAAGCCCTAACCCAAGGCAGCACTACAAGAACCAGCAATCTCCAGCCAGAGCAGATTGGGCTACCAACAACCTCTGAGGAGTCTGATCTGGAGGAAGAAAGTCATAAGATGGGGGCTTTGGTATTGCAAAAGTCGCAACTGCTGGAATCCCCTCCTCATATGGGGGGTCTTCATTTTGGTATACTCAGGAAAATCTACCTCACTTCTATTTGTATGTACAGAGGAGACTCTGCCTCTCATCTGTGTATATACTGAGGAGAATCTACCTCCCCTCTATGTGTATACAATGAGGAGAATCTACCTCCCCGCTATGTGTATATACTGAGGAGAATCTACCTCCCCTCCATGTGTATATACTGAGGAGAATCTCCCTCCCCTCTATGTGTATATACGGAGGAGAATCTACCTCACCTCTATGTGTATATACTGAGGACAATCTACCTCACCTCTATGTGTATATACTGAGGAGAATCTACCTCCCCTCTGTGTGTATATACTGAGGAGAATCTACCTCACCTGTATGTGTATATACAGAGGAGAAACTACCTCCCCTCTATGTGTATATACTGAGGAGAATCTACCTCACCTCTATGTGTATATATACTGAGGAGAATCTACCTCCCCTCTATGTGTATATATACTGAGGAGAATCTACTCACCTCCATATGTATATACTGAGTGGAATCTACCTCCCCTCTATGTGTATATACTGAGGAGAATCTACCTCCCCTCTATGTGTATATCCTGAGGAGAATCTACCTCCCCTCTATGTGTATATACTGAGGAGAATATACCTCACCGCTGTGTGTATATACCGAGGAGAATCTACCTTACCTCTATGTGTATATACTGAGTAGAATCTACCTCCCCTCTATGTGTATATACTGAGGAGAATCTACCTTCCCTCTGTGTGTATATACTGAAGAGAATCTACCTCACCCATATGTGTATATACTGAGGAGAATCTACCTCACCTCTATGTGTATATACTAAGGAGAATCTACCTCTCCTGTATGTGTATATACTGAGGAGAATCTACCTCCCCTCTATGTGTATATACTGAGGAGAATCTACCTCCCCTCTGTGTGTATATACTGAAGAGAATCTACCTCACCCATATGTGTATATACTGAGGAGAATCTACCTCCCCTCTATGTGTATATACTGAGGAGAATCTACCTCCCCTCTGTGTGTATATACTGAGGAGAATCTACCTCACCCATATGTGTATATGCTGAGGAGAATCTACCTCACCTCTATGTGTATATACTGAGGAGAATCTACCTCACCTCTATGTGTATATACTGAGGAGAATCTACCTCACCTCTGTGTGTATATACTGAGGAGAATCTACCTCACCCATATGTGTATATACTGAGGAGAATCTACCTCACCTCCATGTGTATATACTGAGGAGAATCTACCTCAGCTCTATGTGTATATACTGAGGAGAATCTACCTCACCTCTATGTGTATATACTGAGGAGAATCTACCTCACCTCTATGTGTATATACTGAGGAGAATCTACATCACCTCTGTGTATATACTGCGGAGAATCTACCTCACCTCTGTGTATATACTGTGGAGAATCTACCTCACCTCTATGTGTATATACTGCGGAGAATCTACCTCACCACTATGTGTATATACTGAGGAGAATCTACCTCACCTCTATGTGTATATACTGAGGAGAATCTACATCACCTCTGTGTATATACTGCGGAGAATCTACCTCACCTCTGTGTATATACTGTGGAGAATCTACCTCACCTCTATGTGTATATACTGCGGAGAATCTACCTCACCTCTGTGTGTATATACTGTGCAGAATCTACCTCACCTCTATGTGTATATACTGAGGAGAATCTACCTCACCTCTATGTCCATATACTAAGTAGAATCTACCTGCCCTCTGTGTATATACTGAGGATAATCTACCTCAACTCTATGTGAATATACTGAGGAGAATCTACCTCTCCTATGTGTATATACCGAGGAGAATCTACCTGCCCTCTATGTGTATATACTGAGGAGAATCTACCTCACCTCTATGTGTATATACTGAGGATAATCTATCTCAACTCTATGTGAATATATTGAGGAGAATCTACCTCACCTCTATTTGTATATACTGCGGAGAATCTACCTCACCTCTATGTGTATATACTAAGTAGAATCTACCTGCCCTCTGTGAATATACTGAGGAGAATCTACCTCCCCTCTATGTGTATATACTGAGGAGAATCTACCTTCCCTCTATGTGTATATACTGCGGAGAATCTACCTCAACTCTAAGTGTATATACTGAAGAAAATCTACCTCACCTCTACGTGTATATACTGAGGAGAGTCTACCTCACTTCTATGTGTATATACTGAGGAGAATCTACCTCACCTCTATGTGTATATACTGAGGAGAATCTACCTCACCTTTATGTGTATATACTGAAGAGAATCTACCTCACCTTTATGTGTATATACTGAAGAGAATCTACCTCACCTTTATGTGTATATACCGAAGAGAATCTACCTCACCTCTATGTGTATATACTCAAGAGAATCTACCTCACCTCTATGTGTATATACTGAAGAGAATCTACCTCACTTGTATGTGTATATACTGAGAAGAATCTACCTCCCCTCTATGTGTATATACTGAGGAGAATCTACCTTAAATCTATATCTATATACTGGGGAGTATCTATCACATATCCATGTGTATATTCTAAGGAGAATCTACCTCACCTCTGTATGTATATACCGAGTAGAATCTACCTCACCTCTATGTGTATATACTGAGGAGAATCTACCTCACCTCTCTGTGTATTAACTGAAAAGATTCTACCTCACCTCTGTGTGTATATACCCAGGAGAATCTACATCTCCTCTGTATGTACATACTGAGGAGAATCTACCTCACCTCTATGTGTATATACTGAGGAGAATCTACCTCACCTCTGTGTGTATTTACCGAGGAGAACCAATCTCACCTCTGTGTGTATATACCAAGGAGAAGCTTCCTCACCTCTGTGTGTATATACCGAGGAGAATCTACCTCACCTCTGTGTGTATATACTGAGGAGAATCTACCTCACCTCTGTGTGTATATACCGTGGAGAATCTACCTCACCTCTGTGTGTATATACCGAGGAGAATCTACCTTACCTCTGTGTGTATATACCGAGGAGAATCTACCTCACCTCTGTGTGTATATACTGAGGAGAAACTACCTCACCTCTGTGTGTATAAACCGAGGAGAATCTATCTCACCTCTGCGTGTATATACCGAGGAGAATCTACCTCACCTCTGCGTGTATATACCGAGGAGAATCTACCTCACCTCTGCGTGTATATACCGAGGCGAATCTACCTGACCTCTGCGTGTATATACTGAGGCGAATCTACCTCACCTCTGCGTGTATATACCGAGGAGAATCTACCTCACCTCTGTGTGTATATGCTGAGGAGAATCCACCTCACCTCAATGTGTGTATACTGAGGAAAATCTATCTCACTTTTTTGTGTCCATATGCTGAGGAGAATCCACCCCTATTACCTTGTATAAATATTGTGGAGAATCTACCTCATCTCTGTGTATATGCTGAGGAGACCCTACCTCCCCTCTATGTGTGTATATTGAGGGGAATATTACTGACCTCTATGTACATATACTGAGGAAAATATTACAGACTCACCTCTTTGTGTTTATGCTGAGGAGAATCTGCCTAACCTCTATGTGCATATACTGAGGAGAATCTGCCTCACCTCTATGTGCATATCCTGAGGAGAATCTGCCTTACCTCTATGTGCATATACTGAGGAGAATCTACCTCACCTGTATGTGTATATACTGAGGAGACTCTACCTCACCTCTATGTGTATATACTGAGGAGAACCTACCTCACCTCTATGTGTATATACTGAAGAGAATCTACCTCACCTCTATGTGTATATACTGAAGAGAATCTACCTCACCTCTATGTGTATATACTGAGGAGAATCTACCTCACCTCTATGTGTATATACTGAGGAGAATCTACCTCACCTCTATGTGTATATACTGAGGAGAATCTACCTCACCTCTATGTGTATATACTGAGGAGAATCTACCTCACCTCTATGTGTATATACTGAGGAGAATCTACCTCACCTCTATGTGTATATACTGAGGAGAATCTACCTCACCTCTATGTGTATATACCGAGAAGAATCTACCTCACCCCTATGTGTATATACTGAGAAGAATCTAACTCATCCCTGTGTATATGCTTGGGAAAATCTACCTCCCCTTCTTGTGTATATACGGTGGAGAATCTACCTCACTTCTGTGTATATAATGAGGAGATCTATCTATCTATCTATCTATCTATCCACTCATTGTCAGTAGGATTGTGGGAATCCCCAGGCCACATGCCCCGCCTAACAGGTTTGCCAATTGTTGAAGTCTTCACAGACTTTATAGATGGGGGCCACCATCAGTTCCTAATGTTAAGTGTCTATAATGGACTAAATAAGTGATCCTTCAGGCTCTACTAACTGTAGGTGTGGAAGGGCCCCTTTCTTTGTCTGCTCTGGGGGCTGAGTACTGTGACCAGTCTTGGCCTATGGAGAAAGGGATGAGACCTGGTCTGCGGTCCATATACACCCATCGTAGACTTTTATCTTCTGTGTCGTAACAGCAGAAGGGCTCTTAGCCGGATCTCCTTGGTCCTTACTCCATAAATGATAGGGTTCATCATTGGTGGTACCACAACATAAATATTGGCCACCAGTATATGGACGAATGGGGAAATGCGGGTGTGTGGAATCCTGTGGGTGATGAAAGAGAAGAATGCTGGTACATAGAGAAGGATGATAACACAGATGTGAGACACGCATGTACTAAAAGTTTTGCGGCGAGCTTCCGAGGAGGACAGACCCACCACGGTTCGAATGATGGCCACATAGGACATGCCAATCAGAAGTAAATCTATGGCTGATGTAGCTATAAGGATGACCACTCCATAGATGATATTGACAGTGATGTCGGCGTTTGCCAGCCGGGCCATGGCCATATGTTCGCAGTACGTGTGCTTTATCACATTACTCTTCTGGTAAGGAAGACGCTTGAGCAGGAGAATCATCGGAAAAATAATAAAGACGCTCCGGGCCACTGAGGCCACTGTCACCGCCCTGATAAACGATGCTGTCAGTCTGGTCACGTAAGCTAACGGATGGCAGATAGCAATATAACGGTCATAGGCCATGGCGAGAAGAACCCCAGACTCTGTCATACAGATAAAGTGGATGAAGAAGATCTGGAGGAGACAGCCATTGAAGGAGATTTCATGGGATTCAAACCAGAAAATGCCAAGGGTTTTGGGGACAGTAGTAGAGCTCAAAACAATGTCCCCCACTGAGAGCATCATCAGGAAGAAGTACATGGGCTGGTGGAGGCTCTTGGTGATGGCAATCAATAGGAAAATGAAACAGTTACCCTTCAGAGACAGCAGATACATGAAGAAGAACATTATGGAGAGCAGCAGAGGGCAGTGCTCCATACCGGGGATCCCCAGCAGCTGAAAGGAGTCCGGGTGGAAAGGGATCGTCATGTTCCGTGGTTTCCAGAAGATCTCCACAGATCTGCAAGAAGAAGAGAAGATTGAGAATGGAGGCTCATTGTACACATCACATCTATGGTATACTTATGTCCTGCAATTGTCTGATCTTGACTTATCTCATGATTTAAACTCTACTCACATCCTGAGCTGCAGTTAGAATTCTGCTCTAGCATAATGTTTTATAATTAAATCACATCCAGGACCAACTGACTCTGTCTTAACAGATCCAGAAAAAGGAACTTTACAGTCAGTGGGGTCCCTTCTCTCCTGTAGAGTGTAAGCCCTTATGGTCAGCAAGTTCTCTCTTTCCTGTAGAGTGCAAGCTCTTATGCTTAGCGGGGTCCTCTTTTCCCTGTTGAGTGTAAGCTGTTATGAACAGTTGGGTCATTTCTCCTGTGGAGTGTAAGCTCTTATGGTCAGCAGGTTCTTCACTCTCCTGTAGAGTGAAATCTCTTATGGTCAGCGGGGTTCTCTCCCTCCTGTAGAGTGTAAGGCCTTATGGTCAGTAAATGTCTCTCTCTCTTGTAGAGTGTAAGCTCTTGTGGTCAGCAGGTTGCTATCTCCCCTATACAGTGTAAACGTTTATGGTCATTGGGGTCCTTTGTCCTGTAGAATGTAGTCTCTTATGGTCAGTGGATGTCTCTCCCTCCTATAGAGTATAAGCTCTTATTGTCAGCAGCTTCCTTTCTCTCATGCACAGTGTGATTTTCTCATGATCAACGGGTTCCTCTCTCCTGCAGACTGTAAGGTCTTATGGTCAGCGGGTATCTCTCTCCTATAGAGTGTAAGCTCTTATGTTCAGTCAGTGTCTCTCTCCTATATAGTAGAATATAGAAAGAGGTTCCATCAGCACGTAAATGTAGCACCACTCCTGTGGTTGGATCCTTCAGATAAATGCAGCAGCCACGTATGGACTAGACTAGCTCCGTGTCGCAAATCCTAAATTTGAAAGAATGTGGCAGCATTCACGGATGTATGAAAAATAATCCAAATTTTTATTCCCCCATGGTAAAACTGTGACATTTCGATCCGACGCTTGGTAAGCTTGACAAAGATCCGGATTTTTCATACATCCGTGAATGCTGCCACATTCTCTCTCCTATATAGTGTGAGCTGTTATCATTAGTGGTCCCTCTCCATCTTGAAGAGTGTAAGCTCTTATGGTCAATGGGTTTCACTTTCTCGTGTAGAGTGTAAGCTCTTATGGTCAGCGGGTATCTCTGTCCTATAGAATATAATCTCTCATCGTCAGTGGGTGTTAGGCAGATAAAGAGATAAGACTGGGAGTCCCTGAAAACCCCCCACCCCTCTGACCCTACCTACTTGCCTCGCCCTGGCTAAACCCAGGGGGACAACTGGGCGACAGTCCCTATACTGTCTAGGGATAGCCTGATATTATGGGGGGAGGATTGAAGCACAAGGGCTAAGGTGACCAGAGAGATCCAGTTAACCTCACTAGATACAAACAAACACTGGCAATGAAACTTGCCAGCTGCTGCCTCTAATTTCTAGAACAGAGGCAGAGCCAGTGACATGCTGGTGGGCGGAGGAAGAAGACCCGCCCACTCACATCAAAGAAGGCTCCCAGAGGCATGCATCCGCCCTAAGGCAAACGCCGCCGGACTCGGAAGGAAGAACGCCATGCCTGGACCCCCGCAGCTGGACCGCCGTGTTGCCGAGACCCAACCGCACTCCTGGTAAGACATCCGGAGTCCCGACAATCGGAGCAGGTTTCAGAGGAAACCTTCTATGAAGGGAGCGCACAAGACGAAGAGCATGAACTTCTCTGGCAAGAACCCAAGAAAGTTCCTCTGGACCAAATTCCATCCATGCAATGAGATACTGAAGGGAACCACAAAGCATCCTGGAGTCTAATATCCTCTCCACCTCGTACTCTAATTCTCCCTGCACGAGGGTGGGCGGTGGGGGAACGGAGATGGGCACCACCGCAGGAATGAATTCCTTCAATAATGTCTTGTGGAACACCTTATGGACTCCCCAGGTTTTGGGCAAATCTAACTCATAGGCCATCGGGTTGATGACCTGAGTAATAGCAAATGGTCCCCCAAACCGAGGCATGAACTTAGAGGAAGGTACCTTTAATTTAAGGTTCTTGGTAAACAAGTACACCAATTGACCCACTGAAAAAGGCTGAGAAATAGTACACCTCTTTCTGCTACGATCCTGCATTTCACTACATGCCTTTTCAATATTAATATGAACATTATTCCAAATCTCTTGAAATTCTTGAATATGATCCTCTACTGCCAGAGCGTTCAACTCAAGAGAATTAAAAACTGAGAGTCGAGGATGCAGACCGAAATGAGTGAGTCATCTTAGTAGCAGAATTTACATGATTGTTAATGGCGAATTCTGCCAACACCAAGAATTCTGCCCAATGACTGTGTTTGTCACCCACAAACAACCTAAGGTATTGGAGAGGTTCCTGATTCATCCGTTCAGTCTGCCCATTAGTTTCAGGATGGAAGGCGGAGAAGAAAGATAATACCGATCCTCTTACAAAAAATTCGCCAAAACTGAGCTACGAATTGGACACCACGGTTAGAAACAATGTTGGTGGGAATGCAGAGTAATCAAATAATCTCCTTAAAGAAAATGGTGGCCAATTCAGAAGCAGTGGGTAGTTTTTGCAGAGGAACAAAGTGAGCCATCTTAGTAAACCTGTCGACTACAACTAGAGTGACAGTTACCTAACGATTCTCGTAAGTCTGTGATAAAATCCATAGAAAGGTGCGACCACAGTCTGTTTGATATCGATAAAGGCAGAAGCGGACCCTCCAGACATCTGCGAACAGCTTTCCCTCAGGCGCAAACTGAACAGACCCTAACAAACCTCTTAACATGCCATTTGCGGCCACCAATAAAGACGCAAACATAAATTCAGGGTTCCTCGAATGCCTGGGTGCCCTGCTAATCTTGACAAATACACTTCCTCCAAAACCACTAATCTCAAGGTACTGGGAATGAATAACCTCTCTTCCGGAAGACCTTCTGATACTATCTGTTGTTTAACTTGAAGTTGAGTTGCCAAGCTAGAGGAGAAAGTTGCCACTACCGTGCCTGGTTGTAAAATATTTACCGGTTGGCACTCCACAGAATCTAGTGACTCAAAACTGCGTGACAGGACATCTGCCTTGACATTCTTGGTACCCGGAATCTACGTAACCATAAAGTTGAATCGAGAAAAGAAAAGTATCCATCTGGCTTGTTGGGCATTAAGGCGTTTAGCCGCTTCCAAGTAAATTAAATTTTTGTGATCTGTAAGTACTGTAATTGTATGCCGGGTACCCTCAAGAAAATGTCACCACTTGTCAAAGGCCCATTTTGTGGCCAATAACTCCCTATTGCCAATATCATAATTTCACTTGGCTAGGTTGAATTTCTTGGAGAAGAAAGCACAAGGCTGCAAGCCAGAGCCTCCTTGGAATTCCTGAGATAGAACTGCACCCACACCATGCTCTGAAGCATCAACCTCAACTACAAATGGCCGATCAAAATTAGGTTGAGCAAGAACTGGCGCCAAAGAAAAGGCCTTCTTCAAGTTAATAAAGGCTTGGACTGCCTCTACCGACCAAGTGCTAAAGTCCGCCCCTTTTTTAGTCATATCAGTTAAAGGTTTGGCTAGAGTAGAAAAATTCCCTTATGAATTTACAATAAAAGTTCACAAACCCTAAGAATTGTTGTAAGGCTTTTAAGTTGGTAGGTTGTGCCCATTTAGAAATAGCCTTGAACTTGTCAGAAATCTGTTAGAATGTTAGTAGGAGTAATTACAAACCCTAAAAAGGAAATCTTTTGCAGCCCAAAAATACACTTCTCAAACTTGGCAAATAAGTTCTGAGTGCGAAGACGAGATAACACGATATGTAGGTGTTTAACATGTGTTTCTCAGTCGGGGGGAAAAAATCAGTATATCATCAAGATAGACCACCAAAAAGGACCCATAAATGTCATGAAAGATAGAATTCATGAAACCCTGAAAAATGGCAGGAGCATTACACAAGCCAAAAGGCATGACCAAACACTCAAAATGACCTAACAAGCCAAAAGGCATGACCAAACACTCAATATGACCTAAGGGCGTATCAAATGCAGTTTTCCACTCATCACCTTCTTTTATGCGAATCAGGTTGCATGCTTCTCGAAGATCTAACTTAAAAAAAACACTGGGCTCCAACAATCTGATTGAGCAAATCCGGAATAAGTGGCAATGAGCACTGGTTCTTAATCGTGATCTCGTTTAGAGCGCAGTAGTCCACGCAGGGACGGAGAGAACCATCCTTCTTTTCAACAATAAAATAATCCCGCCCCAGCGGGTGATTTAGAGGGCCAGATGTGTCCCTTATTCAGACTCTTAGTAATGTATTCCTTCATAGCACTAAGTTTGGGAACAGACAAGTTATAAATCCCTCCCTTGGGGATCTTGCTACCCAGAATGAGGTCTATCCGGCAATCCTACTCTCAGTGTGGAGGCAAAGACTCAGACAAACGTTTAGAGAACACATCCACAAATACTTTAATGTATGAGGGTAGGCAAACTTCAGTACCAGAGATGGGAGGAAAAGGTCCATGAGCCAAATGATCTTGACCAGAAACCCCCCAGCGTACTAACTCAGAATTTACCCAATCAGTTTGGGGATTGTGGAGCTTTAGCCAGGGTAACCCCAAAACTACATCCACAGATAATTAATCCATAACAAAAAACGTCTCTGTGTGTAAAGCCCCCACAGAAAATAAGACCTCAGGAGTCTTCTTGGTAATGAAGCCAGCCTGGAGAGGTGTTGAGTCGATCCCAGAAAACCGGATGAGAGACCTGAGAGAAATAAAGAAAGATGACAAAGATTTGGCAAAATTGGCATTGACAAGATTCGTAGCTTCCCCCGAATCTCTGAAGGCGATCCCCTCTAACTTGAATGTTTTAAATGAAATGACGCAAGGAACAAACAATTTAGAAATCTTGGAAGTACCTGTTCTCATAGACAATCCTTCCGCAAATCGTCTAGGAGTGGGAGTTTTCCTGCTGTGTCCTCTTATAGCATGCAGCGATCACATGACCTGGTTTGCCGCAGTACAGACATAGACGATTCTTGATGCAAATCTCTTTGCGCTCTAGCGGGGACATGGAATCCACATCCATAGGTTCAGCTGTGGACAAAGGAGAATCCTGGGACTCCTTCCACTGAGGTGTAACAACCAGACCCCTAGAAGGCTTGTGTCTAGCATGAAGACGACGGTCAGCCCTGACTGCTAACGTCATGGCCTGTTGCAGAGTTCTAGGCTCTGGGTGAGACAAAAGCAAACCCTTCAGTGACTCTGACAATCCGATGAGAAACAGATCTTTAAGAGCGTGGTCATTCCACCCAGATTCCACCGAATATTGCCTGAACAGAGAACAATAGTCATCTGCAGAACATCTATCCTGACTAGAGATGAGCGAACGTACTCGGTAAGGGCGATTTCGCAATCGAGCACCGCGATTTTCGAGTACTTCACTACTCGGGTGAAAAGTACTCGGGGGCGCTGTGGGGCGGGGGGTTGCACAGGGAAGTGGGGGGTAGCAGCGGGGAACAGGGGGGAGCCCTCTCTCTCCCTCCCCCCCCCCCCTCTCACCCACAGCGCACCCGAGTACTTTTCACCCGAGTAGTGAAGTACTCGAAAATCGCGGAGCTCGATTGCGAAATCGCCCTTACCGAGTACGTTCGCTCATCTCTAATCCTGACGCAAATCTAAAGGTTTACTGACAGCAAAACCGGCACAATCAGGCTCATCATAGACGTGACTGAGGTCTCTAAAAAAACTATCAACCGACAATAGAGCGGGAGAAATGGACAGCAAAGAAAATGTCCAATTCCGAGGACCCCCACTTAACCTAGACATAACGAGACCTACTCTCTATGCTTCCGTACCTGAAGAATGCGGCCGCAACTTAACCCGTTCCCGCTGCAGGGCGTAAGTTTACGTCCTGGCAGCCTGGTACTTCCCGCAACAGGGCATAAACTTACGTCCCGGAGATAGCGCGGGATCACATATGATCCCGTGCTATCCCGCAGCGGGAGCCGGCTGTCAGTCACAGCCGGCGTCCCGCTGCAACAGCGGGGGGGCATCAGAGATGCGCCCCCCCCCCCCGCTGTTAACCCCTTCCCTGCCGCGATCTAAGTAGATCGCGGCAGGGAAAGAGTTCACAGAGGGAGCGCGGCTCCCTCTGTGTCTCCGGCCGGAACTCACGATGTCATCGCGAGAGCCCGGCCTGTCACCATGGCAACAGGACGCCAGACACTGGCGTCCTGTATCGCCTATGCCTATAATCGCTGTACAAGCGATAAGGCATGGCAGAGCAGTAGCTCTGCCATGCCTTATACCAGCGATCATCAGGGCAGTGGTTAAAGTCCCTCAGAGGGACTCAAACAGTGTAAGAAAAACAAAGATTAAAAAAAGAATTTAAAAAAATGTAAAAAAAAAGAGTAAAAAAAACATTTTTTAATGCTTTTTCTCAGATTAGATTAAAAAAAGGTAAAAAAAAAATAAAATCCCACATATTTGGTATTGTCGCGTCCGTAACGACGCGTACAATAAGTTGCACATGTTTTTGACTGTGCACAGAAAAAAAACGCTAAAAAAAACGCTAAAAAACTGAGGCAAAATGCTAATTTTTAGCATTTTGCCTCACTAAAAACGCAATAAAAGTGATCAAAAAAGCCGTATGTACCCCAAAATGGTACCAATAAAATCTACAGCTCGTCTCGCAAAAAATAAGCCCTCATAGAGTGCCGTGCATCAAAAAATAAAAAAGTTACAGGACTTTGAATGCAGCAATTTAGAAAAAAAAAAATTACCCAGAAAAAGGGTTTTTATTGCAGAAAAGTGGGAAAACCTAAAAAAAAATGTAAGAATTTTGGTATCATTGTAACCGTACCGGTCCGAAGAAAAAATGGAATGTCTCATTTATGCTGCAGGAGTACCGCTGTAAAAAAAAAAATTAAAAAATCTATGGCAGAATTGATGCGTTTTCTCTCCCTGCTATCATTAAAAAAAAAAAAAAAAAGTTTTACAATATAGTCTATGTACCCAAATGTGGCACCGATTAAAACTACAGTTCGCCACGCAAAAAACAAGCCCTCATACGGCCGCATCGACGGAAAAATAAAAAAGTTATGACTTTTGATAAACGGAGAAGAAAATCCGCCAAAAATTGTTGCGTCCTTAAGCCTAAAATAGGCCCTGTCATGAAGGGGTTAAAGTACAACCTGCACCCTTCCTGAAATGATAAAAAAGTTTGCCAATCCCCAGAAAACCATCCGACAACTGAATCTTAGGTTCGGAAACTGGACGGGGCATCGTAGAGCTAGTCTGTTCCTGAAGAACAACTCTGCTGGACAATTCTTGTACCACACAAGTTAGGATTCTAACCTGCTCAGCAAGAGTGGTAAGCGCATCCATACTAAACAAAAAACGGAGCGATGAAAGTCGGAAAAAAAACCCTTTTTCTTTTTTGTCTTATATGGCCAGTGTTTCTGTTAGGCGGGTACAGAGATAAGACTGGGAGTCCCTGAAAACCCCCCACACCTCTGACCCCACCTACTTGTCTCGCCCTGGCTAAACCCAGGGGGACAACTGGGCGACAGTCCCTATACTGTCTAGGGATAACCTGATACTATAGGGGAAGAAGGAGCACAAAACTAAGGCAGAAACTACCATGGAGATACACAAAAGGCTCAATAAAACTACCGCAAGGAAGGCAAGAATGAAGCACAAGGACTAAGAGGACCAGAAAGACCCAGTTAGCCTCACTAGATACAAACAAACACTGGCAATGAAACTTGCCAGCTGCTGCCACTTATGCCTATAACAGGGGCGGAGCCAATGACATGCTGGTGGGCGGAGGAAGAAGACTCGCCCACTCACATCAGAAAAGGCTCTCAGAGCCGCGCAGCCGTCCTAAGGGAAACGCCGCCAGACCCGGAAGAAAGAACTCCATGCCTGGACCACCGCAGCTGGACCGACGTGCTGCTGAGACTCGACCGCGCTGCTGGTAAGTTTCCTCCTAACAGTGGTGCTCTCTCTCTCCTCTGAAGTGTGAGCTCCTATGGTCAGTGGGGTTCCGCTCTCTCCTGTAGAGTGTAAGCTCTTATGGTCAGTCGGATTCTCTCTCCTATAGAGTGTAAAGCCCCATTTACACTGATAGATGATTGCTCACACAATAGTTTGAGTGACAGTTTTGAGTGATCATCTTTGCATACTTGATAGTACCTAATTAGCCACTATAGAATATGCAGCCAGAGCCGGACACCGCTGCGGCCGCTCATAGGGGAATACAGCTGTAGTGTTCACCCTCTGACTGCCAGTGTCCCTGCTGGGAATTCATAGCAGGGCACAGGCAGAGAGAATCTTATCAGTGCAGCAGGCTGATAACAGCTGATCTTTCGGTTCTAGCATGCTAGAATTCAGCTGTCAACGACTCATGCACGAAAACTGCACAATGTCTCTGCATTTAGACAGAACGAGAATCACTCAAAAGACGGCTTATGGTCAGTGGGTGTCTCTCTCTCCTGTAGAGGGTAAGCTCTTATGGTAGCGGGGTTCTCTCTCTCCTGTAGAGTGTAAGCTCCTATGGTCAGCGGGGTTCTCTCTCTCCTGTAGAGGGTAAGCTCTTATGGTAGCGGGGTTCTCTCCGGTGGAGTCTAAGTTCTTATGGTCAGTGGGTATCTCTGTCCTATAGAATCTAATCTCTCATGGTCAGTGGATGTCTCTCCCTCCTATAGAGTGTAAGCTCCTATGGTCAGCGAGGTTATCTCTCTCCTGTAGATTGTGAGTTCTTATGGTCAGCGGGTATCTCTGTCCTATAGAGTGTAAGCTCTTATGGTCAGTGGGGTCTTCCCTCTCCAATAGAGTGTAAGCTCTTATGGTCATTGGGGTTCTCTTTCCTATAGAATGTAATCTCTTATGGTCAGCTGGATTCTCTCTCTCCTGTAGAGTGTAAGCTCTGATGGTCAGCGGGTATCTCTGTCCTATATAGGGTTGCCACCTTTGTCACGAAAAATCACCGGCCATGGTAAAAAGGGGTGTGTCGGGGCCGTGGCTTATCACTGCTTTTTTTTTCTCCTTTAGCTCCTGGATCCCGTCCAGCGGCTCTCCACATCTGCGGGATCCTGTCCAGCGTGTTCTTGAGAGTACATGATGTTTAGTGTGACTCACACGTCATCTACTCGCGAGTACACGCTGCAGAAGCTCGCATCACATACAATCTGCACATATATAATTATATACAGGAGAGACCCAGGTTACCCCAGCATGGTCAATACTACTATATGCAGGAGATATAGCTCACCTGTATATAGTGATGCTCATGTAAGGTAGATATCCCCTGTATATAATTATATGTACAGCTGCTATAACGTATACCACCTAAACATACAAGATTACATGCAGTACATTGTACATACCTCGTACCGCATGTACTGCTCCTCCGCTCTCCTCCTCGATTCCCGACACTGTCACTGCAGCACTGGCCGGACATCCATCCTGACCCCCACACATTGCATACACACAACTCCACTACATCCATCTTGATGCCCAGACATCACACACACAGCTCCACTACATCCATCCTGACCCCCACACATCACACACAGCTCCTCTACATCCATACTGACCCCCACACATCACACACACAGCTCTACTACATCCATTCTGACCCCCAGACATCACACAACGCTCCACTACATCCATGCTGACCCCTACACATCACACACACAGCTCCACTACATCCATCCTGACCCCAGAAATCACACACACAGCTCTACTACATCAATCCTGACCTACACACACAGCTCCGTTACATCGATCCTGACCTCCACACACATCACACACATACCTCCATCTTGACCCCAGACATCACACACACACAGCTCTACTACATCCATCCATCACCCTCACAGCTCTACTCACTCACTTCATCCACCAGATCCCCCACAGCTCCAAGACACACACAGAACCTTGCAGTCTAACCTTTATTGAGCCCCCCGTGGTCATGTGATCCCTGACTCCTCCCACACATGGTATTACATGGCATGACATCATCAGAGGTCCTGGAAGCTGTCGGCTTTGCAGGTCTGTGTTTCCCCCTGCCGGAGAAGGGTTAACCGGCGGTAGGGGGCAGTGCAAGCTCTGAAATTACCGGCTTGTAATAGGGCCGGAAAAAAAAATACTGGCCAGGCCGGTGGAGTACCCTAGTCAGCCCTAGTCCTATAGAATGTAATCTCTCGTGGTTAGTGCATGTCTCTGTCTCCTGTAGAGTGTAAGTTCTTATGGTCAGTGGCAATCTCTCCCTTATAGAGTGTAAGCTATTATTGTCAGTGGATGTCTCTCAATCCTATAGAGTGTAAGCTCCTATGGTCAGCGGGTGTTTCTCTCATATAGAGTGTAAGCTCCTATGGTCAGCGGGTATCTCTCTCCTATAGAGTGTAAGCTCTTATGGTCAGTGGGGTTCTCTCTCTCCTATAGTGTAAGCTCCTATGGTCAGCGGGGTTCTCTCTCTCCTATAGAGTGTAAGCTCTTATGGTCAGTCAGTGTCTCTTTCTCCTATATAGTGTGATCTTCTATCATTAGCGGACCCTCTCCATCTTGAAAAGTGTAAACTCTTATGGTCAATGGGTTCCTCTCTCTCCTATAGAGTGTAAGCTCTTATGGTCAGCAGGTTCCTCTCTCTCCTGTAGAGTGTAAGCTCTTATGGTCAGATGGGGCCGCACTCTCCTGTAGAGTGTAAGCTCTTATGGTCAGCAGATTCCTCTCTCTCCTATAGAGTGTAAGCTCTTATGGTCAGTCAGGTTCTCTCTCTCCAATAGAGTGTAAGCTCCTATGGTCAGTCAGGTTCTCTCTCTCCAATAGAGTGTAAGCTCTTATGGTCAGCAGGTTCCTCTCTCTCCTATAGAGTGTAAGCTCTTATGGTCAGCAGGTTCCTCTCTCTCCTATAGAGTGTAAGCTCTTATGGTCAGCAGGTTCCTCTCTCTCCTGTAGAGTGTAAGCTCTTATGGTCAGCGGGGTTCTCTCTCTCCCTTATAGAGTGTAAGCTATTATCGTCAGTGGATGTCTCTCTCCTATAGAGTGTAAGCTCTTATGGTCAGATGGGGCTGCTCTCTCCTGTAGAGTATAAGCTCTTATGGTCAATGGATGTCTCTCTCTCATATAGAGTGTAAGCTCCTATGGTCAGCGGGTGTCTCTCTCCTATAGAGTGTAAGCTCTTATGGTCAGCAGGTTCCTCTCTCTCCTGTAGAGTGTAAGCTCTTATGGTCAGCGGGTGTCTCTCCTATAGAGTGTAAGCTCTTATGGTCAGCGGGGTTCTCTCTCTCCCTTATAGAGTGTAAGCTATTATCGTCAGTGGATGTCTCTCTCTCCTATAGAGTGTAAGCTCTTATGGTCAGATGGGGCTGCTCTCTCCTGTAGAGTATAAGCTCTTATGGTCAATGGATGTCTCTCTCTCATATAGAGTGTAAGCTCCTATGGTCAGCGGGTGTCTCTCTCCTATAGAGTGTAAGCTCTTATGGTCAGCAGGTTCCTCTCTCTCCTGTAGAGTGTAAGCTCTTATGGTCAGAGGGTGTCTCTCCTATAGAGTGTAAGCTCTTATGGTCAACGGGGTTCTCTCTCTCTCTCTCCTATAGAGTGTAAGCTCTTATAGTCAGTAGGTTCCTCTCTCTCCTATAGAGTGTAAGCTCTTATAGTCAGTAGGTTCCTCTCTCTTCTATAGAGTGTAAGCTCTTGTGGTCAGTGGGGTTCCTCTCTCTCCTATAGATTGTTAGCTCTTATGGTCAGTGGATGTCTCTCTTTCCTCTAGAGTGTAAGCTTTTATGCTCAGCAGCTACCTCTCTCCCCTATATAGTGTAAGCTCTTATGGTCAGCAGGTTCCTCTCTCTCCTATAGAGTGTAAGCTCTTATGGTCAGCAGGTTCCTCTCTCCCCTATAGAGTGTAAGCTCTTATGGTCAGCAGGTTCCTCTCTCTCCTGTAGAGTGTAAGCTCTTATGGTCAGCAGGGTCCTCTCTCTCTCCTGTAGAGTGAAATCTCTTATGGTCAGATGGGGCTGCTCTCTCCTGTAGAGTGTAAGCTCCTATTGTCAGCGGGTGTCTCTCTCATGTAGATTGTAAGCTCTTATGTTCAGTTAGTGTCTCTCTCTCCAATTGAATGTAATCTTTTATGGTCAGTGGGTATGTCTCTTCTATAGAGTGTAAGCTCCTATGGTCAGCAGGGTCCTCTCTCTCCTATAGAGTGTAAGCTCTTATGGTCAGCAGGTTCCTCTGTCTCCTATAGAGTGTAAGCTCTTATGGTCAGCAGGTTCCCCTCTCTCCTATAGAGAGTAAGGTCTTATGGTCAGCAGGTTCCTCTGTCTCCTATAGAGTGTAAGCTCTTATGGTCAGCAGGTTCCCCTCTCTCCTATAGAGAGTAAGGTCTTATGGTCAGCAGGTTCCTCTGTCTCCTATAGAGTGTAAGCTCTTATGGTCAGCAGGTTCCCCTCTCTCCTATAGAGAGTAAGGTCTTATGGTCAGCAGGTTCCTCTGTCTCCTATAGAGTGTAAGCTCTTATGGTCAGCAGGTTCCTCTGTCTCCTATAGAGAGTAAGGTCTTATGGTCAGCAGGGTCCTCTCTCTCCTATAGAGTGTAAGCTATTATAGTCAGCAGGTTCCTCTCTCTCCTGCAGAGTGTAAGCTCTTATGGTCAGCAGGTTCCTCTGTCTCCTATAGAGTGTAAGCTCTTATGGTCAGCAGGTTCCTCTGTCTCCTATAGAGTGTAAGCTATTATAGTCAGCAGGTTCCTCTCTCTCCTGTAGAGTGTAAGCTCTTATGGTCAGCAGGTTCCTCTCTCTCCTATAGAGTGTAAGCTCTTATGGTCAGCGGGTTCCTCTCTCTCCTGTAGAGTGTAAGCTCTTATGGTCAGCAGGTTCCTCTCTCTCCTGTAGAGTGTAAGCTCTTATGGTCAGCAGGTTCCTCTCTCTCCTATAGAGTGTAAGCTCCTATGGTCAGCAGGTTCCTCTCTCTCCTGTAGAGTGTAAGCTCCTATGGTCAGCGGGTGTCTCTCTCTCTCCTATAGAGTGTAAGCTCTTATGTTCAGTCAGTGTCTCACTCTCCTATATAGTGTGAGCTTTTATGAATAGCGTTACCTCTCCATTTAAGGAGTGTAAGCTCTTATGGCCAGTGGGGTTCTTTCTCTCCTATAGAGTGTAAGCTCTTATGGTCAGCAGGTTCCTCTCTCCCCTATAGAGTGTAAGCTCTTATGGTCAGCAGGTTCCTCTCTCTCCTGCAGAGTGTAAGCTCTTATGGTCAGCAGGTTCCTCTCTCTCCTGCAGAGTGTAAGCTCTTATGGTCAGCAGGTTCCTCTCTCCCCTATAGAGTGTAAGCTCTAATGGTCAGCAGGTTCCTCTCTCCCCTATAGAGTGTAAGCTCTTATGGTCAGCAGGTTCCTCTCTCCCCTATAGAGTGTAAGCTCTTATGGTCAGCAGGTTCCTCTCTCTCCTGCAGAGTGTAAGCTCTTATGGTCAGCAGGTTCCTCTCTCCCCTATAGAGTGTAAGCTCTTATGGTCAGCAGCATACTGATGTAGCAGAGTTGAATTTGGCATTGCATCTTTCTTGCTCAAATAAGTAGGCTCACCTACACTTCCACTTGCGTATCACCCCTTTCCGTGTAGAGTGTAAGCTCATGGGCCAAGCCCTCTGTCCTGCATAGTAACATTGTGTCTGATGGTATTTCTCACTGCACTCTGTAACTAGTTGTACAGCGCTGAGGGCTATGAGGGTCCGTGTGGAGGGTCCGACCTGAGTGTGCATGCAGGGGATGAGAGAGGACCGGACACTTGGTGGTGTCGGCATGGAGGGGAGCATTGTGTTACGTCCACATGATCACATGCTTTCGTCTTGTTCACCATCATGTCTGATTAAATACTATTAGAAATACCATTTCCCGATTGCACTCCAGCTGTCCGGACGCACTAACCTGGCTCTGCTACATCCTCATCACTACAGCTTGCAATCTGATGGCAGTGATAGTCCTGACACAATCTCTGGGATGAGGGGCCATTGCCAGTGTGGCTGCTGGGCATCTCTCACTAATTAGTGGTGCCTGAACACGTCCTACCTTCCAGTCTCCGCAGCTCCTGGCATCACCAGCTTCATCGCTCTGTATGTCCGTCCAGCGTGTCGCCAGAGACATCTGGAGCTCCGTACTCAGCGCATGGAGCCTACAAGAGATTTATACAGAGCAGATAATGAGCGACCACAGGAGATGCATTTTATGTCCCCCGTCGCAGCTGGAAAATGTTCATGTAGAAGAGAAGAGGAACAACGACATCAGCAACCGACACCTTCCCCGGGGAATCCATCCAACTACTCTATTCATTATCACTATACACAGCTGAGAAGGGAACACGAAGGGCAGAAGTGGTGTCCATGGTGGACAGGATGACACAGGGATACAGAGGGCAGATATGGAGGCCATACTCGCAGGATGGCACAGGGATACTGATAAAAGATGTGAGGTCCATACTGGCAGGATGGCACAGGTATACAAAGGGCAGATGTAATGTCAATACTGGCAGGATGGCACAAGGATACAAAGGGCAGATGTAAGATCAATACTGGCAGGATGGCACAGGGATACAAAGGGCAGATGTGGAGACCATGATGGCAGGATGGCACAGGGATACAAAGGGCAGATGTGGGGACCATGATGGCAGGATGGTACAAAGATACAAAGTGCAGATGTAAGGTCAATACTGGAAGGATGGCACAGGGATACAAAGGGCAGATGTGGAGACCATGATGGCGGGATGGCACAGGGATACAGAGGGCAGATATGGAGGCCATACTGGCAGGATGGCACAGGTATACAAAGGGCAGATGTAAGGTCAATACTGGCAGGATGGCACAGGGATACAAAGTGCAGATGTAAGGTCAATGCTGGAAGGATGGCACAGGGATACAAAAGGGCAGATGTGGAGACCATGATGGAGGGATGGCACAGGGATACAGAGGGCAGATGTGGAGACCATGATGGCAGGATGGCACAAAGATACAAAGTGCAGATGTAAGGTCAATACTGGAAGGATGGCACAGGGATACAAAGGGCAGATGTGGAGACCATGATGGCGGGATGGCACAGGGATACAGAGGGCAGATATGGAGGCCATACTGGCAGGATGGCACAGAGATATAAAGGGCAAATGGTTTGCGGTACCAAGGTGAGGATGGCCAATTCCATACTGGGTATGCAGTAGTCACACAACCTGATGTCCTAAAAGCAGAAGCTCTGCCCCTGCATGTCTCAGCACAAGAAGCAGAACTGAAGGCCCTCACTGAGGCATGTAGAGTGTCAGAAGGTAAGACGACAAATGTTTATGCTGATTCTAGGTATGCATTTGGCATAGCCCATGATTACAGCCCAATATGGAAGGTCAGACAATTTTTTACTTCTGTAGGACAACCCATTAAGAATGTTGTAGCAGTACAGAGCCTTATGAAAGTAGCAATCCTAAAGGTGAAAGCTCATACCAAAGCCAACACTGGAGAAGCAAAAGGCAACACCCTAGCAGACTTCACAGCAAAGGCAGCGGCCCTAAAATCGTGGAAGAAAGAAGAAAAAAAGATACTGACCGCACAAGTCAGAGACTATGATTTGGACATTGATAAACCTTTGGACATTGATGTACTTAAGACATTACAGTCACAAGCCAGCAAAGAAGAAAAAGATAAATGGACTAATATGGGAGCAGCAGAACAGGGTGCTGTATGGCAAACAGTCAGCAAAACCTGCCTACCATGATCCCTGTACCCCATGATGGCCCAGCTGATCCATGGAAAGACTCACCTATTGAAGGCAGCCATGATACTGACGCTTGAGAGAGAATAGGTGGCCCCTGGGTTCGCTGGAGCTGCTAAATCTTTTGTCCAATGTTGCATGATCTGTGCCATAAGCAATCCAGGACAGAAGGTAAAGGCCCCACAATAATACTTGCCTAGGCCACTCTACCCATCTCAGAGATTGCAAATTGACTACATTCAGCTCCCATGTGTTGGGAAGTATGAATATGTGCTTGTTGTTGATGTTTTCTCAGGTTGGACTGAGGCCTACGATGTTACCCTGGCAACCATGCAAGCAACTGCAAAGAAGCTCATGAATGAGGTAATCTGCAGGTACGGGGTACTAGAGGTAATCGAGTCAGACGGGTACACATTTCACAGATGAAATGAAGCGACACATCATGTCTGCCCTGGGTATCTCCCAGACATTTCACACCCCATATCATCCACAAAGTAATGGGAAGGTAGAAAGGATGAATGGTATCCTGAAGTTAAAAATACAGAAAGCAATGAAAGAAACAGGCAAACCATGGATTGCCTTCCATTGGCCCTTTTCTTGGTCAGATATGTGCCTAACAGAAAAACAGGTCTATCTTCATATAAAATCTTGTTTGGGTGTGCATGCAGGTTGGGTCTGTACTTTCCACAGCTGCTGCAGGCCCGGTATGGTACTCTGACTATGTTATATCCTTAAATGCACGCCTAAAGGTAGCACACAACAAATTGTTTGTTTTCTTCAATTCCATATCCAAACTCTCTTGAAGGAACGCATGATCTGCTGCCTAGAGATTGGGTAGTGACAAAGAGACACATGAGGAGGACATTGGAACCAAGGTTCGACGGCTCGTATCAAGTGCTGCTTACAGCCATTACTGCCATCAAACTAGAAGGTAAAACCAGTTGGGTACATGCCTCACATTGCAAGAAGGTTAAGAAATCACAATCAGAGAGAGATGAGACTGTTCCTGGTGCCGGGAATTCTCCTGCTTTTCATCAGGGCCTGGACCCTGACACCGGCAGGAAAGTTAAATTGGCACAAGCTAAGGAAGGAGGTGTTGTTAAAAGCTACTGGGGATGGGGAAATAAAACTAAAGTCAGACAGCAAGACGAGTTCACATGTGAAAGCCATCATAGTTGCAGAATAGCTAACTTTACATTAGGAGAGACAAGTGGCTTATAGGTCCCCTCTACTAAATTTAGTGGTCGTTCATATGTGATACAGGAAGGAGAGGATCCTTGGATAAACATTGTCAGTAAAGTAAATATCTCATGCTATAAGCTAATCCAAGCATGTGTGGCTCATATAGATAAGCGGTTCATATATGTGCATTTTTTAAGAATGTTGATGTGTAAGGGTGACCAGGTCGGGAGAGGAGGCACGAACCAGACAATATCCTTAAAAGATACATATACTCTCCTGTGCATAAATAGTACCCATATAACTAACTCTTTAATGTGGTTAAACTTTTTGACCCTCCTGGAAACAACCCCTGTGGTACACACTGATAATTTAGTCAGCATCCCCCATATGTGTAAAAAATGTCTCAACCAAACAACAGAGGACAGTAGTGCATTTTAATATATATTTCCCTGTAATGAAGTCATACTCTAGAATGAAGAGGGAATGGTATGATACTCTTCTTGGAGGAGTGGGAGCAGGCACAGGGGTCTTAAATTCAATAGATTAAGACGTAATGAAAAATAAGATGGCAGGCATCGGAAGGAAGAGATGTGTCTAATCTGGTCAGCATTCAGGCACAATGGATGCCCTCCATATTCCTCCCCCAACATCTTGCAGTCGGATAGGATAAGGATGTGTTAACGCTTTTTAATCTGGGTTTTGTGGTTCAACATGATTTGTTTGTAAATATGAGTAAATTCATAAACTATACACAATGTAGCCTGCAATATGTATATATGATTCACGAGAAGGATAAAGCACAGTCAGATTTGATGACAAATAATGAAAAATTGTGGAGAAACCTTCTCAGGAATGTAATTCCAGTAGCATCTTGGATACGGCCCAGGGCTGATAGTGTAGGATGCTCTGATGAGTATTGCACTGGAAAAATGACTTTATGAGGTAAAGGACACAAGCCTGATGTGTAAGTTTGTAGGACTACCTGTGGTGTTCGGACCACCTCTATATTCTTTCCAATATTGGTTGCCCAGGTTCACAGGTACGATGATTGATAGTGAAAATAAAACCCATGGCATAGAAAACTATGAAGAAACACTGGATGGCCTAGTATGTGGACGGAGTATAGCCACATATGAGCCATGTTTCCTGCAGCCTTCAGTCAGCATATGTGATTGGGCGGTGCTACCTGCTTCTTTCCATATGCTGATAGAAGTTGGTCCCCAATATATATGCTTAGTTACCAACCAAACTGACACCACCAGTATGTATAATCTCACCACTCCATTCTCCGCATGTCTACAAAACATATCGGTGATACATTGGTTTACAGAAATGTACACCTTTTTGCCAGATGCTGAAGCTGCCCTATGGTACCAGTGGCACTCAGATGCTGTCAAATCTATGTTAAATCTGACTGTATCCTTGGGTAGAATTGTAAAACGAATGAGAGATACTGAACACCTTCAAAAGCATTTGGATGTTACTAGCCTCTCCCTTATGGAATTGGAAAAACAAACTGTATGGGTAGGAGATAAGTTGGTCAGTATAGGTACCAAAATCCAGGTAGACACAGAGTATCACTGGTATGATATTACTAGATGGTCACCTACTGCAGGAAAAATGATGGGCTTTGTCTTTCACCCAATACTAATACTGTTTCTTTTGTTCATTCTTTTGAGTGTTTGCAATTTCTGGATATTCTGTGGATTATGACGACAAGCAAATTATCTGAAATCGCCCCCTCTACGATATCATTAAAACAGTCACACATAAAGAGCAACAACAGTGGCGATCTGGCAAAGAAGACAGTAAAGAAAGACCGGCAGGGGTGGCTTAGAACCCTTGAAAGTACCACTACAAAGGCTCTTTTCAAGATAGACTGTTTCAAGTGGGGGATTGTGAAGGCTATGGGCCTATATACTTCATCTTGTCTCCTATGAACATTTCTTATATGAACTTTATACACACTTTATATTTTGTTTGCACAAGAAATACATGCTTCTTATAGGAATAAAAGTTAGAATGTTATCTCAGCAGCTCAGCTAAAAGTATATATATATATATATATATATTTCTTATATCCTCCTTTATTCTATATTTTATATCCTCCTTTCTTTCTCTGCACAAAGGTTAGCAGCAGTTTCCCATAAATGTATATGAATATGCAAATATTCGATAAACTGCAATGCATGCATATTGGCACAATGCCACTCGCCTTGGCTTTTGGCATAAAGGAAGATGGTTTTGGAACTTCAGATTTATTTTAGACACAGCTCTGGTCTCTGTGTCAATTGATTTCTCATGGCGGTCGCCATAACCACCTTTTAATTTGAAACCTCACAGCATATGAAGGAAACCAATTAATTTCCCTGACAGTACACACCTGACAGAAAAGGCCTTAGCCCATATGAGGTACTTTTTGGGTCGGCCCCAAGGTTAGGATTGTATTTACCACGATAACTCCAGATGCAGCCTGGTAGCCTGACAAACTGTGTTATTGCTTTTACAAAACACTTAACTAATGTATATTCTCGAGTGTTTGCTTCCCTTCCAAATGCTGACAGCTTAGAAGGAACTCATTCTGTGAAACTAGGAAATTGGGTGGTTACTAAAAGACACGTTTGTAAAGCTCTAGAACCCAGACTTGATGGTCCATAACAAGTGTTCCTGACCACCGCTACAGATGTTCAGCTGGAAGGACAAATCCAATTGGATACACGCGTCTCATTACAAGAGAGTCATCCCGCCATGATGAACATATGCTTTCTCCTAGGTTGTTTAATCCCTGTTATCTTTTTCACAGCTATGGGTCCATAACTAAGGCTTTGAAGGGTCTAACTAGCCTCTTTAAAGAACTAACAGCAAATTATGGCATCTCCGATCCCTTTGGTAATGTTAGGTGCACTGTTCAACACAATCTTCTGCTTCTGTGTCTGGCAAACACGGCTGTCGCCCCATTCTCTCTGCTCCCTGAGCTTATATTCACTCTGTTACAGCACTCCTAGGGTTAATAGCTTCAGGCCTCCTGTTCAGCTGATGCACTTTTTCCAATTACCACCCTATATAGATGCCCTGAGCCTTTCAGACCTTGCTGCAGTGTTGTTGAGAGTTTGTTCCCTTCACGTCATGTCCAGCTGCTGCTTCAGCAGTTACCTTGCTACCTTGCAACCAGAGAAGTGAGAAGTTACCGAGAATCTCCAAGTCGCTTCATTAGGAAACAACATTATTACAATGCTAAAAAAAAATAATGATAATGAGGACAAAATTGAAATAACAGCCACCAGAAAAGAAAAATCTCCTCCATTATTCTCAGCTTCTGGTAAATAGTCTACAAATCCAATGAAACACCCGCTGCCTGATCTCTCTTGTCTTCACTCCATAGATGATTGGATTCATCATGGGTGGCACAAGGATGTAGAGATTGGCAAAGAGGATGTGAAAGCGGGCAGAAATGTACTTATGGCCAACTCGATGGGCTATAAAAGAGAAGAAAGCCGGTATGTAGAACAGGATAATGACGCATATGTGAGACACACATGTATTGAAAGCCTTGAAACGTGCTTCTGAGGACTGGAGCTTTAGAACTACCCTGAAAATAACAACATATGAAATCACTATGAGGATCATATCAACACCAGAAGAACCAGCTGCTATTATGAGCCCATACACAACATTGACCAGTATATCAGCAGTAGCCAGCCGAGCCATGGACATGTGCTCACAGTACGTGTGCTCGATCACATTGCTACCACCATACGGTAACCTGTAAAGTAGAAAGACAAGTGGAGTTATGATACAAAAACTTCTAAGAAGGGTAAAAATGATCATCTTTCTTATGAAGGATCCAGTGAGAGTGGTTGTGTAGGTTAAAGGGTGGCAAATGGCGCAGTATCGATCATAGGCCATGCTCACCAAGATAGCAGACTCCGTCCCAAAGTTGAAATGAATGGAGAACGTTTGGAGAAGACAACCATTGAAGGAGATTATGTGAGAGTTAAACCAGAAGATGCCGAGAGTCTTGGGCACGGTGGAAGAGCTAAGCAGGATGTCACAGGTGGCCAGCATCATCAGGAACAGGTACATGGGCTGCTGGAGGGTCTTGTTTGTTCCAATAACCAATATCAAGATAGAATTGCCAATGAGATCCATGATGTACATGATAATGAATGGGATGGAGATCAGAAGATGGGATCTCTCCAGACCAGGGATCCCCATCAGGAGGAAATAGTCTGGATGGAGAGAACTCGTATTCGACATTTCCACATGAAGCTTCATCTTTCTAGTATCCTGTAAGTGAAGAACATGCTGACTATCTCAAGAGTATTATTAGTGTGCTTTGTTTTAACCTAACAGTCCACCAGAAACATTAATTCTACAGTGTAATGAGCCAGGATAGAGGACAGGGAAATAATGGAGGAGAATGTTCTCCATGATAGGGAACAAGGGGGAAAGACAGGAAAAAATGTGAAAAAAACAACCAGAAAACAAGTCTACATAAATAATAAAATATAGAAGCTCACCTGCTATTGATGGAGTCCAGTCAACAAGGTTGAATGAAAACATTGAGAACACTCAAGGTGGTGATTTCTTTAACCTGAGAAGAATGAACCAATAATAATAATCTGTATTTGTATAGCGCCAACTTATTATGCAGCGCTTTTGGAGCACAGGGGAGCTCGAACAGTACAAAGGTCCCAAATGAAATTCAAAAATTATGGAAACAAAAGGAGGATGGGGGTGATACATAAGGCACAGGGCATGGGATGGAGTGAGGAGGAACACATAATGTGACGAAAACATGTAGTGGTTTTTTTTTTTTTAAATTTTATGGAAGAAGGAACAAATGGGGTGTGGGTAGTGCATGAGGTATGGGGGCAAGGAATGTACATGATAGGTGTATTATGTGGCGGGGGACTAGATCAGGAGATTTTGTATGATTCTTTGAAAAGGTAAGTCTTTAGGGTGCATTTGAGTTGCTTTGTATCAGGGATTGTCGGGGTGTCTTGGGGTAGAGTGTTCCATAAGATCAGTGCTGTTCTGGTGAAGTACTGGAGGCAGGCATGTGAGGTTTGAATTAGAGGGACATCTAGTCTAAATATGTTAGGACAAGGGTCCCCAACTCCAGTCCTCAGGGACCACCAACAGGTCATGTTTTCAGGATATCCTATAGTAAGAACACCTGTGGCAATGTCTGAGGCACTGACAATAATTACATCACCTGTGTAACACTGAGGAAATCCTGAAAACATGACCTGTTGGCGGTCCCTGAGGACTGGAGTTGGGGAACACTGTGTTAGCGGATTGGAGCACATGGACTAGGTGATTTATGGACAGGAGGGAGACTATGTATGATGGCGCAGTGCCATGGAGAGCATAGTGGGTAAGGGTGAGGACTTTAAATTGAGTTCTATAGTGTATGGGCAGCCACTGCAGTGACTGCCATAGTACAGAGGCATCTGAGAAGTGGCTGGATAGGAAGATGAATCTTGCTGCCACATTTAGTTTGGATTGGAGAAGGGAGAGTCTGGAAAATGGAAGGCCAATGAGCAGGGAGTTGCAGTAGTCAAGTCAGGAATGAATGAGGGTGACAACGAGTGTCTTTAGTGTGTTCATGGTCAGGAATGGCCAGATTTTAGCAATATTCCTGAGGTGCAGGGGGCATGTTCGGGCCAGAGATTGGATGTGTGTGGTAAAGGAGAGATCAGAATCCAGTGTGACCCAAAGGCAGCGGGTGTGCTGTCTGGGGGTTATGGTGGTGCCAGATACTGATATGGAGATGTTATAGGGAGGTCGATTGGTAGAGAGCAGAAAAACAAGAAGGTCAGTTTTAGAGAGGTTAAGTTTAAGAAAAAGGGAGGTTGTTAGAGACAGTAGACAGACAATCGGTAATGTTTTGGAGGAAATGTGCAGAGATGTCATGGGAGAAAATGTAAAGCTTGGTGTCGTCAGCATAGAGCTGATATTGGAGGCCAAATCTGCAGATGGTTTGTCTGATTGGGCCTTTGTAGATAGAGAAGAGAAGGGGCAAACGACCAAGCCCTGGGGACCCCAACAGTGAGAGGAAGTGAAGAGGAAGTATAGCCAGTGAGGGAGACACTGAAAGAGCAGTCAGAGAGATAGTAGGAGAACCAGGAGAGAGCAGCGCCCTTTAGGCTGATAGAGCAAAACATAGCAAGGAGCAGGTTATGGTCGACAGTGTCAAATGCAGCAGAAAGATCAAGGAGGATTAGTAGGGAGTAATCACCCCTCAACTTGGCCGTCATCAGGTCATTTGATACATTAGTGAGTACGTCACAGAAGGGGAAACATAAAAACAATCACAGAAAATGGCCAAATACTTACTGACTAAGGAGGGCAGATTGCTGCATCTTCTCACCATGCAGTTAGCAGACTACCACAATGAGGGAGCTAATTACACCTGTGAGGGACACCGATGAGACATCTACAGTATTTATAGTAGTATAGGGACCCACTACATGCAAGGAACCTTAACGAGGTTAGTGGGCTGATGTATCTTGGCCAAAATCCAACTAATGCCTTGCATTTATTATCTATCATTCACATGCAGTGTGGCTTTAATACTGCAGGGGGAGCCCACGGTGGCAGTACCAATGTGGTTCACTGTTGGAAGTGCAGGGCAACCCGCTGAACTATTATGGTGTCATTAATAGGTTGCTGATCTGCATGGTGCATTACATGTATCAGAATGGTCTGCCTCTTTGTATCCACTCTGTGTGGAAGTATACACCAAGCAGCCACCCCCTCTATATTAAGAGGCTGTGTGAGTGGCTGTCTCATCGGTGTCCCTCGCAGGTGTAATTAGCTCCCTCATTTTGGTAGTCTGCTACCTGCATGATGAGAGGATGCAGCAATCTGCCCTCCTTAGTCAGTAAGTATATGGCCATTTTCTGTGATACTTTAGTGAGAGCGGTTTTAGTCAAGTGTAAGGGGTGGAAGCCAGACTGGAGGGGATTAAGGAGAGAGTTATCAGAGATAAAGTGTGTGAGGTGGCAATAGACCAGGTGTTCAAGTAGTTCGGAGATGAAGGTATGTTGTGGATTTCCTTTGGGGGTCCACGGCATAATCAATAGGAATGTTTGCATCCTTCCAAATTAATGTTATGAGACTGTGCGGACAGCCTGAAGCAATCACACTGACACAAGTTCAGCATATGAAAACTTCCTAATTTCTGCTCTATTTGTGGGCGCGCAGCCTCTTTTAAAGAGTTTAACATATCTGCCCTTTTTGGGCATGCCAAAGATTACATAGATACAACGTATTAATTGATTATTGAATTAGCGTCTTGAGATTCTTCCTTCATCCGGTCATCTGTTATTGCCCGTTACGTGGTATCAGTCCGGAGAGGGCAGGATGAGACGAGTGGGTTGTCTTGCACACCACGTGTGGATGCTCCGATATGATTGGAGGTTATAACTTGAACTATTATTAGTATAAATTTTCTGTAGCTATTTGTGTCGACTAGCACATCTGCTAAAAAGCGGTAATGTTACAGACTGCGGTTACGTGTGTTTGACTTGCTTCGCCTAAAGTTTACTAAGAATCGGGAAGTAGAGTGTTCTTGCTAAATGTCAGCTTCTGCTTATATCTATAGGAGTTTAGAGAATGGAAAGTTTCATTGTATATGAGGAAGTGGATATATAAAGAATATATAAGAATATTTCTGAATATTTGTGTTCTAAGCAAACAGGATGGAAAAGTACTGTCATTGGTATACAGAAGATACAGAATGCATAACATACGTAAAAACTGTTCACTACAGGTCCACTGTCCACTACATATGAAATGTATGTCCATTGTCCCAAAAATAGAGAGATTGCGGATATCCACTACAGGTATGGTTGGAGATGGGTTGGTGGTTGGCAGCGTCAGTTGGGTCAAGGCTTGGCTTCTTTAGTAAAGGGGATATGATGGAGAGCTTAAATGAGGAGGGAAGGTGCCAGAGGTCAGGGAGAGGTTGAAGATGATGGTGACTTCTAGTTTGTACTAAAATGCTCAATGGGATTTAGATCCAGACTTTTGGCTAGCCAACAAAGTGTGCAGATGTTTTGCTCCTCAACACTGCCTGTTGCATGACATGGTGCTCGGCCATGTTGCTAGAGACTTGTAGCTGCACCAAAGTATTGCCACAGGGTAAGTGATGCCACATTTTCGGGGATGTCTATGTACCCATTGGTGGTGAGGGCAGACTTCACTATTACCAATGGCCCTAGTCCTTCCCAGCAGAAACACCCCTCATACCATAACAGAACTTCCTCCAAACTTCACTGTTGAGACAATGCAATCACGTAGAAGCCACTCTCCAGGTGAATGTCACACCCAAGTGCCACCATATGTTTGGAATATGGTGTACTGTGATTCAGCTGTACACAGCACTTGCTTCCATTCACTTACAGTCCGACGCAAGTGCCACTGTGCTTTTACTGCTGTGATGTTGTGTGCAGCCGCTCGGCCATCGTAACCTACGCATGCCGTTCCCTATGGATGGTTCTGGTGCTAATGGATGTTCCAATGGCCTGTGAGACCCCTGAGGGAGGGCAAACAATGTGTGTGATTTCTTCACAGCTTGTACAAAGCTTTGTTGTCCACTTTCTGTCAGTATACAAGGTCTACTTGAATGTGGCGGCACCGCGCACACCGGATGGCTTCAATCTCCCAATAACATGGCCAACAGTGGACTCTGGAAGGTCCAGAAACTGTGATGTCCTGTATTGATTGGTTGGTGACATCTCACCACCAGACGCCATTGTCAGTTCTACACCTGGTGGCATCTGATGGTTTCTGTACTGGGATCTCCTGTGTGATCCTCTCCTTTATACCTAATGGTCGCATATCACCTGACCACACAGGATGCAATGATTTTTGGGGATTTTCATCTCCACTTATCAAAATCCAAAATTTTTCTTAAATGGCGGTAACATGGCCATACAAGGGCTTGTGCTATGTGTGGTGAGCTATAGTTTGTAGTTTTATACTCTCTCACGGAGACAGCTACTTCCCTGCTGTCAATATTTTACTGTTAGAGGGTGACATTAAATTGTAAGGAAAGGAGACAGCCCTAGGGTATACCTGGCTATAGGAACAACTACCAAGAAAATCGCCAAGAGGCAAGAGAATAGTCTAATTGTTATACCCTCCCAAACACAAAATAATAAATTGTATACTTTATTAACATACTAGCCTACCCGTCGCACGTTGCTGTGAAGCCAGACAGACATACATTCGTTTTTATATATATATAGATAATAACCAATCACAGCGCAGCTTTCATGTTACCTCAGTATAATATATAACAACCAATCACAGCACAGCTTTCATGTTACCTCAGCAGTATAATATATAACAACCAATCACAGCGCAGCTTTCATGTTACCTCAGCAGTATAATATATAACAACCAATCACAGCACTGCTTTCATGTTACCTCAGTATAATATATAACAACCAATCACAGCACAGCTTCCATGTTACCTCAGCAGTATAATATATAACAACCAATCACAGCGCAGCTTTCATGTTACCTCAGAATTATAAGAAATAGCAACCAATCAGAACACAGATTTCATGTTACCTCAGCAGTATAAGGAATAGCAACCAATCACAGCGAAGCTTTCATGTTACCTCAGCAGTATAATATATAACAACCAATCACAGCGCTGCTTTCATGTTACCTCAGCAGTATAATATATAACAACCAATCACAGCACAGCTTTAATTTTACCTCAGCAGTATAATATATAACACCTAATCACAGCGCACCTTTCATGTTACCTCACAATTATAAGAAATAGCAACCAATCAGAACACAGATTTCATGTTACCTCAGCAGTATAAGGAATAGCAACCAATCACAGCGAAGCTTTCATGTTACCTCAGCACTACAGGAAATAGCAATGAATCACAGCGCAGCTTTCATGTTACCTCAGCAGTATAAGAAATCGCAACCAATCACATCGCAGCTTTCATGTTACCTTAGCAGTAGAAAAAATAGCAACCAATTACAGCACAGATTTCATGTTACCTCATCATTATAAGAAATAGCAACCAATCACAACGCAGCTTTCATGTTACCTCAGAAGTATAAGAAATAGCAACCAATCACAGCACAGCTTTTATTGTGATAGACATGATGATTAGTTAGTATAAAATGTCTATCGATTTGTATAAACCAAATGTATTATGCTGTTGTAATGACTTTTAGCTCTGTGGAGTTTAATGGACACACAATCTAATCATGGTATTTGCTCTGATTACACAAGTTGCACAACCAGCCTCTAAGAGTTAAAGGTTATAGTGTTATATGTATGTACTTGTCCAATACTGAGTGTTTTCCTAGCCCTATCACCCCTCCCATCCTGAAGTTAGTTAAACAATGATTTATCACTACACAGAAATGACTTCAGCTAGGACAGAGTCCACGCCACATCAACACTTGGAGAGGGTGGGCAGAGAGGCGGGCGATTCTATATGATCCGACAAATGAGAATCCTATATGTTACTGATGTAACCTGTTGCACACCCATGTTATGCTTTACAATAAAAGGAGCTGTCTAGGTGTTCCTGACCAGAGAGCCATTTTGGATATGAGACTGATCGCTTGTGTCTAATCTGCTTGATGATGTGTGCACACTATACAATTTGGAAGCTACAAAATACCCCGAAACCTGCTGGAGAAAACCATAATCCAGATCAGTGGCGTCCCTGGGTGGGCCGAGTTAGAGATTTTGATTTCTTTCATTCTGGAAAAATACAGAGATCGGCAGATAGCACGCAGAACTCAGGGGCCCAAAAATCTACAGAACACGGTAAGATGGCTTTATGAAAATCTACCGATGTGAGCTGAATCCTGACTGCTATTCTGCCTGTTTCTGATCCAGAGTGATAAATCAATGAAAGGCAGGTAATATAGTTCTTTCTTACTCGGAAAAAAGACCACCGTTTTAACCTGCTTAAGGGGTATTTTGTATGCTGTGTATATTATGTCTGAGACGGTTAAAAATTGTGTATACAAGACCAAGAGACATATTCTGTGAGGATTAATGTGTCGGAAGGCGGACTTGGCTGTTTAAGTCTGAGGGAGCACGCCGGAGACACTTACTCCTAGGCAACTAGTGTGAGGTTAAAATTTATGATACGCATATTTACCCGTATGATTGAGCGTGTTATGTTCTCACATGTGAAAAGGTATATACGCGGGAATTATAGCCGTGCTTTGTGACGGCCGATGTCTCCAGGATATTGTTGAGGTTTTGGTCATTGAAAATAATCGTCAGTCTCTGTGTATAGCTAAAATGTCCTGTCCAGACGGATTACTAGTAGAGGGTGGGTTGTTATAAAGGTAGATGAGATATATACCTTGAGCCGTTGTGGGTATTCTCCAGTAATCCCGTCTGTTTGGTATTATAGAAAGAATGTGCAGTGTTTATTATTGGGGGAGGGTTGCTGATAAAAGAGCGGACTGAAAGCATTTCCCAATTAACCCTTTCTGTTCCCTTTGTCTTGTGTTTTGTAGAATTAATGTGCATTGTAATCTGAGTGGGAAAGAGAGGTTATATTGGAAGGATTTGAAGCAAGCAGATTTTACAAGAGGAACACTATTGTGTCCAGAAACTTCGGATAGGATAGAATAAGCAGGTAGAATAGAATGAGGGATCAGTACAGGATGTTTTGGAATATGCAAAACATGTAGAAACGTTTTACAAAGAGAAGGATCAGTAAAAGTTGCAGAAAGAAATGTCAGGTTATGGACAGATAAGCAGAAATGAATATGGTAAGAAAGCGTTCAAACTACTAAAGCAACAAGGCAGCGAAGAAGCGCTAAAATCATACAGGGAAAAAAACAAAATATGCAAAGATACGATTAAAACTGCCAAAGAGGAAGCGGAAAGACGGATCGCAAAAGAGAGCAGAAACAACCCGAAGCTATTTTTCAACTACATAAACAGCAAAAGGATTTGCAGGGAGAGCACTGGCCCTTTAAAAAACAATGCAGGAGAAATCATTGATGATGACGAAGGGAAAGCAAATCTAATAAACAGTTTCTTCTCAAGTGTGTTCACCAAAGAAAAGGAAATGCCACACGAGGAGCAGAGGAATAAAACGAACCCCTCACAAAATATCTCATACCTAACGCAGGAGGAGGTGCGGAAGCGTCTAAAGAAAACTAAAATTGATAAATCACCGGGCCCTGATGGATTACACCCAAGGATACTAAAGGAACTAAGTGACGAGATAGCTAGGCCGCTATACCTTATATTTCTAGACACTATCAAGACTGGAGTAGTACCATTGGACTGGCGCATTGCCAACGTGGTACCAATCTACAAAAAAGGGAGCAAAAGTGAGCCTGGTAACTACAGGCCAGTAAGTCTCACTTCAGTAACGGGAAAAATTTTCGAGGGGATTCTGAGAGACGCCATCGATGAGTACCTCAAGGAGATTAAGGGAATAACTCCTCACCAGCATGGATTCATGAAGGGTCGCTCATGTCAGACAAATCTGATCAGTTTCTACGATGAAGTAAGCTCTAAGCTGGACCAGGGAGAATCTATTGATCTTGTATATCTGGACTTCTCTAAAGCCTTTGACACCGTGCCACATAATAGGCTAATATACAAAATGAGGCAGCTCGGACTGGGCGAAAACGTGTGTAAGTGGGTAAAAAATTGGCTCAACGATAGAAAGCAGAGGGTGGTAATAAATGGTTCGTACTCTGATTGGACCACAGCCGCTAGCGGGGTGCCACAGGGTTCAGTATTAGGCCCCACTCTGTTCAACATATTTATTAATGACTTGATAGAGGGGCTGCACAGCAAAATATCAATATTTGCAGATGACACAAAATTATACAATGTAATTAATGCAACGGAGGACAATATGTGGCTACAAACGGACCTGGATAAGCTGGGGGCTTGGGCAGAAAAATGGCAAATGAAGTTCAATGTTGAAAAATGTAAGACTATGCACATGGGCAGGAGGAACGGATGTCACGAATATTCACTTAATGGGGTACCACTAGGGAAAAGTGATATGGAAAAGGATCTGGGGGTATTAGTGGATAATAGACTAAACTGGAGTAACCAATGCCAGTCAGCCGCTGCAAAGGCAAATAAAGTCTTGGGGTGCATCAAAAGAGGAATAGGGGCGAAGGACGAGAACATCATCCTCCCACTATATAAGGCACTTGTCAGACCTCACATGGAATACTGCGTACAATTCTGGACACCGGTGCTCAGGAAAGATGTCACAGTGCTTGAGGGGGTTCAAAGAAGAGCGACTAAACTAATACATGGAATGACGGGACTGGAATACCCAGAGAGGCTATCCAAATTGGGACTATTTACTCTAGAAAAAAGAAGGTTAAGAGGCGACCAAATAACCATGTATAAGTACATGAGGGGACAACACATGGATCTCTCCCGCGATCTGTTTACACCCAGGACCTCGACGGTAACAAGAGGACATCCGCTACGATTAGAGGAAAGTAGGTTTCATCACCAACATAGAAAGGGGTTCTTTACTGTAAGAGCAGTTAGACTGTGGAACTCTCTACCGGAGGAAGTGGTGATGGCAAAATCCATAGAGGAGTTTAAAAGGGGACTTGATGTCTTTCTGGAGAAGAAGGATATTACAGGATATAAATATTAGGTTAAGTGTCAATCCTGGAATATAGGCAGGTAGGAACTATTAGGGGTTGATCCAGGGAACAGTCTGATTGCCACTAGGGAGTCGGGAAGGAATTTTTTCCCCAAAAGGGCTAATTGACTTCTGGCCTTGGGGTTTTTTGCCTTCCTCTGGATCAACACAGTAGGATAGACAGGCTGGACTAGATGGACAATGTCTTCATTCGGCCTTACATACTATGTTACTATGTTACTATGTTACTATTGTAGAAAGTTTTCAGAAGATGAGCAGGAAGCCTAGCAGAAAGAAAGGCGCTTTTAGCTAGTTTTTTGGTATAACGTAGTTAAGAGATTCAAGAGGAGAAAGCATGTAGGGGGGTATGTGTATTGCTTATGAACAATGTAATGCCTTTGTGTTGACTACAGCCCCTCCCTGTAATGGCGTCCGCGCTTGCAATGTTTACAACCCCACATAGTGTGACTCTGCAGTAAATGTGGTGAGCCCTGCCCCCACCCTGAAGTTACTTCCCCCCATGTGCTCACTTTCAGGGTGTGTGATGTTACTTCCGGTCCCTCCCCATCCGGGACAGGACCTGGCCCCGCCCCTTTCTGCCTCTGGCGGCCATTTTGCTGCACTTGGGAGGCCTATATTCCCCAATACCACTGTATCCAGTGCTAACATCATGATTGTCTGAAGTAAGGTTTTGTTTGACCGAACTTTGTTACACTCCAAGATGTGGCCACTTTGGATGTGTGATAGGTTCAGGGAAACAAACCTTTGTGAAGATGCAGCTTGGGACATAGTAGATGACTAAGCTGGTTTATAGTGTATGGAAGATTGGAGTTGATGCATGGGGGGGCAGAGACCAGGAATACATGACAGGGGACGCTCTCTCATGTTCCCAGGGGCTCTGTTTTCCACTGCCCGCTTCTCCAATGGATGCTCAGACAGATGACGTTATGGAAGGCTCCTACAGATGAAATAATTTCCCTATAGTCACCCAGCAAACTTTTTCACGCAATTTGATGAAGTAATTTTACTTTTTATGTGAAGAAAGAGGGACTGAATTGCCCAGAGTAGGATGTTAATTCATCCGTATTCTTTAGTTTTCCTTAAGTCTTTTGTATATTCTAGTGTCAGTCTACACTGAAGCTATAATTATATTCCACAGGAGAGTAAAAGTTAAACGCTGGACTTTCCCTGAAATACTATTACACTGGTTGACATAAAATTTTACTTGTGTTGCGCCCCCTTGTGTTAAAAAATGCTAACTGCGACCTGAAAAAAAAAAATTCTAAAGGATATTTTCGCTCAGACTTCGCTGCATACAATGTCACCTTGACCTACAAAGTGCTTGTTTTTGTGCCTCTTGGTTTACTAGTTTGAACGCAATTACTCATTTTTCCATTGCGTATTCCGGTTCAAAAGGGGGGAGGCATAGGTGATCTGGGTCATAGATGATCTAGGTGTTGTAGATCAGCTGTTGGGCTTTTTAAAAAAAATAAATAAATAAATAAATGAAATAAGATAAAAAGGAAGTAAATGATTTTGTGCTACAAGATTCCGAGCCATGTGAAATAGAACATCAGCACGATTATTTAGTACTAATTCAGTAAGAAACTGCAGGTATGCAGTTACCAGAACCTCTGTTGATAATGCATATGTTGAGCTTTTTGCAGATGGTACCAGGGTGAGGATTGATGACTCCACATCGGATATGCAGTGGTCACACAACAAGATGTCCTAGAAGCAGAAGCTCTGCCTCCGCATGTCACAGTACAAGAAGCGGAATTGAAGGCCCTCACTGAGGCGAGTAGAGTGGCGAGAGGTAAGACGGCAACCCTTTACACTGACTCCTGGTATGCATTTGGCATAGCTCATGATTACGGCCCAATATGGAAGGCCAGACAGTTTTTACCTTAGCAGGACAACCAATTGAGAATGGTGCAGCGGTGCAGAGTCTCATGGAGGGCCCTACTTCTACCTGACAAAGTTGAGAGTTCGCACCGATTCCTACACTGGAGAGGCGAGAGACGACACCCTCGCTGACAGCATAGCAAAGGCAGCGGCCCTCAAGCCGTGGAAGAAAGAAGAAAAGATACTGACGGCATGAGTCAGTGGTAAAAACTTTGGACATTGACAGAAATTTGGACTTTGATATGCTAAAGACTTTTACAGTTACAAGCCAGCAATGAAGGAAAGAATAAATGGACTAATATGGGAGCAGCAGAAACAGGACAGCGTATGGTGAACAGTCAACAGCACTTGCCTACCACAGTTCCTGTATCCCATGATGGCCCAGCTGATGGACGGAAAGACCCACCTAGTAAAGCAGCAATGATGACGACACTTGAAAGAGGATGGGCGACTTCTAGGTTCTCTGTAGCTGCTGCATCATTTGTCCAGTTTAGCATGATCTATGCCATAGGTGAGTCAGGGCAGAAGTAAATTTGCCCCATCACACTTGCCGGGACCACTCTACCCATTTCAGGGATTGCAAATTGACTACGTTCAGCTCCCACTTGTTGGGAAGTATGAATACGTGCTTGTTGTTGTTGATGTCTTTGCAGGTTGGAGGCTGACCCTGTTACCAAGGCAAACAAGTAGGTAACCGCAAAGAAGCTCATGAACGAGGTAAACTGTGAATATGGGGTACCAGAAGTGATTCAGAGTCAGACAGAGGTATAAACTTTGCAGGTGAATGTAACATGTCATTTCTGCTCTGGGTGTATCCCAGGCCTTTTACATACTGTACCATCTGTAGAGTAGTGGAAAGGTGGAGAGACTTAGTGGCACGCTAAAAAGTAAGATACTTAAAAATGATGCCACTTTGAAAAGACTGTCATCCAATAGCCTTATACAGTGTTAGATATGAACCCAGGGGGGATTATACATGATCTCCCTACGAGATTGTTTGGGCTAGCCCCAAGGCTAAGTCGTTACTATCCTCAGTAGTTACAATTACAATCTGATGTGTTGACTAATTATGTGATTTCCGTTGTTAAAGAACTAACCAAAGCCTATGCACAGCTGTTCTCTTCCAGACTCAGAGGCAGACACTGGGACACATATCTTGCAGCCTGGGGATTGGGTGTGCGTCAAGAAGTTCCTCAGGAAGCACCCTCTTGAGCCCCGATTTGATGGCCCCTACCAGGTGCTTCTGACTACTGCCACAGCTGCGAAACTACCTGAAAGACTTACATGGATCCATGCTTCATACTGTATGAAAGCTTCAGATCCGGGAGACCAGTCTTAGCTGTGCCAAAGACATTACTCTGGTTAGGGTTAGTGAGAGAGGAGGGTGGCAACTGGAATCCTTAGTCGGAAGAATATGGGGGTAGGGTTACCTTCTAGTATAACTCGTCCAATGCTCAAGTAGCCGCATATTCCTTCGACTATTGTACTGTGGTCCCGTGTCTAGGCGCAAGATCCCACCGCAGGCCAGATTTAGCTCAGTCCAGCTGGTTATATGACTTATATACCCGGGGAATACAATATGTTCGCGCCACTGATAATGTCTGGGGAGAAGACTGCCGTTATTGGGGATTAGTGGGATGTAACACAGGAATAGACTGGTCCTATAAACCGCGAAGTGCCTTAAATAAGAAAGATAAGAGTGGGAAATCCCTAATTAGTCGTATAACCCTCCTTGAAAATAATAAGGACAGCAGGTATTGGAAGGCTGAACTTAGTATGTTGCTTGGTTTTAATGCGGTTTTTACACTAACCATGGGAGATCCAAGCCCGGGGGACGGAGGGACTTATAGTCTGGGGACATACCGGTACGGGAGGACAGATCCCTTAGGGAAGTTTAAAATAAGGGGTATGGTAGATGCACCCGAATGGAAGCCTTCACTTAGTCCCATGCCCATAATTAACCCCCTCCGCTGTAAGATAAAGACCTTGACGAACATGATGATCATCGCCGACCCTACCTTTTGAGGACACCTTGACAGTAGCGACTGGCTACTCTGACCAGAATCTCTGGTTGTAGTTGATGAGGTACGATGCTAACAGGAGCAACAAGTCTAACTGTTGCGTATGCGGTAGTGCCCGACCACACTCGGGGATGGTCCCCCTAAATCGCCCTGTAGATGCTGAAGAGTGGTTTCTTAGTCTCTTCACGAACATTTCCACTAATTACACTGTCCGTGAGAAGTGGAAGAAGGAATACTCTATAACTACTTAAGTGTTTTATACCGGAGAGAGTATTACTGACTACCCTGGAAACTACACCTGCCAGGCAAATAGGCAGGGTGGAGGGAGATTTTTGGGGAACTCACCAATGGGTATTGCTCCTCCTACGGTACGATAGGAGGGGAATGGATGCAGAATCAGGTCCAGTCCTTAGGAGACGTTTACTGGCTTTTTGGAGACATGAGGTAGAGGACCCGCCTGGAGGGTAATTGGACAGGGGAGTGTGCCTTAGTAAAGCCCTTATGCTCCTCCACATCCTGTCAGACAGAGGATAATGAGGTTACCCCCAATAGTTAATTTATCTCGATCCAACTCTGTCTGTGTTCTGTGGTTATCCTGTCATGTTGGTCTATCCTTGTTTTCCGCATAGGTACGGCGGTTCCTTCCAGTCTTGTCACTAGGTAGTGTAGGGTCAGGGTGAGGCGACCTGGACGTGTTCACCATTAGGACTATCTCCAGGAGGGACATTGGTGTGGGTGAAGATTAGGGAGTCCCACGCCGTGCGTACCTTTGCACACTACAAGTATTGTAACATTATACTAGAGCGAGAAGAGAGACCCCTGGTGGTAGTTTTGATCTACACGTATACATTGACGTCATAGGATAGCCAAGGGGGGTACTTGACGAGTTTTAAAAAAAAATAGAGACCAAGTTAAAACTAGATTCGAGTCCATTTTCCTGATCATTATGGTAAAAAAACGTTGACTGAATTAATTATGTTTATTATAATTAGCAGTGGTTTATAAATTGTACTAGAGACGCCTTATAGGGACTAGTCGACCAACAGGACCTACCTCGACTATGACTTTTCAAAATAGAATGGCCTTAGATATGATTTTGGCTAAAAAGGGGAGTGTCTGTAAGATGATAGGGGAGACTTGTTGTACCTACATCCTAAACGACACGTGACCCGCGGGTAAAGACGCACTTGCCATTAAGAAGCTGACCGCACTAACTAAAAAGAGCTAACTTTTGGGACCAGCACTCGCCATGGATGAGCGGGTGGTAAAGGATCCTGGCACAGACGGGCGTCGCTGTTGTATGTGAACTGATGGTTACCTTTTCTGTTCTAGTCTGCTGTGTTATCCCCTGTGTCAGAGAGACCTGTGAAACTGATGCTGGAAAAGCCGCTCCCACCATGAGTTTGCTGGATGCATCCCCAGAAGGAGTGGACAAGTCCTACACCCCCTTGAAGACTCTAAAACGAACCTTCAACGCGCTCCAGTTATAGGCTCACACTCAGAGAACTGTGAAAATTAAATAGAGAGTTAGAGGATAGACATTTTAAGGGGGGATTGTGATAGACATGATGATTAGTTAGTATAAAATGTCTATCGATTTGTATAAACCAAATGTATTATGCTGTTGTAATGACTTTTAGCTCTGTGGAGTTTAATGGACACACAATCTAATCATGGTATTTGCTCTGATTACACAAGTTGCACAACCAGCCTCTAAGAGTTAAAGGTTATAGTGTTATATGTATGTACTTGTCCAATGCTGAGGGTTTTCCTAGCCCTATCACCCCTCCCATCCTGAAGTTAGTTAAACAATGATTTATCACTACACAGAAATGACTTCAGCTAGGACAGAGTCCACGCCACATCAACACTTGGAGAGGGTGGGCAGAGAGGCGGGCGATTCTATATGATCCGACAAATGAGAATCCTATATGTTACTGATGTAACCTGTTGCACGCCCATGTTATGCTTTACAATAAAAGGAGCTGTCTGGGTGCTCCTGACCAGAGAGCCATTTTGGATATGAGACTGATCGCTTGTGTCTAATCTGCTCGATGATGTGTGCACACTATACAATTTGGAAGCTACAAAATACCCCAAAACCTGCTGGAGAAAACCATAATCCAGATCATTATTCTGCCTTAGCAATATAAGAAATAGCAACCAATCACAGCACAGATTTCCTCTTACCTCAGCAGTATAAGGAATAGCAACCAATCACAGCGAAGCTTTCATGTTACCTCAGCAGTATAATATATAACAACCAATCACAGCGCAGCTTTCATGTTACCTCAGCAGTATAAGAAATCGCAACCAATCACATCGCAGCTTTCATGTTACCTCAGGAGTATAAGAAATAGCAACCAATTACAGCACAGCTTTCATGTTACCTCAGTATAATATATAACAACCAATCACAGCACAGCTTTCATGTTACCTCAGCAGTATAAGGAATAGCAACCAATCACGGTGCAGCTTTCATTTTACCTCAGCGATATAAGAAATAGCAACCAATCACAGCGCAGCTTTCATGTTACCTCAGCAGTACAAAAAAATAGCAACCAATCAAAGCTTAACTTTCATTATAACTCAGCCGTATAACAAATAGCCACCAATCACAGTGCAGATTTCCTGTTACCTCAGCAGCATAAGGAATAGCAACCAATCACAGCGCAGCTTTCATGTTACCTCATTAGTATAATATATAACAACCAATCACAGCGCAGCTTTCATGTGACCTGAGCAGTATAAGAAATAGCAACCAATCACAGCACAGCTTTCCTTTTACCTCAGCAGTATAAGAAGTAGCAACCAATCACAGCGCAGCTTTCATTTTACCTCAGCATTCCTAATATCCAGCAATTGTCTTGTGATACGTTCGGCGGATGCATCATTTTGTAGTTGAACTCGCCTCCCGTTGCTCGTAGTGCCTTTTTCTTTCGTGCTTGAAATGGAAATCGAACGATCTTTGTCTGGGGGACATAACTGTCAACGATGCTCGCACGCACCCCACCTATCATAGGATAGTTGTACTATGCCAGTAATCTTCCCAGGAGTGTACTCAGCAACTTCCCAAAGTCTCATGGCAATTGGATGAATGGTGTAGTAATGCATAAAGGACAGACATACAGACAGAGAGACATTCATTTTTATATATATATAGATATCCGCTCAAAAAAGGACAAATACACTTTAAAATAAAGGAGTAGGTGGCTTAACTAGATCTGAAGTATGTTCATAGAGGAACTAAGTGTATGTTAGCTAGGCAAGCTGAAAGGGTTTGATACAAAAGTGTGAGTTAATAGAGGTGCTATGCACGCAGCCTGATTATAAGTTTCCTAGGTAAGCTGAAAGGGCCGTCATTTATAGTCACTATCATATTCACACAGCATGCTGTCCTCAGGCATAGGGTGTTAGTTGATAGAGATGCTATAAGAAGCAGCCAAAATATAATGTACATTCAGTACATTGCTATGCTAATTATGTATTAATCACAGTTGTGACATAAGCTGGAAATATCAGAGGTCTCTGTATATTCATATAGCATATGAGATGCTGTGCTAGTATGCTGTGCTGATGTGTTCTCCAGTGCACCGCTATGCTGATTGTGCATTGAACACAGTTGTGACATAGAATGGAAGTGTCAGAGAGATCTCTTATATCATATGTGAATTTCATTCCTATTTTATTGGAATTCAGATACGTCATAAGGAGATTCACATCTTCTATATTTCCATCCCATAATAGGATGATGTCATCAATATAACATCCCCAATATAGGATGTAGTTATTGAACTGTTTAAGTTCAGCAATTAGGACATATGTTGATTCCCACCAATTTACATATGATTTGAGTCGAACCACAGCTAACTTCCTAGACCTTGTATTGAAAATAACAGAGGAAGGTATCATTGAAACTGAGATATTTCACAAAACTAATTTCACCAACAATGTTTTGGAATGGAGCAGTCATAATCCTCTGGCCCTTTAGAAAGGCATCTCGATGGGCCAGTACCGTAGGGTACTTCAAAAAGTATGTGATAATCTAATTAGCAGATTAAAGAAACATGGCTACCCTACAAAGGCATTGAAAAGAGCATGCAAAGGAGCAAAATCCGAGCCTAGAGAGAATTTGCTGAAGATGCACAATACCTCTCTTAATGACAATATAATTAGTTGTATTGGGCTATCCCACTGAAATGTATAAGATACTACATACATACTGGCCCATTCTGCTGGCCGATCCGCACCTGAAGAATGTCATCCATATACATCTTTCTGTCTGAAGGATCTTGTGATAAGAAATCATTTTCAATCTTCTGCTACCAAAAATACATCTAAACATACCCCACGGACTGGAGGCCCCCATGTGGCCACTGCTCTTGTTGTCCATATATTATCAAGACCAAAAACCTCATGAACCCCGCTGACTATAGAATATATGATATTTATCAACTGTAGGAGTAAAGGCATCATTTATGTGGCTTGTTGCCTCCGTCTAAAGTGTGTGTGGGAAAAACCATACAAGTATTTCAAAATCATATCTCCATATCTCTCATAAGCACCACTTGAACCAGCCCCCCCCCCCCCCCCCCCCCCCCCCCGCGCGCGCGCATTGCACGACATACTATTGAAAAACATGGGCGGAAATTTGACTCCCTGAGATTCATTGGTATTCATCACATTAAGCTAAATGAACATAAGGGGAACCTTGATATTAGACTCCTCAGGGAGGAGATGCGTTGAATTTTTCGTCTACACAGTAAGGTATCTCTAGGTTTAAATGACGATTTATCATTCTCAGCATTCATCTAAGATGATTCACAAAAATTCTACCAACTATTACAGTTAAAAAATATATATATTTTTTTTTTACATATTCTGTACATTTCTATTCCTTATGTAAAATGCATCTGGACAGATTTGTGTATACTAATAGGTTACATAAACAGGCTCCAACTGCATACAATATCACATGAGCTAATTTATAGAATAAGTAGGAATTGAAATCTACAGCTTACATGGATACATGCAGGATGTACATCATATGATATCTGTATGGAAATGAAAAAGAAGAGCAACCAAAAGTTATTTTTTATCTCCTCCCTCTCCCTCACTCCCTTAGCATGTGTGACACCTGGCACATTTGCAGAAGGCATTACATATGCCCAGTCTTGCAATTCTATTCACCGTCCGTCTCACTCTACAAGACACACTGTCACCAGAGCCTATTGCTTTCATTCTTTCTCAGCTGTCATTCCTTATGGAACCATTGTTCATTGGTCCTGCATAGACATAGTGTCACATTGGCTTGAAATCTAATGATCCTCGCTCTATAAAAAAAGCTGTCAGTGCAGTGCCTCTTTCACTATAGCCTACCTAAGCTCCCTGGATAAAGCCTTGTGGCAAAACATGTTGGGAGGGCATGAGTTATATGTCGTTCAGATTAGGGATGGCTCTACTATACAATATAAGTTTATAGATAGTTAGGCATCCAGGCAGTTGTGGTTTAATAGAGACGTCTCCGACTGCCAAAAGTCATAATGTTTCTCAAAACACTGTATGCAATGTGTGTATACTAGAGACCTCCTTGACATTGCTAGTCTTCATCACAACTGTGTGCAATGCACAATCGGCATAGCAGTGCTATATGAATATACAGAGACCTCTGATATGTCCAGCCTATGTCACAACTGTGATTAAGATATAATTAACATAGCAATGTACCGAATCTTATATTTTGGCTGCTTCTCATAGCACCTCTACCAGGTAACACCCTGTGCGTCCCAGTATTGGCTGCCTGCAGTTATGCTGTTTCCCTGAGGACAGCATGCTGTGTGACTATGATAGTAGCTATAAATGACGGCCCTTTTGGTTTACCGAGAAAAATTATAATCAGGCTGCTCGCATAGCACCTCTATTAACTTACACTTTTGTATCCTACCCTTTCAGCTTGCCTGGTTAACATACACTTAGCTCCTCTATGAACATACTTCAGATCTAGTTCAGCCACCTACTCCTTTATTTTAAAGTGTCTTTGTCCTTTTTTGAGCGTATATATGTTAATAAAGTATACAATTTATTATTTTATGTTTGGGAGGGTATACCCATTAGGCTATTATCTTGCCTCTGGCAATTTTCTTGGTCAGTGGGTTACATCAGACTTGATTGACAGCAATGGGGACTGCCCACGTGACACATTCACAGCTCTAGAAACTGAAACTAAGAAGGGCCTTTAGCAGGGAACAGAAGGGGTAGAGAGATAGACATCATTTTGGTCAGCAGGGCTGCGACTACAAAGCTAGACAGAATCCTGGAGGGTGCAGACATTTGGGGAAGGTGGGAATAACAAGCAAGCGCCATTATATGACTGATCTGAGAGGTCATTACAGATGGAAGCCACGTCTAGATCACATGAAGACTTGAACTATTTTATCGTCATGGTCAGTCTGTAATTTAGCTGCAACCATGAAGCACAGCGCAACGATGACAGATATGATGGGCTTATTAATGGGTAATTAAGATCTGTTTTCTTTCTTAGTTTGAACGCCAGTGCCCTTAGGCCAATTTGTAGTAGTGAGGTGCTGAATAACGCATGGAGTCAAAGATTTTGCTTAACTTGTAATAAACACGGTGTTATTATTCACTCAGACAGGAAGATGGGGTAATTCTCTTCAACGCACAGGGAGTAACAAATGATATACAACTTGGAACAATGTAGAGACTCGTGTCTAACACATTTATATACTGGAAGGTTACTCTGGATTTCTTTTCTCCATCCATCTTCATATTTACATCTCTTCATCTCAGCTCTCTCTCTTACCTCTCCTTTACTCACTGACAGCTCACTCTCCTTCTCTGTTACTCACTGTTTCTCTGATTATTCTATTTCTCCCTTTCTTCTCACTTTCTTCCCGGCTATTCTCTTGCTTCTCCTTCTCTCCTGCTTATCTCTTTCCTTTTCCTTCTTTTGCCTCCTGTGACTGCTGTGTACAGCTCTATATTGCCTCTGTCACCTGACCAGTCTGTCTGCAGCCAACCACAGCCTATCTGGTTGCTAGGCTACCTGCCTCATCTGAGTCTCTAGGCATTTTTTGTATCCTGTGCAGCTGAATAAAATGACTAACTGGTTGCTAGGTTACCTGCATCACTTGTTGAAAATGACTCAGATTAAACCCCTAGGGCCACTTATTATATTTCTGGTCCACAGTGCTAAACAGAGCTATGTAGTGCCTTTTTTTCAGGACACTACGCAGACAATCTTTTGCTGTACTCGCACTCCTGTGATCTCTTCCAGGCCCATTACATACCAGCTGTTGCCCTCTGGGCACCTCCTGCCACAGTGACAGTCCTCTAGCATACCATATTTGGCAGCTTACAGCCTGCTGGGCTCTATGGCAGCGCTCGTCCTATTAGGCCATATATCAGTATACAGGAAGAGAACATATAAAGCAGCATTCAGGGGTGTAACCGCTCACAGCAATGGTTAAAGAGCAGATAAAGGATAGTAGATCATCACCTCATGGGGTAATAGTTCACTCAACACCCCCATTATACATTGATTTTAATTTGCGAGGACATAAGGCCCGCACTTTCTCAGGGTGAAGAACTCTGGACTTTATAGTGACATGATCAGGAAAACAATGCATTGCGGGGAACTTCACCAGCAAATTGCCTCCTTTTTGGACTTAGAATCCTATAGTGGAAGAGTTGGAAGGGACCTCCAGTGTCATTGGGTCCGACCCCCTGCTCAATGCAGGACTCACTAAATCATCCCAGCCAGATGTCTGTCCAGCCTCTGAAGACTTCCATTGAAGAACTCACCAACTCTCGTGGCAACCTGTTCCACTCATTGACCACCCCCACATAGACGGATAGCTAAAACTAGAAAAGAGAGAGAGGATTCAAAAAGATCTAGAAGGGGGCATGGCCTGGAAGTGGAGCTGAATGGCCATGTTTTAGACCAGCTCCCTTTCTAACCTGTAAAGCAACTTGAAAAGCTACAATGATCAGGAAAACAATGAATTGCGGGGAACTTCACCAGCAAATTGCCTCCTTTTTGGACTTAGAATCCTATAGTGGAAGAGTTGGAAGGGACCTCCAGTGTCATTGGGTCCGACCCCCTGCTCAATGCAGGACTCACTAAATCATCCCAGCCAGATGTCTGTCCAGCCTCTGAAGACTTCCATTGAAGAACTCACCAACTCTCGTGGCAACCTGTTCCACTCATTGACCACCCCCACATAGACGGATAGCTAAAACTAGAAAAGAGAGAGAGGATTCAAAAAGATCTAGAAGGGGGCATGGCCTGGAAGTGGAGCTGAATGGCCATGTTTTAGACCAGCTCCCTTTCTAACCTGTAAAGCAACTTGAAAAGCTACACTGAGACCACCTGAACAAAGTTATCCCCTGACCTGGAAAAAAACTCTTATCCCCAACTTGCCAAAAGGGGCAAAAAGAGCCTCTCCTAAGAAGCTAACAGATTTTTATGTGTCTCTCACTGCTCCACACAGGAGACAGAGCAAGCAAGCAACAGGGCTACCTCGATTGCAAGCAGCAACATTGCTGACCAAAGACAGGTGGCATATGAACCCTCCGCAGGTAGGAGAGGTCTCCCTCATGCTGCTGCTGCATCCATTGTAAGCAGTGCCAACAGCAGATCAGACCAGGCACCTGGCGCCTCTGCCAGCTCAACAGGCTCCCACTACTCACCTCCTGACAAGCCTTTCCTCTCAGTCTGCCCTGCATACTGCTCCTCCTGCATTGTAAACAGCAATGGTGGGCTCAGAGCGGGCGTCCGGGCCTCACCTGCCAGGTCCCCTTTAAAGCCTCACTGCTCTGTATAGAAGCAGCAGACCCCGTGGAGACCACACAGAGAGCTCTTCCTACAACCCAACTACTTCACCTACTAATGGCTCCCTGTCTACAGGGGTGCTGAAGGAAGATGAAGAAATCCAATATGTAGACTATATAAAGCTAGCTGCAGGAGCTAGGTCCCCAGCGACAATATAATAATAATAATCTTTATTTGTATAGCGCCAACTTATTCCGCAGCGCTTTCAGGCATGGATAAATGCAAAACAATACAACAATTGCAACAATTACAATGTGAGATACATTGAGTTAGACACAAATGGGTTGAGGGTGGTACAGGAGGTGCAGGGGGTGGGGAACACAGGCAATAGGAAATTTCATGTACAGATCATTTATCAGAAGGCAAACAGGGTGGGGCACCATAGGGAGGGGCGAGGGACTAGGTCAGGAGATTTGGTAGGCTTCCCTGAAGAGGTGTGTTTTTAAGGCACGTCTGAAATTTTGTGCATCGGGAATTGTCCGGATACCTTGGGGTAGAGCATTCCAGAGGATGGGTGCTGCTCTGTTGACCAACACTGGGCCTCGGACAGAGCCTTGTAGTCCCCACTTGATACATTCTCCCACTTGGATGTGCAGCCATTTATGACCACTCTTTGAGTACGATCACTCAGCCACTTGTGAATCCACCTAACAGCCGCCTCGTCAATCTTAGATTTGGTCATTTTTTCAATAAGTATGGTGTGAGATACTTTGTCAAATGCTTTACTAAAACAGATACAAAATAGAAATTTCACAACATCCTTTTTAACCCCGTCACCATTTTCATCCTATAATTATCCAATAACATCTTGGACTTTTCTTTTGGCCTCCAAAATCCTTTTTTATTGTTTTTGGCTTCTCTTGCAAGTCCAGGTCATTATTAGCTTTAGCCCTCCATTTCTAATGACCGCATTATATTCTTCTTAAGATATTCCCTCCTCTTTCCATTTGATAAACATATTTTTTCCCTTTTAGCATGAGTGTAAATTCTGTCTTCATCCATCGTGGTTTCTTTGGGCATTGAGTGAACTATCATCCCCATAAGGTGGTGATCTACTCTTCTTTATCTCCCCTCTAACTGTTGCTGGGATCGGTTACACCCCTGAGCGCTGCTTTTCTGCTCTACTTCTATATGGTGTGATTCCTGAACCAGGAACGGTTGGGCCTTTACGACAAGACCGGTGGCTCTGCGGCCAGAATGTCTACAGGAACAGGGGGAGCAGATTGAGAAAAAAGCCAGTGACTGATTATCTTAAGACCTTCTGCTGTGAGGAGCACCGTCCTGCATTTCCATCACACCAGGTGAGTCCAGCTCATGTTATATTTTCCCCCCAACCTTTTTTTTTTTTAAACACTGCGATATCGCTGCGTTTTTTCTCAATGGGACTTTCTAATGTAAAAATCGCATCGCAGAAAAATCGCAAAAGCACAAGCACGTTTAAAAAAAACGCTAGTGGGTAAAAGCCCTTAGAGCACTTCCTTAGAGTTACTGCTGCCCAGCAATATGTCAAACTCTCACCTCCTTCTCTGAGCAGATCCTTCAGCGAGAATCCGCAGCTCCGCACCTCTTTGACAGCTCACTCTCTCGGTAAGACCGGATTTATAAAGGCAATAGCAAATTACATCCGAAATTGCAAATGAGTAACGGCTCGTTCATCAGCTGCTGCCATGACTTCTAGATGGACATTACCGCCATCCACAGCATTTGTAGAGGCTCAGTGTATAGAGAACTACCAGGAGTACCGTGCAGTAACAATCACCATAATAATACTCCATACCGCGAAGACACAATAATAAGTGACCGGCCCCAGTCGGGAGTGAAGCTACTCACCAGCACTGGACGGTGTGAGAAGACGAGGCCTTAGATACCTGCAGGGGAGAATCAACCCCGTTATATCAGTATATGAGCAGCACAGCCGGATCCTCCAGGAGGAGAGACACCACCGGGGAGGCCGATACCGAGGAAATAATGAGCCCATAAGTGCAGATTCATTAACTCTCAATGTGCCGTGTCCAATAATTGTTTAGCAAGAAAAATTGCCCAAAGGACAAAAAAGGAACTTAATTGCCTCAATGTGCGCAGATTAATAATAAAACAGATTTCACTGAATTGCAATTAAAACACCAAAAAAGCCCAGCTGCCCACGCTCCAAGAAGTATTTTATTTACTGGACATAATAGCAAGGCATACAGAATGAACATTCAATCGCAAGAAAGAAATATCAGCGCTCTGCCGTTTCTGTCTTCTGACTCCCCCACATTCTCAGCGGGAAAGAACAACGAAAACAAGAAAGAAGAGGAAAGATGGAAGAGAGGGAGGGGGAGACATGGGGTAAAGAAGGACGACGAGGGTAAAGGCTATAGTCTGTCCAGATTAATCAGGAGTCTGAAGTGCATACTCCATCCTGTCTTGGTTCAGTTAACACAAGGCAGTACATGCCAGCTCTGGGTGTAAGAGCACGGGTAACTAACCGGGTGTTCAACTCTGGGGAGGAACCGAACTATAGCCACACCGCCGATATTGAATGAAACGTGGTGAATCGCATCTCATCCTTAGCACACAGCACCTCCATATACTTTAGGTTGTCTAGGGTCTCCAGCCACATCAATCTCAAGGGGGAAGTCGTTGACTTCCATTTCCTCATAATGATCTGCCGCATGGCTAATAGGAAAAATCGTAGCAAGGAGCCTTTTATGCAGGACAAGGAACCTGGGATCATGGACAACAAGGCCATTTCAGGTAGAAGGTTGATCGCAATAATACAAACCACCAAAATTAACGCTTCCACTTCCTGCCAAAGTGGCTGAATTAGCGTGCAGGACCACCACAAGTGTAATAATGTGTCCCTCTTGGTGAGGCACCTCCAACATTGATCCAGATACTGGGGAAAGACTCCAGCCAACCCCAAGGGAGTTCTATACCAACCGAAATGCTCGAGTGCTCGTTGCTCAAGTTGAACTTTTCGCATTGCTTGAGAGCTCGTTTCGAGTAACGAACCCCATTGAAGTCAATGGGCGACTCAAGCATTTTTGGATGGGACCGATGCTCCGCATAGGTCATGACTTGTGAAACACTGCAAAACCTCAAAAAGTCATGGAAACACCACAGAAACGGATAGGGAAGGGCGGGGGCAGCATGCATGGCTGCATCTGAGGCTCCCAGGTCCCACTATTAAGCCAAAATGGGGGCAAGAGTCTGGCGTCACCCCCTAACACTTCTTACTTCGGACAAACCCTCATTAGCAAGGCACACCTTAGCTAAGCACCTGCAACCAAGGACAATCACTGCCTGCGAGTGACATCGCTGCCTCTTCTCCTGGGTTACATGCTGGCATTGCAGTCCAACCCCCCCCCCCCTCGCCACCCCCCCCCCCCCCCCCCCCGCGCGCGCGATCCTGCGTCCACAAGTTTCCCTGCGCAGCGTTCAGCTGCCGTTATGCCACACGCTCACTTCATAGCCACACCACCCTCATGTGTATTTATAAGCGCGTACTGGATGAGGAGGAACCGGAGGCACACAGTGCAGAGGGTTGGCAGGGCCAGGCAGCGACCCTCTTTGAAAGTGTAGGCGATAGCCCACAATGCTGTTGAGAATTGATGATAGATTGACATACAATCATTCCAATCCCGTGCCACCTCCTTCACAAAATTGTCAGGAGCCGCAAACGTGGGCATAAAGGGGACTCAGGTGCCAGCACTTCTACACATCTCCACAATGCAGCAATACTCTGCGTGGGAAGCTCGTGAGTGGGCCCAGGGTGTGGCTCGGTCCCAGATCCCAACTTGTGTGACCCAAGGTGCCGGGAGTTACATAGCAATGGAAAATCCATGTGTCCCCACACAATTCATTCTGTGTAGGTGTTAGACAGCTCAACGCCGCAATGGAAAGTTTTTGAGTTGCTTGGGCTTGCCTATGCTGTCGGTACACAAAGATGGTATTACACAAGAAAAAAATCAGAGCGCCCAAACATGGCAGAGTTTCACCCTGCTAAGGGCCTCGGCCTACATTTCTGCCCGAGTCAGTCATTTTTTTTGTGCCAGACAGGTAAAACAACGCAATGGGAAGTCTTTGTGCACCCACAGCATAGGGAAGCCAAAGGAAGCGGAGGAAAGTATTAACCCCTTAATGACATGGCCTATTTTGAGCTTAAGGACCAAGCCTTATTTTTCAAATCTGACATCTGTCACTTTCTGTGCTAATAACTTTTGAATGCTTTTACTTATCAAGGTGATTCTGAGATTGTTTTTTCGTGACATATTGTACTTTATGTTAGTGTAAAAATTTCATCAATAAATTTTGTCCTTATTAGGAAAAAAAATCCAAATTTACTGAAAATTTGGAAAAATTCACAATTTTCAAACTTTGAATTGTTTTCTTTGTAAGATAGAAAGTCAAACACCACAACATAGTTATTAATTAACATTTCCCATAGGCCTACTTTACACAGCAATCATTTTTTAAGTGTTATTTTACTTTTTGCAGACTCCACAAAGTATATAAATTTAGCAGTAATTTTTCACATTTACTAGCAAATTTCAAAATCTAAATTTTTTAAGGACCAATGCAGTTCAGACATAGTTTTGCCGAGCCTGTATATCAGAATCCCCCATGAAGTGCCCCATTTTAAAATCAGCACCCTTCAAAGTATTCAAAATGGCATTTAGAAAGTTTATTAACCCTTTAGATGTTTTACAGGAATTAAAGGAAAGTGCATCAAAAATTAGAACAGTTCCTTTTTTCTACTGATTTTCAATATAAAACCTTTTTTTTATATAAAACAGTAGGAGTTAGCAAAGAAACAAAACTTGGAATGTATTACCCAGATTCCGCAGTTTTTAGAAATGCCCCATATGTGGACGTAGCCTGTTGTATGGGCACATGGCGGGCTCAGGAGGGAAGGAGCGCTTCTTGTCTTTTTGAATGCAGATTTGGCAGGAATAATTTTCAGACCCCATGTAGTGTTTGCAGTGCCCCTGAGGTAGCAGTACATTTGAAACCCCCAATAACTGACCCCATTTTGGAAACTACACCCCTCAGGGAATTTATTAAGGGGTGTAGTGAGCGGTTTGAACCCACAGATGTTTGAGGAATTTTTTTTAACAGTTTGAGTTCAATACGAAAAAATCCAATTTTTCACATAATGTTTAGCTTTAGGCCCAGATTTTCATTTTTCACCAGGGGCAGAAGGAAAAACGTACCCCATGATGCGTTACCCAGTTGCTCTCGAACACGGAAATGCCCCATATGTGGACGTAGCCTGTTGTATGGGCACATGGCAGGACTCAGAAGGATAGGAGCGCTTCTTGGCTTTTTGAATGCAGATTTTGCTGGAATAATTTTCAGACCCCATGTAGTGTTTGCAGCCCCTGAGGTACCAGTGTATTTGAAACCCCCAACAACTGACCCCATTTTGGAAACTACACCCCTCAGTGAATTTTTTAAGGGGTGTAGTGAGCGGTTTGAACCCACAGGTATTTCAGGAATTTTTTTAACAATTTGAGTTCAATACAAAAAAAATCACATTTTTCACATAATGTTCAGCTTTAGGCCCAGATTTATATTTTTTACCAGTGGCAGAAGAAAAAAACGTACCCCATGATGCGTTACCCAGTTGCTCTCGAACACGGAAATGCCCCATATGTGGACGTAGCCTGTTGTATGGGCACATGGCAGGACTCAGAAGGATAGGAGCGCTTCTTGGCTTTTTGAATGCAGATTTTGCTGGAATAATTTTCAGACACCGTGTAGTGTTTGCAGTGCCCCTGAGGTACCAGTGCATTTGAAACCCCCAACAACTGACCCCATTTTGGAAACTACACCCCTCAGGGAATTTTTTAAGGGGTGTAGTGAGCGGTTTGAACCCACAGGTATTTGAGGAATTTTTTTTAACAATTTGAGTTGAGAACGAAAAATTCACATTTTTCCAATAATGTTCAGCTTTAGGCCCAGATTTTCATTTTTCACCAGGGGCAGAAGGAGAAAACATAGTCCATAATGCATTACCCAATTACTCTCGAGCACGGAAATGCCCCATATGTGGATGTAAACTGTTGTTTGGGCACATGGCAGGGCTCAGAAAGAAAGGAGCGCTTTTTTTGAATGCAGATTTTGCTGGAATAATTTTCAGACCCCATGTAGTGTTTGCAGCCCCCGAGGTGCCAGTGCATTTGAGACCCCCAACAACTGACCCCATTTTGGAAACTACACCCCTCAGGGAATTTTTTAAGGGGTGTAGTGAGCGGTTTGAACCCACAGGTATTTGAGGAATTTGTTTTAACAATTTGAGTTGAGAACGAAAAATTCACATTTTTCCAATAATGTTCAGCTTTAGGCCCAGATTATTATTTTTTACCAGGGGCAGAAGGAGAAAACGTACCCCATGATGTTACCCAACAGGGAAATGCCCCATATGTGAATCTAAACTGTTTTTAGGGCGCAGGGCTCAGAAGGGAAGGACTTGGCATGTGGCTTTATGTACAAGCTGTGCGAAGTACATCAGGGTAAAACCTCAGGGCAATAATAACATTACAATTTCAGGGCCGTGTGGTAGATCTTAAAGCACTCATTTATACAGAGGCCGGGTTGTGTGGGGCACGTTTCACACTGGTATATGGTGTCTTTTCTTATCCCCTGTTTGTAGCACACTCTGCACCTCTTTTGGGTCCTTCCCTTCGTCGCAGTGGAGGGAATTTCACTGAGAAAATGCTGCCCTGGTACAATTCTTGTGGCCTCGCTTCCAGAAGTACTGGGCCTCTCCCCCACCTCCTGGTCCCCAAATATTAGGTCCTTGATAACTTCCTCTTGAAATTCAAGGAATGTCCCCCTGTGGCACCTCGGTACAGCACGTAGGCATTATACAGTGCCCTCTGTATGAGGTACACGGCCAGCTTTTTGTACCACACCCGTGTTTTCCGCATGGCTCTATAGGGCTCCAGTACCTGGTCTGATAGATCGACCCCTCCCATGTACTTATTATAGTCGAGGACGCAGTCTGGTTTGGGGGTCTCTGTACTGGTACCTCGTACTGGGCAGGGGGTACTGCTGTGGCCGTGTATTGTCGTCAACATAAGGACATCCCTCTTGTCCTTATATTTAACGCACAATACATTGTCGCTGCATTGGGCCCGGCTCTCACCCCTTCTGAGCAGTTGCCCAAGCAGCGTCTTAGGGAGGCTTTTTTGATTTTTCCGAACAGTGCCACATGCCACTGTTCCTCTGGAAGCGAGGCACTGAAACAGGGGGAAACTGGTATAAAAGTTATCCAGGTACAGATGGTAACCCTGGTCTAATAGTGGGTGCACCAGTTCCCACACTATTTTCCCTGTTACTCCCAGCACGGGGGGGCATTCTGGGGGCTCAATTTTAGTGTCCTTCCCCTCGTAAATACGGAACTTGTAGGTGTACCCTGATGTACTTTCGCACAGCTTGTACAACTTCACACCATACCGTGCCCGCTTACTGAGCAGGTACTGGCAGAATTTTAGCCTCCCCTTGAAGTGTACCAGGGACTCGTCTACTGCAATGTTTATCTGTGGGGCATAGGCCTGGGCAAACTTGGCGTTAAAATGGTCTATTACGGCCTGATTTTATACAACCGATCGTAATTGGGGTGATCGCTGGGGGGGCACAGCTGGTTGTCATTGTAGTGCAGAAATTTTAAAATACACTCAAAGCGCGTCCTCGACATCGCCATGCGGAACATTGGGGTGTGGTACAAAATATCAGTAGACCAGTACGCCCTGATTGTTGGCTTCTTTATTAGCCCCATGGTTAGTATAAGCCCCCCAAATTTTTGTATCTCTGGTGCATCCACAGGGGTCCACTTATCGGGTCTGGCATAGCTGGAGGTGGGATTTTCTTCTATAAAATTCTGGGCGTACAAATTCGTCTGGGTAACAATATGGGCAATGAACTCTTCAGAAAAAAAAAAACTTGAAGAAGTCCTTCCCTCTGAGCCCTTCCGTGTCAAATTGAATCCCTGGGTTCCCAATAAAATCAGGGATCTGGGGTCTGTAATCTTCCGGGGTACTCCAGTGAGCATCTGATGCATTGGGGTCAGTGGCGGTCCTTGGACGCCTTCTCGGGGGTGCAGGGAGCTCAGACTCGCTGGATGAGGATGAGGAGTCGGAGAATGCCAAAAAAGTGGGGTCGTCATCACCACTACCTGAGTCCGAGTCTGATGCAATGATTGCATACAGTTCCTCTGAAGTGTACCTCCTGCGGGCCATATTTATATAAAATGGGGCACACGGGGAAAAAGTTTTATTAGATGGGACACTGCGGGATGGGGTGACCACGGGACGGGGGTCGGAAAGAACGCGGAAACTTATGTGGTGTATTCACGTAAGTGTTCTTTTTTTTTTTTTTACACAGACGAATACACTGACAGTACACGGACTAACGACACACTACACACTAGACGGACTAACGACACGCTACACTAACTAATGACGGGTGACGGGACAGGTAACGAAATGGGAACAACAGGAACTTTTTTTTTTTGATTTTTTTTTTTTTTTTTACACAGACGAATACACTGACAGTACACGGACTAACGACACGCTACACACTAGACGGACTAACGACACGCTACACTAACTAATGACGGGTGACGGGACAGGTAACGAAATGGGAACAACAGGAACTTTTTTTTTGATTTTTTTTTTTTTTTTTTTACACAGACGAATACACTGACAGTACACGGACTAACGACACGCTACACACTAGACGGACTAACGACATGCTACACTAACTAATAACGGGTGACGGGACAGGTAACGAAATGGGAACAACAGGAACTTTTTTTTTTTTTTTTTACACCAAGGGATACACTGACTACACGCTGCGCTACACTACACTGCTGATCACACACTACAGCTCACTCACTACACTTCTGATCACACACTACAGATCCCTCACTCACTACACTACACTACACTTCTGATCACTCACTCCACTCTGCTACACTACACTGCCTGATCAATCACTCACTACACTCACTAAACTACACTGCCTGATCAATCACTCACTACACTCACTCCACTACACCACACTGATCACTAACACTCACTCCACTACACCACACTGATGACTAACTCCTCTCCACTACACTGATCACTAACTCCACTCCACTACACTACACTACACTACACTACACTACACTGATCACGCACTCCCTGCCTAATCTACACAGTAATCGCTCTTTTTTATCACAAATACCACAGTAGGTGCTCTATCTACAAGCACCGGAAACACACTGCGGTGCTTGCACATGGAGCCCCTACTGTAAACAGTGCGAAGTCCGCTGTTGCGCTGTGATTGGTCAGGGAGTTTTTCCCTGACCAATCACAGCGATCATGGGGGAGGGACCGCTCTGATTGGTCCCCAGCCCGGACGCAGCACTTGTCTGCTGACTATGTCAGCAGACATCACTGCTGTGTCGCCGCGACTGTCACCGCGGCGACACTTTAATGACATGACGTACCAGGTACGTCATGTTGCGGGAAGTATCCCGCTACCATGACGTACCAGGTACGTCCAGGAGCGGGAAGGGGTTAAACATGAAGCAATTACAGTGCTCAAACAGGACAGACTTTCACTGCGCCGAGGATATAGGCCTCTGCCCACACCCTCAGTAATCATGGACATAAAGCGGACTCCGATGCTAGTACAGCTGTGAACATCTCATTAATGCAGTAACGCTCCTTTTGTTTGGCCCAAAGCAGTGCCGCAGATAACTGTGGTAACACGAGAGAAAATACATGTTGCCCAGTGCTGATCTCCTGACACCAAGCAGGAGGAGGAGGTGGTATTACAAGACCAAGAAACCATGACCAGGACCCGCTATAGTCTGTGTGGGAAGTATGTGAGGGGGCCCAGGGTCAGGCTCGGTCCCAGCCTCCACCTTGTGTGACCCAAGGTGCCCTGAGTTACATAGCAATGGGAAATCCATGTGTCCCCGCACAGATAGCTCAACACTGCAAGGGGAAGTCTTTAAGTTCTGTGGGTTCGCCTATTCTGTCAGTGAACAAAGATGGAATTACAGAGGAAGAAATCAGAGTGCCCAAACATGAGAGAGTTTCACCCTTCCAAGGGCCTTGGCCTCGGCCCACATTTCTGCCCTAGTCAGTCAGTGTATTTGTGCCAGATAGGTAAAATACTGCAATGGGAAGTCTTTGTGCACCCATAGCATAGGCAGACCCCAGTAACATTTCTGTAGCAGGAATATAGGCGGACCCCTGTAACATTTCTGTAGCAAGAGTACAAGCGAACACCTGAAACATTGGTGTACCATGAGTGTAAGTGAAGGCCAGAAAAATTAGTTAGATAACAGTATAGGCGAGGGCCAGAAAAATTTGTGTACCAAGAATACAAGTGCACCCCTGAAAAATTGCTCAACTGAGAGGGCAGGTTAAACCCATAAACATTTTTTAAAGCTACAGCTTGCTGTTGCCCAATTTGTAACAGAGCCTGGAGGCAGCCCTGTGAAAAAAAATTGGTTTCTTACTGTTAAAGTATTAATACTATACTTTTGAAACTTTGAAAAATTTTTAAAAAAATTGTAAGCAGAGCCTTTTGGGCCGCAGAAAAATTGGCAGTTCAGCGTGATGACATGCTGTTCAAGGAGGAGGAGTAATAATATCCAAGAGTGATTGACAAAGCTAATTCCCCCTTTTTTTCTGGTGATAGAGAATGCTTTTTTCTCCCATTGCAGCGAAAAGAATCGCTGCAATGGGTTCTGCTGCTCTTCGCTGGTGGAGAAGAGAAGTCTGGGAAAATCCAGCCTTTGTTCATCTTTATGAGTGTAAGCATGTCGGCACTGGCAGTTGACAGGCGCGTACGCTTATCAGTGATGATTCCCCCAGCTGCACTAAACACCCTCTCTGACAAGATGCTAGCGGCAGGGCAGGCCAGCACCTCCAAGGCATACAGTGCAAGTTCGTGCCACATGTCTAGCTTTGACACCCAATAGTTGTATGGAGCAGTGGCATTACGGAGGATGGTGGTACAATTGGCTATGTACTCCCTCACCATCTTTTTACAGTGCTCCCTTCGACTCAGCCTAGACTGGGAAGTGGTGACACGGTCTTTCTGGTGATCCATAAAGCTGGCAAAAGCCTTGGAGAGTGTTCCCCTGCCTGCGCTGGACATACTGCCTGATCCCCGCGCCTCCCCTGCTACTTGGCCCTCGGAACTGCGTCTTCTGCCACTAGCGCTGTCAGATGGGAACTTTAGCATCACTTTTTCCACCAGGGCCCTGTGGTATTGCATCACTCTTGCACCCCTTTCCTCTTCGTAAATGAGAGTGGAAAGGTTCTCCTCTATACCATGGGTCGAGAAGGTACCAGCACCGAGGTAGGACCCGCTATTCTGGGTGTGGGACGGATGTGAGTGGTCCCAGGCTCTGACTCAGTCCAGGCCCCCACCAAATTCTCCCAATGTGCCGTCAGGGAGATATAGTGGCCCTGCCCGCCAGTACTTGTCCACGTGTCCCCTGGTTAAGTGGACCTTCCCAGTAACCGCATTGGTGAGGGCACGATTTATGTTGCGGGAGACGTGCTGTTGTAGGGCTGGGGCGAAAAATAGTGGTGACTGGGGACCGAGGAGCGTGGGACTGCCGCTGCCATCATGTTTTTGAAAGCCTCTGTTTCCACAAGCCTGTATGGCAGCATCTCCAGGCTGATTAATTTCACAATGTGCAAGTTTAAAGCTTGTGCGTGCAGGTGGGTGGCGGTGTACTCGCGCTTTCACTCCAGTGCTTGTGTTAGCGACGGCTGAACGCTGCGCTGAGAGGCATTGCTGGATGGAGTAGAGGACGGTGGAGGTGAGGGTGTGGGTGCAGGCCGCGAGGCGCTCGTGCCTGTGTCCTGGGAGGGGGGTGGGATCTGTGTGGCAGGTTGGGGCACAGGGGAAGAGGCAGTGGTGTGACCCGTAGGCAGTGAATGGCCTTCGTCCCACCTTGTGGGGTCCTTGGCCATCCTATGCTTGTGCATGCTGGTGGTGGTGGCTCCCCGGCTGATCTTGGTGCGACACAGGTTGCATACCACTGTTCGTCGGTCGTCCGCACTCTTACTAAAAAACACCACACCTTTGAATACCTAGGCCTCTGCGCGGTGGCTTGCCGCAAGGGGTATCTTTGGGAAACAGTTGGAGGATTATTCGCTCTGGCCCTGCCTCTACCCCTGGCCACCCCACTGCCTCTTCCAACCTGTCCTGTTGCTGCACTTGCCTCCCCCTCTGAAGACCTGTCCTCAGTAGGCTTAGCAAACCAGGTGGGGTCAGTCATCTCATCGTCCAGCTGACTTCCTCTGAATCCTCTATGCGCTTCTCCCTCGGACTTACTGCACTTACTACTACCTCCCTGACAGACAACTGTGTCTCATCATCCTCCTCACCCACTGAAAGCTCTTGAGACAGTGCCGAACTCCGGGAACTTTCCAAAGGTGGGGCATCGGTCATGACAAACTCCTCAGGTGAGAGAGGAACCATTTTTTCTCACTCATGGCAGGGACTCGAGAACAGTTCCTGGGAGTCTGCCTACTCATCAGAATATGTCATTTTCATGGAGTGAGGAGGCTGGGAGGAAGGAGGAGCAGCCAGAGGATTCAGAGTTGCAGTCCCTAGGCTGGGAGTAGTGGACTGCGTAGAAGACTGGTTGGTCGATACATTGCTGGATGTGTTTTCTGCCATCCACGACAGGACCTGCTCACACTGCTCTGTTTGTAATAAAGGTCTACCACGCGGACCCGTAAATTGTGATATGAAGTTGGGGACCCCAGAAAACTGCCTCTCCCCTAATCCTGCAGCAGCCGGCTGTGATTCACCACGCCCAGGAAATCGGTCTGTGCCCACACCCTCACGTGGATGTCCATGTCCTCGACCCTTACCCCGACTACTCATCATGGCGGATTAAGAATAGAGCAGGGCCCAAATAAATTACCCCACTGTACAGCACTGACAACTGGGGCTAATTCACCGCACACAGAGACTTGTAGATAGCGGAGGCTCTATGCTGTGACTTGTGTCTTGCGCTGATACCTAGGGGTAATTTACCGCTCGCAGAGACTTGTAGATAATAGAGGCTGTGTGGAGGGGGAGAAGACTCTAAAGCCAGTGGATAGTGCTGGTAACTGCGGCTATCTCAACCCCAACAAGCAAAGGGTATTGTGAGACGCTCTGCACAGCTTAAATAGTTTGGTGTTAAATTATCTCAGTGTTATGCACTGCAGGCTGAGAACGCTATTACTTAATGGCTGGGAACAGACCTAGATACGTAATACTAAAGTTGGTGCGCTACTGCTCCCAGCCAGCCACAACTATAATGCACACGGTGCGATGTGGCCCTAAGAAGGACCGTTGGGGTTCTTGTACAGAGGATCAGGAGGACTGTAAAACTTACCCTAAACTCTACACAGCAGACAGAGAACGCTATAGTTGAAATGGCCTGCACAGCCCTAGATGCTTAAAAAAAAAAAGGTGCACTACTACTCCCAGCCAGTCACAACAGTAATGCAAACTATGAAGAGTAGCCCTAAGAAGGTGGATCCTACTCTAACAATTTCCCTATATCAGCAGCAGCACTGTCCCTAACCTCTGCCAGCATGTGTCTGGGGCAAGGCAAGGGCAGGACCAGTTTAGGTACTCGACGGTCACCTGATCGGCCCAGCCACTCACTGCTGTTGGCAGGCAGAGGGCTGGCACGTCACAGCAGGAAGTGGTAATGCCTTCCCCGCATGTTTATTGGCTAGAAAATGGCGCTAAACATGTGGGGAAGGAAATGCAAGTGTCTCGAGTACCACGTGGTGTTCGTCTCGAGTAACGAGAATCTCGAGTACTCTAATACTCGAACGAGCATCAAGCTCGGACCAGTGTGCTCACTCATCTCTATTATAAAACAATAAGAAAACATATTTGGTCTTACTGTGTCCATAAAAGCACAATCTATCAAAGTAACGCATATTTACCCAACATGGTAAACGTTGTTAGAACAAAAACTACATAACGCCTAAATTGCGCTTTTTGTGGTCAATCTGTCTTCAAGAAAAGATGTAATAAAAAGCAATCAAAGAGGCATATGAACCCCAATATGCTACCAATAGAAGCTACAGGACGTCCCGTAAAGACAAGCCCACAGGCAACAATATCGAAGTAAATGTAAAAAAGTTATGGCGCTCAGAAGATGTCACATTCACCCTGAACTAAAAACGCACCACGACCAGGACGAAGGCGAGGCTGTATTCACACCGGGAGCCGACCGCAGACCAGAGTGGAGAAACATTAGAATCAAGAGAAGAAGGGATAACCTCACACTGACTTCTAGGAAGGAAGAGCTCTGCCTAAAAGTAAGGTAATCGCCTCAACAAAGGTGGCCCCACGACCCACGCCTCCCCTAAAAGAAAGAAAACACAAACAGATAACTAAAGCACCACTTTGTATTAACCCCTTAGTGACTACCCATATGCGTTTTCACTTCCTGTGTGTCTGTGATTTATTTTACACGGCTGCAAAAACACACTGGCCATGTAGATTAAAGCCCCAGGGTCTGTGAGTGTGAGAGGTTTCTGTAATTCGCTACCGGAGCTGTCACCGGGGGCCACGGTGTGTGGTCCCCAGTCAGTATCCAATCAATAACAGCAATCACATAAAAGTTAGAAAAAAGTTTTAAAAAGTTACCTAAGTGTTCTGCGATGTCCCCCAACGATCTGTTCCAACTAGGACCTGTCTCCCTGCTTCTGGCTACCAGAGGTAGTACAATATGTGGGGAAAAAACAATGTGAGATTTACTTGGATATGCAAAAGCTTTGTGGAGTTATTCAATGTTAAAGTCACACATGTCCGACTTCCCCACTTTGGCCCGGTCAGTAGGGTGCAAACAGAAATAAACAACAGGAGCAATACTTAGCTTTAGCGGCAGAGCTCCAAAGAACTCAAACTTACTCCACCAGAGCTAAGAAAATAAACAGCAACTCTGAGATCCAGGAGCAGACTTAAATAATCACCAATGTGATGTCATTGGACTAGAGGGCTCCTCAGGGGAACCCCCACATGCAACTTCAGTGATAGGGGGACACTAAGGGAATACAGACAAATGACCAGAGGACACAGAAACAAATGACAAACCCAGAAATGGTAACCCTAAACTTTTGGACTAACTAGAATAAAGCGGACAGTCCATTTATGTGACAAGGCCACTGCACCAAAAAAAAGATTTTTTTTTTCCAAATATATTTTATTTTTTAAAAGTAGAACAAAAAATGCCTACATACAGTTTGCATTGTTGTAGTCGTACTGACCCATAGAATAAAGTTATTGTACACATAAAAACAAGAACCCCCCCCCCCCCCAAGTTAGCTGAATTGCATTTTTATTCTATTTCATTCCACTTAAAAAATTGTAAAAGTTTTTCAGTACATTAAATTAAATAGTTTCTAGAGATGAGCGAACGTACTCGTTCGAGTATTAGCGTGTTCGAGGTGCTCGTTACTCGTGACGAGTACCACGCGATGTTCGAGTTACTTTCACTTTCATCTCTGAGACGTTAGCGCGCTTTTCTGGCCAATAGAAAGACAGGGAAGGCATTACAACTTCCCCCTGCGACGTTCAAGCCCTATACCACCCCCCTGCTGTGAGTTGCTGGTGAGATCAGGTGTCACCCGAGTATAAAAATCGGACCCTCCCGCGGCTCGCCACAGATTTGTTCTGACATAGAGGAGGGAAAGTGCTGCTGGTGCCGGAGCTGCTATAGGGAGAGTGTTAGGAGTATTTTAGGCTTCAAGAACCCCAACGGTCCTTCTTAGGGCCACATCTGACCGTGTGCAGTAGTGTGGAGGCTGCTTTTTGCAGTGTTGCACTTTTTTTTTTTTTTGTATATCGGCCGTGCAGAGCATTGCACCCTGCAGTAATTATTCATACTCCAGGGACAGAAGTGCGTAGGCAGGGACAGAAGACATATTTATTGAATATAGGCAGTGGGCCTTAGCAAAAACATTTGGGGGAAAAAATCTATTTGGGCTGCCTGTGACTGTCCTCAGTGTACTGGGTCTGTGCTGGGTGTAGTTGTCCTCCTAATTCATACGCAGCCAGCTAAGTGTTACAGCAGGCTTGCGCAAAATTATTTCCTGGCGTTCCGTAAGCGAAGTCAGCCTCCAACCACAGGCCAATAAGCGGCACATTTAATTACAGCGTTCTGTTTCTGCATTACTGGTAATACAGCATGCTGAGGGGTAGGGGTAGGCCTAGAGGACGTGGACGCGGGCGAGGACGCGGAGGCCCAAGTCAGGGTGTGGGCACAGGCCGAGCTCCCGATCCAGGTGTATCACAGCCGACTGCTGCGGGATTAGGAGAGAGGCACGTTTCTGGCGTCCCCACATTCATCTCAGAATTAGCGGGGCCACGCGGTAGACCTTTATTAGAAAATGAGCAGTGTGAGCAGGTCCTGTCGTGGATGGCAGAAAGTGCATCCAGCAATCTATCGACCACCCAGAGTTCTGCGCCGTCCACTGCTGCAACTCTGAATCCTCTGGCTGCTGCTCCTCCTTCCTCCCAGCCTCCTCACTCCATTACAATGACAAATTCTGAGGAGCGGGCAGACTCCCAGGAACTGTTCTCGGGCCCCTGCTCAGATTGGGCAGCAATGGTTCCTCTCCCACCAGAGGAGTTTATCGTGACTGATGCCCAACCTTTGGAAAGTTCCCGGGGTCCGGGGGATGAGGCTGGGGACTTCCGGCAACTGTCTCAAGACCTTTCAGTGGGTGAAGAGGACGATGACGATGAGACACAGTTGTCTATCAGTGAGGTAGTAGTAAGGGCAGTAAGTCCGAGGGAGGAGCGCACAGAGGATTCGGAGGAAGAGCAGCAGGACGATGAGGTGACTGACCCCACCTGGTTTGCTACGCCTACTGAGGACAGGTCTTCAGAGGGGGAGGCAAGGGCAGCAGCAGGGCAGGTTGCAAGAGGCAGTGAGGTGTCCAGGGGTAGAGGCAGGGCCAGACCGAATAATCCACCAACTGTTTCCCAAAGCGCCCCCTCGTGCCATGCCACCCTGCAGAGGCCGAGGTGCTCAAAGGTCTGGCAGTTTTTCACTGAGAGTGCAGAAGACCGACGAACAGTGGTCTGCAACCTTTGTCGCACCAAGATCAGCCGGGGAGCCACCACCACCAGCCTCACCACCACCAGCATGCGCAGACATATGATGGCCAAGCACCCCACAAGGTGGGACGAAGGCCATTCACCGCCTCCGGTTTGCACCGCTGCCTCTCCCCCTGTGCCCCAACCTGCCCCTGAGATCCAACCCCCGTCTCCTGGCCTGCACCCACACCCTCACCTCCGCTGTCCTCGGCCCCATCCACCAATGTCTGTCAGCGCACCGTCCAGCCGTCGCTAGCGCAAGTGTTGGAGCGCAAGCGCAAGTACGCCGCCACGCACCCGCACGCTCAAGCGTAAACGTGCACATAGCCAAATTTATCAGCCTGGAGATGCTGCCGTATAGGGTTGTGGAAATGGAGTCTTTCAAAAGTATGATGGCGGCGGCGGCCCCGCGCTACTCTGTTCCCAGTCGCTACTACTTTTCCCGATGTGCTGTCCCAGCCCTGCACGACCACGTCTCCCGCAACATTGTACGCGCCCTCACCAACGCGGTTACTGGCAAGGTCCACTTAACAACGGACACGTGGACAAGCACAGGCGGGCGGGGCCACTATATCTCCCTGATGGCATATTGGGTGAATTTAGTGGAGGCTGGGACAGAGTCAGAGCCTGGGACCGCTCACGTCCTACCCACCCCCAAAATTGCGGGCCCCAGCTCGGTGGTGGTATCTGCGGCGGTGTATGCTTCCTCCACTAAACCACCCTCCTCCTCCTACGCAACCTCTGTCTCGCAATCAAGATGTGTCAGCAGCAGCACGTCGCCAGCAGTCGGTGTCGCGCGGCATGGCAGCACAGCGGTGGGCAAGCGTCAGCAGGCCGTGCTGAAACTACTCAGCTTAGGAGATAAGAGGCCCACGGCCCACGAACTGCTGCAGGGTCTGACAGAGCAGACCGACCGCTGGCTTGCGCCGCTGAGCCTCCAACCGGGCATGGTCGTGTGTGACAACGGCCGTAACCTGGTGGCGGCTCTGCAGCTCGGCAGCCTCACGCACGTGTCATGCCTGGCCCACGTCTTTAATTTGGTGGTTTAGCGCTTTCTGAAAAGCTACCCACGCTTGTCAGACCTGCTCGGAAAGGTGCGCCGGGTCAGCGCACATTTCCGCAAGTCCCACACGGACGCTGCCACCCTGCGCACCCTGCAATATCGGTTTCATCTGCCAGTGCACCGACTGCTGTGCGACGTGCCCACACGGTGGAACTCTACGCTCCACATGTTGGCCAGGCTCTATGAGCAGCGTAGAGCTATAGTGGAATACCAACTCCAACATGGGCGGCGCAGTGGGAGTCAGCCTCCTCAATTCATTACAGAAGAGTGGGCCTGGTTGGCAGACATCTGCCAGGTCCTTGGAAACTTTGAGGAGTCTACCCAGATGGTGAGCGGCGATGCTGCAATCATTAGCGTCACCATTCCTCTGCTATGCCTCTTGAGAAGTTCCCTGCAAAGCATAAAGGCAGACGCTTTGCGCTCGGAAACAGAGGCGGGGGAAGACAGTATGTCGCTGGATAGTCAGAGCACCCTCCTGTCTATATCTCAGCGCGTTGAGGAGGAGGAGCAGGGGGGGATGAGGAGGAGGGGGAAGAGACAGCTTGGCCCACTGCTGAGGGTACACATGCTGCTTGCCTGTCATCCTTTCAGCGTGTATGGCCTGAGGAGGAGGAGGAGGAGGATCCTGAAAGTGATCTTCCTAGTGAGGACAGCCATGTGTTGCGTACAGGTACCCTGGCACACATGGCTGACTTCATGTTAGGATGCCTTTCTCGTGAAGCTCGCGTTACACGCATTCTGGCCACTACGGATTACTGGGTGTACACACTGCTCGACCCACGGTATAAGGAGAACCTTTCCACTCTCATACCCGAAGAGGAAAGGGGTTCGAGAGTGATGCTATACCACAGGACCCTGGCGGACAAACTGATGGTAAAATTCCCATCCGACAGCGCTAGTGGCCGAAGGCGCAGTTCCGAGGGCCAGTTAGCAGGGGAGGCGCATAAATCAGGCAGCATGTACAGCACAGGCAGGGGAACACTCTCTAAGGCCTTTGACAGCTTTCTGGCTCCCCAGCAAGACTGTGTCACCGCTCCCCAGTCAAGGCTGAGTCGGCGGGAGCACTGTAAAAGGATGGTGAGGGAGTACGTAGCCGATCGCACGACCGTCCTCCGTGACGCCTCTGCCCCCTACAACTACTGGGTGTCGAAGCTTGACACGTGGCCTGAACTCGCGCTGTATGCCCTGGAGGTGCTTGCTTGTCCTGCTGCTAGCGTCTTGTCAGAGAGGGTGTTTAGTGCGGCTGGGGGAATCATCACAGATAAGCGTACCCGCCTGTCAACTCATCAAGATGAACAAAGCCTGGATTTCCCCAGACTTCTCTTCTCCACCAGCGGACAGCAGCGATACCTAAACAATACGTAGGCTGCACCCGCGGATGGAAGCATCGTTCTCTATCACCATCAAAAATGTGGACCTTTTAGCTTCATCAATCTGTGTATAATATTCCTCCTCCTCCTCCTGCTCCTCCTCCTGAAACCTCACGTAATCACGCCGAACAGGCAATTTTTCTTAGGCCCACAAGGCTCAGTCATATAATTTTTGTAAACAATTTTTATACGTTTCAATGCTCATTAAAGCGTTGAAACTTTTGCCTGAACCAATTTTTATTTTAACTGGGCTGCCTCCAGGCCTAGTTACCAATTAAGCCACATTAACCAAAGCGATTAATGGGTTTCACCTGCCCTCTTGGTTGGGCATGGGCAATTTTTCTGACGTACATTAGTACTGTTGGTACACCAATTTTTTGGGGCCCTCGCCTACAGTGTAATCCAATTAATTTTTTGCCCACCTGCATTAAAGCTGATGTTACATCAGCTGTGTTGGGCACTGCAATGGGATACATTTATGTACAGCCGGTGGGTTCCAGGGAGCCACTCATGCCGTGGGTCCACACGGAGATGTAACTGCATGTGTCCACTTCTAAAGAACCCCAGTCTGACTGGGGCATGCAGTGTGGGCCGAAGCCCACCTGCAGTAAGCATGACATTACCTCAGCTGTGATGGGCACTGCAATGGGATATATTTATGTACCGCCGGTGGGTTCCAGGAAGCCACCCATGCTGTCGGTCCACACGGACTTCACATTGCGGAATTGTACCTGCCTGTGACTATTTATAAAAAACCGCGGTCTGACTGGGGCATGCAGACACCTTGACAGAATGAATAGTGTGTGGCACATAGGTTCCCATTGCTATGCCCACGTGTGCAGCTCCTGATGGAGGTGGCACAGGATTGGATTTCTCATTGCTTCTGTACAGCATTGTGGGCTATCGTCCCGCCCCTTTTAAAGAGGGTCACTGCCTAGCCGTGCCAACCCTCTGCAGTGTGTGCCTGCGGTTCCTCCTCATGGCAGACGCACTTATAAATAGACATGAGTGTGGCGTGGCATGAGGGCAGCTGAAGGCTGCGCAGGGACAGTTTGGTGTGCGCTGTGGACACTGGGTCGTGTGGGGGGGGGGGGGTTGGGCAGCATGTAACCCAGGAGAAGTGGCAGCGGAGTGTCATGCAGGCAGTGATTGTGCTTTGTTGGAGGTAGTGTTATGCTTAGCTAAGGTATGCATTGCTAATGAGGGCTTTTCAGAAGTAAAAATTGTTGGGAGGGGGGGCACTCTTGCCGCTATTGTGGCTTAATAGTGGGACCTGGGAACTTGAGATGCAGCCCAACATGTAGCCCCTCGCCTGCCTTATCCGTTGCTGTGTCGTTCCCATCACTTTCTTGAATTGCCCAGATTTTTACAAATGGAAACCTTAGCGAGCATGGGCGATATACAAAAATGCTTGACTTCAATGGGGTTCGTTACTCGAAACGAACCCTCGAATATCGCGATAATTTTGTCCCGAGTAACGAGCACCCGAGCATTTTGGTGCTCGCTCATCTCTAAATAGTACCAATGAAAAATACAACTCGGCTCAAAAAAAAAAAAAACAACGAGCCCTCAGATAGCTAGAAAAAAAGGTCGGACTTTTTAAAGTGGGAAAGAAAAAGCAAAAAAAGAGCCCCATAATTCCTATTTACATACCAAATTCCCCACTAGTACTAATGAGTAGCTCAGGACGAGGCAACTGAAATGTTGGGTTGACATGGTTTACCATTTACCCCAGAATAGGTTTATACAACAATATTAATGCTTCATCTGCAAAACATAGCCACCACCCGCTGCCTGATCTCTCTTGTCTTCACCCCATAGATGATTGGGTTCATCATAGGTGGGAAAAGGACATAGAAATTGGCAAAGAGGATGTGGAAGCGGGCAGAGATGTACTTATGGCCAACTCGATGGGTTATGAAAGAGAAGAAAGCCGGTATATAGAAGAGGATGATGACGGAGATATGAGACATACACGTGTTGAAGGCCTTGAAACGTGCTTCTGAGGACTGGAGCCTTAGGACTGCCCTGAAAATAACAACATATGAAACGATTATGAGGATCATATCAACACCAGAAGAACCAGCTGCTATGATGAGTCCATACACCACATTGACCAGTATATCAGCAGTAGCAAGCCGGGCCATGGACATGTGTTCACAGTACGTGTGCTCGATCACATTGCTGCGCTCATATGGCAATCGTCTAAGAAGAAAGACAAGTGGAATTATGACGCAAAAGCTTCTTAAAATAGCAAAAACAACCATCTTCCATATGAGGGATCCAGTGAGGGTGGTTGTGTAGGTTAAAGGGTGGCAAATGGCGCAGTATCGATCATAGGCCATGCTTACCAAGATGGCGGACTCTATCACAAAGTTGAAATGAATGGAGAATGTTTGGACAAGACAGCCATTGAAGGAGATTATGTGAGAGTTAAACCAGAAGATGCCGAGAGTCTTGGGCACAGTGGAAGAGCTAAGCAGGATGTCACAGGTGGCCAGCATCATCAGGAACAGGTACATGGGCTGCTGGAGGGTCTCGTTTGTTCCAATAACCAAAATCAAGATAGAATTTCCGATAAGGTCCATGATGTACATGATACAGAATGGGATGGAGATCAGAAGATGGGATCTCTCCAGACCAGGGATCCCCATCAGGAGGAAGTAGTCTGGGTGGAGAGAACTCGTATTCGACATTTCCAAGCACTGTCCCACTATCCACCTGTAATAAAGACGTGATCAGTCATACTGTATCTGGAAGAAAGCAGCCATGTTTTTCGAGTCCCATACAACCCCTTAAGGATGTGGCCCTTTTTTATTTTTTCATATTTGTTTTTTCCTCCCCACTTTTAAAAAAACTGTAGTAACCTAGTATATTAGGCTGAAAGGAGACAATGACCATCCAGTTCAGCCTGTTTCCACTGCCTCCCCTAGTTGATCCAGAGGAAGGCAAAAAAACAAACAAACAATAAGGCAGAAGCCAATTTAGCTCACTTGGGGAAAAAATTTCTTCCCAACTCCATAATGGCAGTCAGAATAATCCCTGAAGCAGCGTTTGAGAGTTCCTACCTGACTCCAAGACTCGGATCAACAACCCCGTTGGTCACTTCATGTCTATATCCTGTAATATCATAGCACTCTAGAAAGACATCTAGTCCCTCTTAAACTCCTCTCTGGATTCTGCCATCACCACGTCCTCAAGCAGAGAGTTCCACAGTCTAACTGCTCTTACCGTAAAGAACCCCCTTCTGTGTTGGTGATGAAACCTGCTTTCTTCTAGATGTAGCGGATGCCCTCTGGTTACCGTCAGAGTCCTGGGTGTAAACAGATCCTGGCAGAGATCCTTGTATCGTCCCCTCATGTATTTATACAGAGTTATTTGGTCACCTCTTAACAGTCTTTTTTCCGGGGTTAAATAATTCTAATTTTTATGCCTCTCCAGGTATTCCAGTCCCGTCATTCCATGTATTAGTTTAGTCGCCCTTCTTTGGACCCCATCAAGCGCTGCAACATCTTTCCTGAGCACCGGTGACCAGAACTGTGCGCAGTATTCCATATGGGGCCTGACTAGTGCCTTGTATAATGGAAGGATAATGTTCTCGTCCCTCGCCCCTATACCTCTGTTAATGCACCCCAAGACTATTAGCTTTTGCAGCAGCTGACTGGCATTGGTTACTCCAGTTTAGTCTACAGCCCACTAGTACCCCCAGGTCTTTTCCCTAGCAGTACCCCATTTAGTGTACATTGGTGACGTCCATTTCTCCTGCACATGTGCATTGCCTTACATTTATCCATGTAACCTTACAACTTCATTTGCCATTTTCCCCCCCAAGCCCCCGGCTTATCTCGGTCCGTTTGTAGCCGTAGATTGTCCTCCATTGCATTAATTATATTGTATAATTTTGTGTCATCTGCAAATATTGATATTTTGCTGTGCAGCCCCTCTATCAGGTCATTGATAAATATATTAAACAGAGTGGGGCCTAATACTGAACCCTGTGGCCCCCACTAGTGACAGGGGGGGGGGGGGCAATCAGAGTATGTTCCATTTATTACCCCCATCTGCTTTCTATCTCTGAGCCAGTTCCTTACCCAGATACACACGCAGACGCACTACACACTTGAGAAAAAACTCTTACTTATCCATCACTACAGCTTATTGAGGGCTTGTTGCTCTTTGCGGGATGAGTTGTATGGTTTTATTTAATGTTACATACATTGAACTGAAAAACTTGAAGACTCTAGGTGAAGTGAAATAGCAAAAAACAAAGTTCCGCTATGTTTGGGGGTGTGGAGGGGGGTCTTGGGATCTTACTTCTACGGTGTATATAATGAAGGAAAAATGACATAACTTTATTCTATGGGTCAGTACATATACTATGATGCCAAAGTTATATCGTTTTTTATGTGTTGTACTACTTTTAAAATATAAAATTTCTTTAAAAAATAATATTTTCTGCTGCCATCTTCTAACCACCATAACTATGTTATTTTTCTATTTACGTAGTTTTGTGAAGGCTGGTGGGATGTCCTGTTGTTTCCATTGGTGCCATTTTAGAGTACATGGGACTTTTTGTTCACTTTTTATTACAGTTTTTTTGAAGATAGGGTGACCAAAAAAAGTGAAATTCTGGCATTGCTTATTTTTTTGTGATGACGTTCACCATGCGGGTTAAATAATGCATTGCTTTGACAGATCTAATTTTTATGGACACAGCAATCCCACATAATTGTGGGAAATGGCTGAGAGGTTCACCATATTGTCTGTATTTTTGTCAGCTGTGAAGATGCTATATTGTGTCTAATCTAAACCTCTGGGGAAAGGAAACATCCCCCCCCCTCCACATCCATAAGAATTGAAGGAGCAGTATATTGTGTTCAAAGCCAGGTAAAACCAGTTTTTGACTAGCAGAGGACATCTCCAGGGATCGAGTTACAATTGCATGGCAAAAGGAATGTCTTTGTGTAAAAGGATAGAAAATGGCTGGAGAGAAACACAGGAAGTATCTCCTTCGGACAACAAGTCAAGAATGAATAGAGCATGCTCAAGGGAAGCTCCTCCCGGGTGAATGATCTCACAGCTACCTCACAAATAACTCCCTCTGAGAATGACCTATCAGCACACAAAATTATGTAACTGTATCCTAAATTACCTAACTTCCTGATTTGAAACCTTATTTAAACTTTTACCTGCCTAAATAAAGAAGAAGCTTTTTGGGACACATGATGTAGACGTGTGGTCTTTTAAAAAGGTCTCCAGGCTTGTACATTATTCCTATCTAATATGGCACCCACAGTATATCGAATAGTGAAAATTGCACTAACATATGTTTTGGGGGGGGTTATTTAGGTTTTTTTTCTAGAAATATGGCAAAAAGTTTTTTTTAAACTTTTATTGCCTTTTTTTTAATAATTCATAAAACATTTTGAAACTGACTCTTACATCTTTTTCAGTCCCAGTAGGGGACATGAACTTGTAATCGTTGAATCGCTCCGCTCCTTAATTATAATAGAGAGGGAAGGAAGAAAAACCACTGAAGTAATGGCGCAGCCTTTTTGGACAGGCTTACAAATCCCCAGCAAAAGAATCCTCTACCAAAGGTTCCAGCGAGGAAACAGACCCGACCATAGACCTTCCCACCCACTCGGTTGGATCCCTTCTGGACGACTCCCTCATCACGGTGTATAACACACCAAACTGTACAACTGCGCATCCACATTCACATTTAGAACTGGTCAGAATCCCATCATTTCCCCAACTGGAAACCTCTCCATCTACAACCAACTCTTTCAACTACTCCAACTTGTTCTAGACCTCCCACCATCCCTAACACCCACACCATCATCAATATCGACCATGAACCCCAAGCCAGCACAACTTACCCAATTTTTTTTACCCCCGATTAGCCAAAAAAGAAAACTCCAAACATCAAGAGCAGAACAAAAAGGGACAAAAGGAAACATTCCACTACCAAAAAGGAACAAGCAAAAACAATAAGAATCTTTAATCTCTCCAACCACATCTTGTCTAGTGCTCCTGAACACAAGTCTCTCCTTCTGTCCAGATGACAGAATTAATGAATTTAACCTGTTTCTAGATATAAACAAATTCATTAGAAAACTCACTCTCAAAAGGCATTTCGCCATTCAATAAAACTTGGGTGGTAACAATTCCTCCAAAATTCCTATCAACAATCCTCAATCTCTCCCGGGGAGCTCTAGTAATTCCCACCCCCACATGGAACTAAAACTGAAATCCTCTTTTTACCCCATTCACCATAGAGGTAATTATATTGACACCTTTTACATGCCTGTAAACATGGAATTTAGGAATATCAATAAGATTCATCCATCACATCACAAACAGAACCTCAGTAGTGGATAACGGTCAGCTCTTAAATCCATCACAGAAAACGAAGATCTTATCATTTGAAGTGCCGATGAAGGACGTGGTATCATTCTCCAGCACTGCTCAACATACATTAAAGAAGCCATGAGAATCCTGTTAGATACAAGTTATTTCAGCCCCCTACCAACCGACTCTACAATCAATATACAGGAGGGTATTATAGACCTCATACAGGATGCATACCACAACCAAATCTTAACCAGAAAGGAGAAGTCTTTCCTAATTATAGAAAAACCCCAACTACCCATTTTTTTATCACTTACCAAAAATACATAAGACCAAAAAAAAAACCCGGGCAGGCCCATTGTTAAGAAAATTGTAGATCAATGTATCAGTTAATTATTCTATATTGCATTGTAGAGCATGATACTGGTATGAGTAGTGAAAGAGTTAAATATATCCCTTCTTTAGGCCTCCATGTCTTCTCAGGAAAGATGATAGTCTACTAGACCCCCCATGTATGCATATCTATAGACAGGAAGCTACACACCACAGGGGATAGGTCTGGAAAGTATTACATGCATTCCTTTCTCCTGAATTCATAGTGGTCTCATTGTATGTAATAGATACACCCTAGAAGGTGTAACCTATGTTAAGCATTTTTTATCTTAACCTATCATATATTCTATCCATTTTTGGAGGTATAATCTTTACTGTGATGTCATTTAGACTATATATGCTTTGTCCACTTCAGAATAAAGCAGAAATCACTTGATACTACTGGTATTAATTTGTATTTCTCCTGAGCTCAGATTACTACACGGAATCTGATAGTCTTCTTCTTGGTAAACAAATTCTCTTTACATTTTTGGTCCTTCGAGCCGGAATCACTCACTGCAGAGGGAGAGGAAAGCCTGGCTGTGAAAAGGTGGGTCTGAAGTACTCTCCGATCATTAAAAGACCTCCGTCTTGCTTAGACGTAATTAGAGGCCAGTCGGGCATCCTGTCTGAAACAGTGACGTTTTTCCGAACTAGCCGGAGAATTTGGAAGCCTCCCAGATAACGTGTAGTAAGTATAGCAATGGTTAAACTTCTCTTCTCTCTTCTTCTTCTTCTGTATACTTTAGTGTTAGTAGAATTTACAATGTGTATTGTAAATGAGAGGCAATCATAGACGAAGGGACAATAGCAGTAGTCTATGTGAAATGTGTAAGGTAAATGAGAAGTATAGACGAATGGGTTGCCAAAGGGGCAATAGCAGTAGTCTATGTGAGACCATAGCCATTGTGAGAAGGCTACAGGAAAGAATTAACTCCGTGCGACACGTAAAAAGTGGTTAGATGACGTCATGGGACACAGGGGTGTCCAGGAACTTTACTTCTTATCTTTCTATTACTTTCTCTTTGATATTGTGTTATAGAGTAACTAAGAATATGAAGAGGGCGGCCGCCTACTAACATAATGTACTATTTGTATTGCTGTCTTATATTGCATGAAGCGAATGTGTGAGTGATTGAGATGAGTGGAATAAATAAATAAATTAAGAGTTCTAGTTGTAAAGAATTATGTGATACAATACGGACAAAATCAGCTAAAAGATCAGCAGAAATACGGATTATCCGCTGCTGAAGTCTGGTTAAAAGAAGCCCCAAACTGTCACGCCCGTATAAAAATAGACGCCCGACAGTTTGATGGACAATTCAAAGGGTTAATGGGGAGTGCCAATTGAATGAAAAATAGAGAGAGCAGATAGAATAATTCTATGGCCAGATTGGAGTTCTGTAGAAGGAAATTAGAATGGGAGGGGAGGAGATGGTAGACCCCTTCCATAGTATAATCAGGGGGCATGAGAGATGATCCTAATGCTGCATATAATCAGCCATTAAGGAACACGTTAGTAAGTGCAGTGAAGAAAGAAATAGGAGGTTATATAACGAAGCATATGGTTACCCTTAGAACAAGATCGTTGCAGGATGTTTTGGAGTATGCAAAACATGCGGAGAAAAGTGATACAAAGAAAAGGGTGAGAAAGTGAGGGTTTTTTTTATACAGGGAGAGGAATGTGATATGATGGTTCAAGTAAGTCAGAGAGGTCATTGGACAGCGAGAGGATGTGAAAGTAGAGACAGAGGAAGAAGCAGAGGAAGGATGCAGCTCGGGGATTTAAATGTGTGTTTGAATAATGGAAGTCTAGTGATTTTGCCCGAGAGTGCCCTGAGAAACAATGTTCTCAGCGACCTTGGGGAAAAATGACTAGGAGGGGTCGATGTACAACACTTGGAGGCTCTCATGGCAATCTCCACTGCCTGAGATAGATCTCCAGGTCAATGGGCGGATGATTACTTTCCTGGTGGGCTCAGGAGCGACCAGAATATTAATACATCCCAATATGTAGCCAATGTTAAATGTATTAATAGTCATATCCTGGTAAGAGGGGTTAATGGCCAGACCCACAGGGAATCCCTCTCTGAACCAGTTATAACAGACCTAGAGACAAATAAGCCTGTGAATGTCAGATTATGTAGTCTTGAATATGTCCAGTAAATGTGTTGTAATGAGATATTATGATAGAATTAGGTATACCTTCACCAGAGTACCTCAGGGCTGCTGTGAATCTCCAACAATTGTCTCCCAGGCTATGTCAGTACACTTAGCCCAGTTCCAGCCTCTTAGAGGTAGTCAGCGACTACTGCATGTTGGTAGCCAGCAGCAGACAGTGGAGAGAATTGTGGAGGGACACAGTCACACTCTTGAGGTTTATTTATGAGCAAGGCCATAAAAGTAAACATGTAGAAACTCCAATACGGTCAGCAAACGGTTAAATATTTGGGGTATAACCTGTCAGATGAAGGTAGGCAAGCAATTCTGGAGGTCCCAAAACTATGAGCAAATGATCTCCTTTTTGGGAATGAGAATGTTACGTGTGCTGCTGGGATTTGTTGTTCTATTGTGTTTCCAGCAGCACAGCACTCACAGGGTTAATGATTGAGCTGGCTGGGTGTGGTACTGTCTGCTAGCCAATCCCCTGGTCAGTCACTGCATGGCCCCTCAGGCGAGCAGTCATGAATGCTTGTCCGGTGAGGTTTGCAGTGTGACTTGGTTCATGTCCGTTTGTACGTTTAAATTCTGTCAGTTTTGTGTTAGCTTGCTGTGTGTCCTGTTGCAGCGTGCGGTGTGAACGGTGTCCGGTTCTGCTGGACTCCTGGTTAGTGTAGGGACTAGCAGTATAACCAGGAGCCGTGAAGTGGCCTGCTAGTTTCAACATCTTGTACAACATGTCAACTAATACCTGGTATTTATATTCAGCTTCCAATCTGGTACTAGTGGTTGCATGTTGTGTGCAGTGTATTCTGGGTCTGTCATGTGGCATGTGAATGCATCCTGTTCTGGTGTGTGGCTCCTAGGATCAGCTAGGGCCCAGATCCGAAGACCGCTGGGCTGCCCTTATTAGGGCAATGTCCCCGCTTAGGTAGGGCCACTGTCATCCTCCCTTGTAGCACAGGGTCAGTTGCCTGAAACCGGTGTGAGCCCCGTGTGACCCTGGTAGTACCAGTATGTGTCCCCTTTGGTCATGATCATGTGGGTTCCGTGCTTTGCCTGCCCACACGATCGTAACAGACAAACTTCTACAGCTCCTGGATCTCAAATTCTGCATCTCTGACAGCGCTTCTTACCAGAATCATCTATGATGACCCTCTGGCTGCAGCCGGCAGGATCCAGTGAGATGGGCCTCTGAGGAAGCCTTTGTCAGGTTAAAACAGACTCTGGTGGGCACATCAGTCTGGGGGGCTGCTGAACTACAGCAAGCCCTTTGTGCTAACTGTTGACTCAGGAGAAGGATATATCACCTCTGTGTTAACTCAGGAACACGTGGGAAGCAGACTAGATCCAGTGGCCGAGCGCTCCCACCCTGTGTACAAGTGGTAGTCAGACCTTCTGCCACTATAGTGCTGTCCCCCCACACACTGAGTACTGCACGCAGTTAGTTATACTCATATCTTAGTCCTTCTAGACCTCCCCCTGCAGGACACTACTGCTCACAGCCACACCTGACAACCTAGGGATGTACTACGCTCCATCCATTTACCTTACTGCCTATTTCTTCAGACGGTCCCCCATACAACTGTCTAGGAGAGATGGCACATGAGGTGTTACTCAGACCAGATCTGCAGGATGTATCTCTTGTAGATGCTGAATACACTCTTGTAGATGGGCTGTACATCTCCGTTAAAAAAAAAAAAAAAAAAAAAAAAGCTATCTTACCTAAATCGTTCTTCAGATGTGCAGCAGTTTTGAGCCATGGGCTGTGTCATGTCTCAACAGGGGGGATGGTAGCACTCATATGGACAGTGTTCACAGCCTAGGGGTTTATGGCCTGTGTCATGTCTCAACAGGGGGGATGGTAGCACTCATATGGACAGTGTTCACAGCCTAGGGGTTTACAAACTACTCTAAAAAAAAAAAAAATTTTTGTCTTGTATTATTTGTGCTAAACAATGCCGAAGGGAGTATAAGACCAGGAGGGGGCGCCGTCCTACACATAGGGGATGCTGGGAGAGCTCTGAGTGTAACTTCTATAGAAGGGGTGACGAGCGCCATACTGGTAGATCTGCTCCCTGACCTACTGACTGCAATCCCTGCTAGCCATCATAAACCGCTCCTGCAGTCACACCGTTTCTGCCGTCACACGGCTAAATGTCTAACCATTTGTCTATGTGTATAGCATCCCTCACTCTTCACTTCGCCATACCGTGCACATCTCCACCCCGCCATACCGTGCACATCTTCACCCCGCCATACTGTGCACATCTCCAGCCCTTTACCTTCTGTATCACCCCATTACCTGTAGTATGTAAGCTCGTTGGAGCAGGACCCGCACCCCTATTGTTTCCATCAGCTGATTACTATGTAACCGTGGTTCTGTAATGTTTGTACTTTTGTCTTTCTGTATCCCCCCTGTCTATGTAAGCGCTGCGGGATATGTTGGCGCTATACACAAAGATTATTATAGATGTGTGTCAGATGAGGGACTTGTTGGCATTGCACACAAAGGGGTAAGGCGTGGCTAGATGCTTGCCTGGCTTGATAGTACTCCTAGTCAGGCCACGTCCCTGGTGGCCATCTTAGTGCTAGTCATGGCCTGCGGCCATTTTAGTACCTGCTGTAATACCTTCGGCCGCCGCCCAGACGCCATCTTGGCTCCTTACATCCCATAGCTGTACCTTCTACCTGGCATCCCAATGCTTGCACTTGTAGTACACAACACCAGTGATTAGTGCCTTCTCTGAACTGCATAGGAATAGTCAGAACCCTCCATCATTGTCCTCTGTGTGTTGATGATATGTTGTCTACCTGAGGTGTGTGCTATAAGATGGGGTCAGCTCACAAATGGTTAAATCGTCTGTTACATGGGAATGCTTCTTTTACCCTCGCCCCCACCTTTCAGCTTTAGAGTTCAGTGAGGGAGGGAGGGGGTATGTGACTGACTCTAGCCATGCTCTGCTTGCTTGATATGAATAGACCTGTAATGAAGATGATCAGGAATGAAGTTTAGTATAAACCTGTGTGAACAGGGAACGTCCATTCTTGCTGTTATTTGTGTACATGTCAGTTCTGTGATTGGTTTGCAGTGATTTTGATTGTTAAATGGTGTTTTCAATGTGATAATGTCATGTAAGATATAATAATAATGAAGTTGTTGATAATATGAGACCCGAGTGTCCCTATTACCGGAAGGATAGCACAAGGATGCTGCAGTTAGCTGTAGGAGGCAGACACAGCTAAAGCTCTGTTTATCTTACTCCATCACCTCTCCCTGATAAGAGAAATTCCTGAGGGGGGGGTTGTTAAGGTTGGAGGATCAAGCGACTGCAGATGATTGGAGTAGTAGTAGTTGTGTGAATCTTAATGTTATGCAGTAAATATTGTGTATAGAGAATGTTAATAATTATAGGAGATAGGAAGACTTGACCCCACGATAGATAAAAGTTAATGACAAGTCCTCACACTGTGATGAACGTAAAATGTGTGATTAAGCTTCTTAACTCTACCTACCCCCCACAGATAAGTGATCCATGCTATACATTGAGTTTGCTGTTTCCACCTGTGGGCTGGGACCAAATACCTGCTGTTGCCTCTGATCCTGGGGTTATACTTGCTTCGCGCTACCTGGTAATGGGACTGAGGCAGACTATGGGAGACTGCCTGAGGGATGCTGTGCGGAGAGGAGAACCGTAAGGGCACGCTGTCTCTGGGATATGGCCTGAGCTACAGAGAGCACGTGCAGACGTGTGATGGTTGTGTGGTGACCGGGCCTAGAACAGGTGCCAGGTACAGCCCCTAACGGGATTGTGCTTGGTACAACTGATAATGCCTATATACCTCATGACCTCCGAGGGCAACAGCAAGGGCCGTGTCTGGAGAACTAGGAACACCTCTCCCAAAGGTTCCTCTGACCCATCGGGGTCCCAAGGGGGGTACCGGACGAGTATGGGACGAGAAATCGGATGGCTGCAGGGGGTTTGAGTCTCTTCTCGTATGGTGGGTAACAGTGAATAAAAATGTAGACTGGATTATATATATATTATAACCAACAGAGATTTGTTAATTATACAAGAGATGCAATCAAGGGCCTAGCGGAACAACTAGGACACACCTTACACTCATTGCATGGCAAAATAGAATGGCTCTTGATATGTTACTAGCAGAAAAAGGAGGAGTTTGTAAAATGATTGGAGGACATTGTTGTACTATCATTCCTAATAACACAGCACCAGATGATACCTGAGCACTGGAAGGGTTAAATGCATAATAAAATGAACTAGCTGATAACTCTGGCATAGACGATCCATTCACAGACTGGTTGGAAAACTTGTTCGGACACTGGTCACAAGTCATATACTCCACACTAGTCTCTATGTCAGTATTTGCCTCCATTCTAATACTCTGTGGTTGCTGCTGTATTCGAGGACTGTTACAAAACCTTATTATTATTAACACTTCCATCACCAAAACTATGTTCCAAAATATACAAGATGGCGAAGAACAGGATGATTTACTGGGTCAGGTGACCACCTTTTATGACAAGTGATGGTTAAAAGTTCTACGAAGAAAGCGCCATTTTTCTTTGATGATTTTGAAGTGTGACATTTTGATTCCAGTGCGTTCTGATTGTACCGGAGGATCGCTCTAATAACTGATGGACATTTCGATAAGTAAGATCTTATATCATGATGGACAATCATTTATATATGAAGAAAGGAACATCAATTGGATAATAAATCAAGGCCAAGCTTCTCTTGGAGAGCGGGCCTAATTGTGGGTACAATTGGTGGAATGACTTTATATATATATATATATATATATATATATATAGATATATATATATATCAATGTAATACTTTTATATGAAATAATTATATACTTAGTCTTGAAGTGTGAACCCAGGTGTCCTGGTAATAAAGCTTCGGGCCGTAGCCAGGGGGTCTGTGGTAGAGTCATTTTATATGTGTATTTACTATTATACTGTGTTGATGTATTGATCTAAAGTGGGGAATGTTAAGAAAATTGTAGATCAATGTATCAGTTAATTATTCTATATTGCATTGTAGAGCATGATACTGGTATGAGTAGTGAAAGAGTTAAATATATCCCTTCTTTAGGCCTCCATGTCTTCTCAGGAAAGATGATAGTCTACTAGACCCCCCATGTATGCATATCTATAGACAGGAAGCTACACACCACAGGGGATAGGTCTGGAAAGTATTACATGCATTCCTTTCTCCTGAATTCATAGTGGTCTCATTGTATGTAATAGATACACCCTAGAAGGTGTAACCTATGTTAAGCATTTTTTATCTTAACCTATCATATATTCTATCCATTTTTGGAGGTATAATCTTTACTGTGATGTCATTTAGACTATATATGCTTTGTCCACTTCAGAATAAAGCAGAAATCACTTGATACTACTGGTATTAATTTGTATTTCTCCTGAGCTCAGATTACTACACGGAATCTGATAGTCTTCTTCTTGGTAAACAAATTCTCTTTACACCCATCATCTCTGGCATAGACTCAGTCACCAGCAACCTATCCCAATACATGGATATCTTGATACGGAAATATCTTATTAACCTTACCTTAAAGACACTCCCACATCGATCAACTTACTCAAAACTGTTCTGTGGCAAACAACATTTTGTTGGACCACACTTGATATAACAACCCTCTATTCGAACATACCACACGGGAAAGGTTTGAACGTCATGAATTCCATCCTACAACAAGATTCCACTATACCAGCCAAACAAAAGGAAACGATTCTGAATATTATAGAATTCATTTAAAAAGAATAACTATTTTTCTTTCAATTCCAAACTTATTTGCAGACAAAGGGTGCCGTGATGGGGACAAAATCCACAACAAGTTTTCTGAATATATCTGTGGATGTTTTTGAGGAAGAATTTATCAACTCAGAACATAAATGGTTCAAAAATATTCAATTTTACAAAAGATATATGGACGATCTACTTTTTATTTGGGAAGATACAGAGAAAGAATTCAATCAGTTCACCACGTACCTGAACATCAACTCCTTCAACCGATTTTTTTAAGGACTACTCCATATCCAGCAGCTATTAGAGGCTGAGTCTACTCCATAATCAGCAGCTATAAGAGCCGAGTCTACTCCATATCCAACAGCTATTAGAGGCTGAGTCTACTCCATAATCAGCAGCTATCAGAGCCGACTCTACTCTATACCCAGAAGCTATGAGAACCGAGTCTACTCTGTATCCAGTAGTTATCAGAACCGAGTCTACTCCATATCCAGCAGCTATCAAAGGCTGAGTCTACTCTATATTCTGCAGCTATAAGAGCCGAGTCTACTCCATATTCAGCAGCTTTCAGGAGCTGATTCGACTCCATATTCAGCAGCTATCAGTGCCAAGTCTACTCCATACCCAGCAGCTATTAGAGTCGAATCTACTCCCAACCTAGCAGCTATCAGTGCTGAGGCTACTCCATATCCAGCAGCTATCAAAACCGAGTCTACTCCATATCCAGCAGCTATCAGAGCCGAGTCTACTCCATATCCAGCAGCTATCAGAGCCGAGTCTACTCCATATCCAGCAGCTATCAGAGCCGAGTCTACTCCATATCCAGCAGCTATCAGAGCTGACTCTACTTCATATTCAGAAGCTATTAGAACCCAGTCTATTCTATATTCAGCAGCTATCAAAGCCGAGTCTACTGCATATCCAGCAGCTTTCAGAGGCTGATTCTACTCCATATCCAGCAGCTATCAGAGCCGAGTCTACTCCATATCCAGCAGCTATCAGAGCCGAGTCTATTCCATATCCAGCAGCTATTAGAGCTCAGTCTACTCCATATTTAGAAGCTATCAGAACTGAGTCTACTCTATATTCAGCAGCTATCAGAGCCGAGTCTACTTCATATGCAACAGCTATCAGATGCTGAGTCTACTCCATACCCAGTAGTTGTCAGAGGCTGAGTCTACTCCATATCCAACAGCTATCAGAGCTGAGTCTACTCCATACCCGGTAGCTATCAGAGGCTGAGTCTACTCCATATTCATCAGCTATCAGAGCCGAGTCTACTCCATATTCATCAGGTATCAGAGCCGAGTCTACTCCATATCCGGCAGCTTTCAAAGGCTGATTCCACTCTACATTCAGCACCTATCAGAGCCAAGTCTACTCCATACGCAGCAGATATCAGAGTCGAATCCACTCCAAACCCAGCAGCTATCAGTGCCGTGTCTACTCCATATCCAGCAGTTATCAGAACCGAGTCTACTCCATATCCAGCAGCTATCAGAGCTGAGTCCACTCCATATCCAGCAGCTATCAGAGCCGAGTCTACTCCATATTCAGCAGCTATCAGAGCTGAATCTACTCCACACCCAGCAGCTATCAGAGCCGAGTCTACTCCATATCCAACAGCTATTAGAGGCTGAGTCTACTCCATACCCAGTAGCTGTCAGAGCTGAGTCTACTCCATATTCATCAGCTATCAGAGCCGAGTCTACTCCATATTCATCAGCTATCAGAGCCGAGTCTACTCCATATCCGGCAGCTTTCAAAGGCTGATTCCACTCTACATTCAGCACCTATCAGAGCCAAGTCTACTCCATACGCAGCAGATATCAGAGTCGAATCCACTCCAAACCCAGCAGCTATCAGTGCCGAGTCTACTCCATATGCAACAGCTATCAGAGCCGAGTCTACTCTATATCCATCACCAATAATTTTTTTGGTTACGCTGGCTGAGGGAAAAAAAATATTTAAAAAATTATCAAAGAGATTCAAAATGGTTCTAATAAAAACTACCGGTCTCCCCACAACCCTCATATTACCTAATAGTTAAAATGTCCTGCGTCTCGGAATGCGGCGCACCAAAGCAATTTTTGCTGTAAAATAAAGTTTCTTTAGTTTGTAAAAGTAGTAAAACACAAAAAACTATATAAATTTGGTCTCGCTGTAATTGTATGGACACAGAATAAAGGTAACATCATGTTACTGCATTGTGAAGCCTGTAAAAACTGGACATAATTGTCATGGATGTGGGGTCCATGTATGCAACTGACCCATTCTAGTTGATGGTGGCATTCAGACTGATGGCAGTGCGTGGCGTCCCATACGGCTCTGTAGTACGGCGGCGTACTGGGCTCGGTGGTCTAACTAGGATGACAGAACTAGAAAACAATATGATGAAATGCAGTAAGAATTAATGTTTAAATTGTTATCAAAGAGATGTGAGATAAGAGGGATTCTGGTCTATACGATACGCAGTGAGGGTCACAGCAAACATCAGGTCTACGAACACAATGGTGGTCACTTCTAGGTGAAGGAATATCCCATGTCCTCCCCCCAGACTGCTACAGGGTAAAGCTGACCCCCACTGTCGTCTGCACAAGTTATCAGCTCTTCTAATAATAAAGAAAAACATAACTGCAAAGCCACTTACTGACGCTGAGGAGATGAAGGCTGGCATGTCTATAGGAGAGAGGGAGACAGTGCTCCCTTATATCCAGTCCAGCAATGGCACAGACTGCACCGCTGGGCAGAGAATATTCATTGGGGAGACAGGCAAAAAGCAAAGTAGTAAATAAAGTATTTTGCGAACAGGACCAAGGGATTTAACAGTTTCCTATTCCTTTATTGCACATCTCTCATAACAGCATTGCTCTAAAAACAATAAATATTGCACTGATAGCCTGCCTGTATTCTGCAGCAAGAGAGCCCCATGCTTACAGCAGAACAGCCCCGTGAGTAAGTACAGGACCAGAACCAAACTCATCACATAAATACAGCACAAGAACCAACTTTAGTACTTACGTACAGCATAAACCAGCCTTAGTACACAGACACAGCCCCAGAAGCAAACTTATAGGCATAAATACAGTACGAGAACCAAACTCATAACAGCACCATAAGCAAGCCCAGTACAAAAATAAAGCGCAAGACCGAGCTCATAATACAAATACAGCACAAGAACAACTTCAGTTCATAAATACAGCACAAAGCAGCCTCAGTACATAGACACAACAATAGAGCCAAGCTTTTAAACATCAATGCAGCACCAAAACCAAGCTTGTACGAAAAATACAACACCAGAATCAGACTCACAACATACATACAGGTTCAGAACCAAGCTCATAACATAACAAGGGGAGGAAGACCTGAGAAGACTCAGACCTCAAGGTTGGATTTCAGAAAAGCAGATTTTAATGGACTCAGAAAGAGGATAGGAATAGAGATGAGCGAACATACTCATCCGAGCTTGATGCTCGTTCGAGCATTAGAGTACTCGAGATGCTCGTTACTCGTGACGAACACCACGCGGCACTCGAGTCAATTCCATTTCCTTCCCTGCATGTTTTGCGCCATTTTCTGGCCAATAGACATGCAGGGAAGGCATTACCACTTCCTCCTGTGATGTGCCAGCCCTATCCCACCCCCCTACAGTGAGATCGAGTGGCTGGTGAGATCAAGTGATCGCCGAGTATTTGAAGCGGTCCCGCCGGCGGCTCACCTCAGACACACGCTGCCAGAGATTAGGGAGTGAACTGCTGCTATAGAACACCAACGGTCCTTCTTAGGGCCCCATCTGACCGTGTGCATTACTGTTGTGGCTGCTGGGAGCAGTTTTGCGCAAAAACATTTTTTTTTTTTATCTCGGGCTCTGCAGACTATTACAGCTATAGCGTTCTCAGTCTGCAGTCAATTATACAGAGTATAGGGGCAGTACTGGTGAGGCAGGGACAGTGGTAGTGTAGAATCCTGTCTACAAGAACCCCAACGGTCCTTCTTAGGGCTACCTCTGACCGTGTGCATTTTACCGGTTGTCTGGTGGGAGTTGTAATGCGTCACTATTGCAGAGCCAGACCTTTTTGCAGCCTTCCGTAATATTTTTTTCTGGCTGCAGTTTGCGTTACATAACCGCTGTCAGCGTCAAACTGGACGCCAATAATTCCATAATTTTTTAAACCGGTCTGTGTCTGCCGTGAACTTCACGCACAGCGTACGGCGACAGCCACTGATAGACGGAAAGTCATATACACGCTATATAGCCTGTATTCTTTTTCAAAAAAATTTAAAACAAAGCTCCTTCTTACGGCTACCTCTGACCGTCTGAAATTTACTGGGTGTCTGGTGAGAGTTGCAGTGCATCAGTATTGCACAGCTAGGCCCGTTTGCAGCCTTCCGTATTCTTTGTTTCTGCCTGGAGTTAGCATTACAATACCGCTCTCAGCGTGAAAGTATACGCCAATAATTCCATATTTATTTACACCACTCAGTGTCTGCTCTATTCGTAATCCACCGTGGTGAGGGGTAGGGGTAGGCCTAGAGGACGTGGACGCTGGGGCGAGGACGCGGAGGTCAAAGTGAGGGTGTGGGCATAGGCCGAGTTCCTGGTCTAGGTGAATCGCAGCCGGCTGCTGCGGGATTAGGAGAGAGGCAAGTTTCTGGGGTCTCCAGCTTCATATCACAATTTTTGGGTCCACGTAGTAGACCTTTATTACAAACAGAGCAGTGTGAGCAGGTCCTGTCGTGGATGGCAGAAAATGCATCCAGCAATGTATCGACCACCCAGTCTTCTACGCCGTCCACTGCTGCAACTCTGAATCCTCTGGCTGCTGCTTCTCCTTCCTCCCAGCCTCCTCACTCCATGAAAATGACATATTCTGAGTAGGCAGACTCCCAGGAACTGTTCTCAGGTCCCTGCCTTGATTGGGAAAAAATGGTTCCTCTCTCACCTGAGGAGTTTGTCGTTACCGATGCCCAACCTTTGGAAAGTTCCCGGGGTCCGGGTGATGAGGCTGGGGACTTACGGCAACTGTCTCAAGAGCTTTCAGTGGGTGAGGAGGACGATGATGATGAGACACAGTTGTCTGTCAGTGAAGTAGTAGTAAGGGCAGTAAGTCCGAGGGAGGAGCGCACAGAAGATTTGGAGGAACAGCCGCTGGATGATGAGGTGACTGACCCCACCTGGTTTGCTACGCCTACTGAGGACAGGTTTTCAGAGGGGAAGGTAAGTGCAGCAGCAGGACAGGTTGGAAGAGGCAGTGGGGTGGCCAGGGGTAGAGGCAGGGCCAGAGCGAAGAATCCCCCAACTGTTTCCCAAAGCCCCCCCTCACGCCAAGCCACCGTGCAGAGGCCTAGTTGTTCAAAGGTGTGGATATTTTTCAGTGAGAGCGGGGATGACCGACGAACAATGGTGTGCAACCTGTGTCACGCCAAGATCAGCTGGGTAGCCACCACTACCAGCCTCACCACCACCAGCATGCGCAGGCGTATGATGGCCAAGCACCCCACAAGGTGGGACGAAGGCCATTTACCACCTCCGGGTCGCACCACTGCCTCTCCCCCTGTGCCCCAACCTGCCACTCAGATCCAACCCCCCTCTCAGGACACAGACACGAGCGCCTCCCGGCCTGCACCCCCACCCTCGCCTCAACTGTCCTCGACGCCATCCAGCAATGTCTCTCAGCGCAGCGTCCTGCTGTTGCTAACGCAAGCGTTGGAGCGAAAGCGCAAATACGCTGCCACGCACCCGCACGCACAAGCTTTAAACGTGCACATAGCCAAATTGATCAGCCTGGAGATGCTGCCGTACAGGCTTGTGGAAACAGGGGCTTTCAAAAACATGATGGCGGCAGCGGTCCCACGCTACTCGGTCCCCAGTCGCCACTATTTTTCCCGGTGTGCCTTCCCAGCCCTACGCCAGCATGTCTCCCGCAACATCAATCGTGCCCTCACCAACACGGTTACTGGGAAGGTCCACTTTACCACGGAGATGTGGACAAGTACTGGCAGGGCCACTATATCTGCAAGCTATATGAGCTGCAGGCACACTGTTTGCTTTTGAACATGGCAGTCTAAAGAAATCAGTCGACTTTCATCTCTCACTACTTACTACTCTTTTATATTTTCTAACTGAGACACAGCTGAGGGCTAAGGGACTTTCCTGAATCTTCTCAAATCAGGACTCTAGTTTCAACTCAGCTGCAGCTAGCCCCGCCCCTAAAACAATCCGAGAACTTCATTTTTCTGCTGGGTCAGGTGAACCAGTGGCAGCCAAAGGTCCTGTTGCTGCTTACTCAATGTTCTCCCAGGTTAGGCTTTTTATTGCCTGTATGTTCCAGTTATTTAACCCCGCAGTTGCAGTGGTCAACATTGAGCCCACACCTAAGTGATTTTGCTGGAAACAATACCCTTTTTTGTGTTACACAATGTTTTATTAACTCCTTAAGGACCAGTCTGTTTTGTACCTAAAGGGCCAGACACGTTTTAGGGATTTTACCCATGTGGTGGTTTTACTACTTCATTTTTTTTTTGCAGCTACCAAAATGCTTTTTCTGCATTTTTTCCCCCCGTAACCTTAATAGTTAATAAAGTACGAGAATGGGCTACTCATTTTGTTTGGGACAGAATCACAGGGTGCAGGTTGAGGGGCACCTGGGGAACAGTGACCACAATATAATCAACTTCCAGCTGTCATTCAATAGGAAGCCATATCAGGGAGCGACAAATAAACTAAACTTAAGTAAAGCAAAATTTGATGAGCTTAGAACTACTATCGGTAACATTAATTGGGACAACGTCCTCAAAAATATCAGTGCAGAGGAGAAATGGGGAAAGTTCAAAAGGATCCTAATCACCTCATGTGAGCAGTTCATTCCCTTTAAAAATAAAAGAATCTCAACTAAAAGGAAACCAATGTGGCTCGACAAGACGGTAAGAGGGGCAATAAACGAAAAGAAGAAAGCGTTCAAACTACTAAAGCAAGAAGGCAGCGAAGAAGCGCTAAAATCGTACAGGGAAAAAAACAAAATATGCAAAGATAAGGAGGAGCCAGAAAGACTGATCGCCAAAGAGAGCAAAAACAACCCAAAACTATTCTTCAACTATATTAACAGTAAAAGGATTTTCAAGGAGAGCGCTGGCCCTTTAACAAATAATACAGGAGAAATCATTGAAGATGATGGAGGGAAGGCAAACCTATTAAATAGTTTCTTCTCAAGTGTATTCACAAACGAAAAGGAAATGCCACACGAGATGCAGGGGAATAAAAGCAACCCCTCACAAAATATCTCATACCTAACGCAGGAGGAAGTGCGGAACCGATTAAAGAAGATTAAAATCGATAAATCGCCAGGCCCAGATGGAATACACCCAAGGGTACTAAAGGAACTCAGTGATGTGATAGCTAGGCCTCTATATCTAATATTTGTGGATACTATCAAGCCCGGGGTTGTACCATTGGATTTGCACATTGCCAACATGGTTCCAATTTACAAAAAGGGGACCAAAAGTGAGCGTGGTAACTACAGGCCAGTAAGTCTCACTTCAGTAATGGGAAAAATATTCGAGGAGTTTCTGAGAGACGCCATCCTGGAATAACTCAAGGAGAACAACGGAATAACTCCTAACCAGCACGGGTTTATGAGGGGGAGATCATGTCAGACCAACCTGATCAGCTTCTACGATGAAGTAAGCTCTAGGCTGGACCTGGGAGAATCTATTGATCTCGTATATCTGGACTTCTCTAAAGCATTTGACACCGTGCCACATAATGGGCTAATTTATAAAATGAGGCAGCTCGGATTGGGTGAAAACGTGTGTCTTTGGGTAAAGAATTGGCTTAATGATAGAAAGCAGGGGGTGGTAATAAATGGTTCGTACTCTGATTGGGCCCCCGTTACTAGCGGGGTGCCACAGGGCTCAGTACTAGGCCTCATTCTGTTCAATATATTTACCAACGACCTGATAGAGGGGCTGCACAGCAAAATATCAATATTTGCAGATGATACAAAATTATACAATATAATTAATGTAACGGAGGACAATGTGCGGCTACAAACAGACCGAAATAAGCCGGGGGCTTGGGCAGAAAAATGGCAAATGGAGATCAATGTGGATAAATGTAAGGTTCTGCACATGGGCAGGAGAAACGGATGTCACCAATATACACTAAATGGGGTACTGCTAGGGAAAAGACCTGGGGGTACTAGTGGGCTGTAGACTTTACTGGAGCAATCAATGCCAGTCAGCTGCTGCAAAAGCTAATAGAGTCTTGGGCTGCATTAAAAGTGGTATAGGGGCGAGGGACGAGAACATTATCCCCCCACTGTATAAGGCACTTGTCAGGCCTCACATGGAATACTGTGTACAGTTCTGGTCACCGGGGCTCAGGAAAGATGTTACAGTGCTGGAGAGGGTTCAAAGAAGGGCAACTAAACTAATACATGGAATGAAGGGACTGGAATACCCAGAGAGGCACCAAAACTGGGATTATTCACCCCGGAAAAAAGACGGCTAAGGGTCGACTAAGTAACTATGTTTAAATCCATGAGGGGACGATACAAGGATCTCTCCCATGACGGTAGCGAGAGGGCATCCACTACGTCTAGAGGAAAGCAGGTTTCATCACCAACACAGGAGGGTGTTCTTTACTGTAAGAGAAGTTGACTGTGGAACTCTCTGCCTGAGGACGTGGTGATGGCACAAAAAATAAATAAATAGAGGAGTTATTCCACACTTTATACGTACCCCAAAAGGGATCCAATAAAAACTAAAAAACTACAACCCATCTTGCAAAATAGAAGTTCTCATAGAGCTGCATTGCATTAAAGATAGAACCCATATAGCAGCTAGCACATAGAGGGGGAAGGTTTACTCCTCCTTAACCCCTTAGAGCTCATGTCAATGGACTCTCCTTGATCCATGCACATCCATAGACACTGTGCGTATTGTTACGCAAGAGAGAGAAATCGCAGCACACCCCATTTCTTTATGTACGCACGCAGCACGAGCCTCATACACTTGTATGAGCTGCGTATGAAACACTGTCCATATAGAAGTCACACTGCGCATGTCCATGTGCGTGCGATACGTGGGCATACACAGTGCCAAACGTGGTCTCTCTGCCCCTCTACCGGTAAAGCATTTGGACGCAAAATGGGTAAAACACTGCAGGGAGTCAAGTAGCATTTTACGCTTAGTTATGTGGCCTATTTTGGTTCTAAGGACGCAATGATTTTGGGTGGATTTTCCTTCCCATAACTTTGTTAATTCTTCCATCGACACGGCCGCATTAGGGTTGCTTTCTGTGTGGCGAGCTGTAGATTCTATTGGTACATATAATGTATTGTAGAACTTTCATTAATTTATTTTGAAGGGTACGAAAAACATCAGATCTAACATTGTTTTCTTTTTTTACAATATTAGGCCTCTTTCACACAGCCGACATTTGGGCATTGCGAGACGCACAAGTCTTGCACAGATATGGGCCCCATTGTTTTGAGGGAGGTCAGATACATGAGTGATTTATTTTATTTTTTCCTGCATTGCATCCCTCAGAACGCCTTGCCCATTGTTTTCACATTTCAAAACATGTGTTTAATTTATTATTGGGGTCATTACACGTGCCACTATACCAAATGTGTGCTTGTATCTATTTTTTAAACAAGAGAAAGTGCTCAAAAAGTTTTTTAACAATTTTTTAAAGTTTTATTTTACTATTTATATATTTTTTTTTACATTTTTAATGTCTCTGAAGGAGATTTGAACCTGCAATTCTATGTTTGCTCTAATACATTTTAGGACTTCTGTACAGCAATGCATCCTTTCTCCTGGTTTGGCCATCAGTCCGCTTCTTCATTCTTCCAGGATTCTCAGACTACCTGATGCACACTGAGCACTGGTGTTGTATTTACACACTGCTGTGATTGGCTAGTGCCGCTCACATGAGCAGTGCTGGCCAGTCAGAGAGCAGCATGCAGTGTCTGACCACCAGAGCACAGTGTGCACCAAGTAGTGACAGGAGCCATGTTGGAAGAATGAAGAGCCGCTTCAGGAAGAAGCGGATTGGCAGCACTGCTTCCCTAATAGCTAACGAGACTGAGAGTTAGAATTAATCATGATGTTTCATGGACCTGAATGTCTCTTTTCACTCTCCGTAACTATGAAAGGTTTCTACGAGAGGCGCCTGGGTGAGAGTGGCTTAACTCTAGGAACAACATGCAATTTTTTTTCATGCATGTAAAAATCCTATGTACAGTTTTATGATATGTTTTTTTCTCAAAAAAACGCCTTGTACTTGCTGAGAAGTCACGGGTTGAGTGCTGTATTGGTCCACGTTTCTCAGACCAATATCACACCTCTGTGAATCCAGCCCAAGGGTGTGTTAGGGCAGTACATATTGTATCTTGTGTCCATTTTGCATCCATCTTCTGTGCATACAACCTTCTAAATTGCCGTCATTTTTCTTTAACAAGAATTTTGCAGAGATGCAATAACAGTTCAAAAAGCATCTTGATGGTTGGATACATTCCATACCAAGGAGATACAGAAAGCAGACTCATGGGCCCGGGGTCGGAGAGGCCTTTTCTAAATATCATATTGTTATACATTTCCGTACCTTTTCTTTTGAGAAGCATATCATGCATGATGCCACTACGCTTGAGAGAAGTCTGCCTGGTAACTAAGATATTAATAATCTTGTTAAGTTTTACAAACCAATGATAATGAATGAATTAGAATAAATTATAATTATTACAAGTGAGGCGTGTTCTAGCCTCATAGCAAATGTCTTTTTGGATAAATACTGCTGGTTGTTAATGGAATGAACAGATGACTTATATAATACCTATTATATCCAATGTGACTGTGGTCTGCAAGTTACTTTGAATATAAACAACTAATTTGGACCTCAAAGACATACCTTTTTAGCAATCTTTAATGCTGTCACTAACAGGTGCATTTACAAGGGTGAGAGAAGCACTCGAGCTCTGTGTGTCTATGAGATGCACAGAACTCTCACACTGTAATTACCCTCATCTACAATGGTTTATTTCAATTGCCGATTTCTCTCACAGTGATGGTGTGAAAAATAGAAGTCACAGCATGTCCAATTTTTTGAGTGATATTCCCCATTATTTTCTATGGCAGCAAAAAAAAAAAATGGTACCGTGCCTACATGGAGATGCAGTTTTGATGTGAGAACTATGTGATTTTTTATTTTCCCCATTCAAACAACATGCAATATTAGGGCACTTTGAATGTTACTGTGAATTGTTGTCTTCTTACATTTGAGTCGTAACCCAAATGTTACGTTTGTGTAGGGCTTTTTCACCTGGTTGCATGGAACCAACACATTAGAAGTAGAGGAAGCCCTCTTGTTACTGTCACAGACTAGTTATTAGTATTTATATTATTATAATATGATATAGCGAATGACATTGTGATGACGGTTTGAGTTGGTCAAAATATTAAATGTCACTGCCATGTGATCGGGGCAGAGCTGCTGCTCGCTGAGGTGAAATCGTGGCTGGGATGAAGGACCTGTAATGATGTCACCGTCATGTGATCAGTTTCATTCTGACAACTTCTAGGGGAGGGATTGTTTTTACAATGAGTGTTTATAGCTGAATGTAAAGCTAGCAGAACTAGGCACAGGAAACAAAGGTCCCAGCAAACTCCACAAACATGACAGAATTCAGATCTCTTCATCAATGGAAAGATGGGTTGCAGACATTTGACAACCATAGCAATGGATTGTGGACTAAAAAGTCAGACATCACCCAATTACACACCAGTAATGGCTGATTGGCCAGTCTGTAGACATACCTTCTTGTTGACCAATCAGTCCATTCAACATAAAAGATATGGAAGCAGAGAAAAGAGTGAGGGCACATAAGGGAATTCCCGACAGTTAACACCAAGGGGACCTTCTGCAGCAACAGGATAGAGTCTTTCAACTGCATTGAAGGCACAACCACGTGGGCTAGGCTGATACCTGTTGTGGATAAACACCAGAACACACATGTAATGGTGAATCAGAGGAGGTGTGGTAGTGTTGATATGAATTGACCCAAATTAACAGCTTTCTTGTGCCCAGTAAGTCGACAGCACCAACAAAGGTCAAATTTACCTAAAGAATCTGTTGACCCAACTGCATTGTTGTGTCAGTAAATTCTTCACTGCCGATATTGACTTATTGGACACTTCATTGTTACACTACCATAGAGCAAATTATCCAGAATATTTGTGCTCCTCCAACCAATGCATCTGAAGAAAACCCACATAAACACAGGGGGAACATTCACTATCCATGTAGAAGTTGCCAATGGTCGAATGTGATCACTTGGCAGCAATTAATGTCTACCTTGGACATTAACTTCCATTGGAGGCATGTTTGTATAGAGCTATTAAGTTCCACAGGGTGTCCATTAAAGAAAACCGTCTTGGGTTTCTGAATATGAACAGAAGAATTTAGTGTTGGGTTTAGAAGTTTGCTCTTTGGCACAAACATATTAGAAGTTTCACTGTGTTTTAAGGTTTTGATTGAAATCTACCTCCAAAACCAAAAAGGGAATTTGCTGAAGGTTCCTTGTATCTTATGTGTTGAGATATCGATTTTACAAAATGCTCTTCTAGAATTGCAGCCATACTATAGAAATTACTAGCAAAAATTAAGACCTGTGTAAAATCACAACTACTCTTTTGCGAATCTCCTTGGTTCTCGCCCCATAAATCATGGGGTTGCACATGGGTGGAATGAGAATATAAAGATTGGCAAAAATAATGTGAATGTGGAGGGGGATGTTGTGTCCAAACCGATGTGCAAAGAAGGAGAAGAGAGCCGGAACATAAGAGATGAGAATAACACAAATATGGGGGGCACAGGTGCCCAGAGCCTTTTGACGAGCCTTGGAGGACAATCGAAAGACCGTCCTAACTATGGCCGAAAAGGATACAGTGATACATATGATATCTACAGCTATCACCAGCAAAGCCACAGTCAAACCATACACTCTATTAATAGCCGTATCAGTGCAAGCAATTTTTGCCACCGCCATGTGTTCACAGTACGTGTGTGCAATGATATTGGTTCTACAGTAGGACAATCTCCTGATCAGGAATGGAACTGGAGCCATGAAGAAGGAGCCTCTAATAATTGCAATAATCGCAATCTTAACAATTGTTGAGTTGGTCAGGACAGTTGTGTATCTGAGGGGATGGCAAATAGCAATATAACGATCAAAGGCCATAGCCAGGAGTACTGTAGACTCCATCATGGAAAGGGAATGAATGAAAAAGAGCTGTGCTAGACATGCATTAAAGTTGATTTTGTTATCATTAAACCAGAAGATACAAAGGATTTTGGGGGTTGTTGTTGCTGATGCCACTAGGTCAATGATTGACAACATAGAGAGGAAAAGATACATTGGTTTATGAAGGGTCTCCTGAGGCATGATGATGAAGAGTATGGCACTGTTCCCCACAATTGTCAGGATGTACATGATGCACATGGGAATGGAGATCCAGAACTCAGCAACCTCGAGACCAGGGATGCCAATCAAAATGAAGTTCTCAGGTCTGTAAAAAGTTTTATTTTGTGTAGACATTGCTTGATGACGTTCTGTAGAAAGAAGAAACAATGGGTTACCCCAAATCAGTCTCATAGGTATAATACCTGCTGCGTATTGTATAAACCGTGTGTAGCTTTGGTAGGGAAATATATTTAGCATCTGTATCTATTCACATTGAGAAGACGAGGTTGCACTATGTTATTGGCTGGTTTCTATTTCACTTCTTCCCTTGTCTAAATTTGCTTTCTCTGCTTTACTGCTTGTGGAGCTACAGGCAGAGCTCAGTGGGTGTTACCTGATTGTGGAGCTTCATGTTCAGATCTCAGTGGTGTTCCCTGCTTGTGGAGCTTCAGGTCAAAGCTCAGTGGGTTTTCCCTGTGAAGCCACTCTCTCCTTACCTTCTCTGAATATTCTGCTCTGTGTACCTGTGTGTTCTTCTCTGACATGCCTGCGTAAGCCATTTACCTGGTGATCTGTAACCTTCTGTATGTTATTGTCACTGATATGCTCTAACTTTACAGAGTTTAGGAGGTCACCAAAAAGCAGAGCCAGAACAGAAGCAGGATCAGACTATACAAGGACTAGGTCTGGATAGAAGACATAGAAAGATAATTGGAGAAGACCTTTGCATTTTACTTTTGATGTATACCCCAAACTTCTTGATATACCATGATTATATTTTACATTAAAGGAGATGTCCCGAGGCAGCAAGTGGGTCTATACACTTCTGTATGGCCATAATAATGCACTTTGTAATGTACATTGTGCATTAATTATGAGCCATACAGAAGTTATAAAAAGTTTTATACTTACCTGCTCCGTTGCTAGCGTCCTCGTCTCCATGGTGCCGACTAATTTTCGCCCTCCGATGGCCAAATTAGCCGCGCTTGCGCAGTCCGGGTCTTCTCCTCTTCTCTATGGGGCTCCGTGTAGCTCCGTGTAGCTCCGCCCCGTCACGTGCCGATTCCAGCCAATCAGGAGGCTGGAATCGGCAATGGACCGCACAGAAGCCCTGCGGTCCATGAAGACAGAGGATCCCGGCGGCCATCTTCAGCAGGTGAGTATGAAGACGCCGGACCGCCGGGATTCAGGTAAGCGCTGTGCGGGTGGTTTTTTTAACCCCTGCATCGGGGTTGTCTCGCGCCGAACGGGGGGGGGGTTTAAAAAAAAAAAAACCCGTTTCGGCGCGGGACATCTCCTTTAATGAGAAGGGAACTTATAGCATTGATCAAAACTATCCCCTCTTCTGGTGTGTGCAACATAAACTAACCTCTTACCACCTGGTGCAGCATTTAAACTCTCATACGATATACCCTGGAAGACCCAATAAACCTCCCAGAAATTTCATTCTGGTTAACATTTGCAGTCTTCTTCCCTTTGGGATGGGATTAGCACCGTATATCTACAGGTGTTACTTTGACTCTAAGGCAATTTTCCTCCATAGTCATCAATATTTGGAGGAATGGACGGAGAGATCTCCAAAGAAAGTGGTATCTTTCATGTTTTGAGAGTCGCAGGCAAGCCATGGCTTGGTTTTGCTTGGTAGCTACTCCCAGAGCAGTTTCTTCCTTCAACTAATGAGAACATTGGCAAAATCTTCTCCAAATAGGAGTGAACCAGCTTCCTTGTATGGATGTTCTGCAGGATCCAATAACATTTCCAGCTTCAGAACTTCTTGTACTCTCGACTACATCAAGCTCAGTGGCCTTTCTATTGTTTATAAAATTCCAAAATTTTGATTTGGTTGTTTCTTTTAATGGCCATGTTATGAATAAAGATGGTTTCTCTGGTGGCAGATGAAACTGCCTTTGCACTGTTTCACAGTCTCTGACAACAACCACTGCTTTAGGTGTTCCTGTGACCAAAGAGTTCAACATCCATTCTAGCAATCCCCATCATTGAGCAATACTCAGAAGGGTTAGTGATCCAGGGATTTTTCTGATTACCAGACAGGTACTAGGAGGGAATTTTTTTCTTCTAAAATGAGGAAAATTGTCTTCTACGTCATTGGTGGGTTTTGCCTTCCTCTGGATCAATATTGGGGGATAATAGACTGAAGTAGATGGACATGTCTTTTCTCAGCCTTCCATACTATGTTACTATGAGTGTTGCAGCGGGCACTTCAACATCTGCAGCTTCACGGCCTGTGTACAATAGGAGTAATATATTTACTTATTATTTATTCACTGTCTCATTACAAAGTGCAGAAAGAGGTCCTAGAACTTACTAGGCACTGCAGAGGGAGGTCCTTGCAAGGTCCTGTAAACTTACTAGAGACAATGCTGCAGGAGAATGAAGCTGGAGGTGCAATAGCCTGGAAAAGAGGAGCTCATGGAGCAGCTGCAATGGGCGACAAGTGAGAAGAGGACTGCACTCTCTCAGCAGTTTCTAAGATGTGGCTGAGGAGCCGTGTCACGGTGGCAATGAGTGCAGCACACTCTGTGTAATCTTGTGCACCGTTGAAGGTATACAACAGGATTTGGATGACTAATAGAATTAGGTGACTGTGACGCCAGTGCCTGGATTAAAAGCACTTGGTAGTGAAATAAGATGAACACGCGCATGTAGGTAAATGACAGGCACACCATTTACTTTTAGGCCCTTGGTTGTCTGCGAGAAGCAGGAAAAGGCCTACACTCCCTGAGCGGTTTCTAAGATGTGGCTGAGGAGCCGTGTCACGGTAGCAATGAGTGCAGCATGCCCTTTGTAATCTCGTGCACCGTTAAAGGTATACAACAGGATTTGGATGACTAATGGAATTAGGTGATCGTTATGCCAATGCCTGGATTAAAAGCATTTGGTAGCAAATGAGACTAACACACGTATGTAGGTAAATGGCATGCACACCATTTACTTTCAGGTTTGTGGTTGTCTGCATTAATATTAAGCTCCAGATATTGCATATACACCATTTAACACTATATACATGGATAAACTTTGAGGGAGCAGCATCTGAGCTAAGGAAGAGCTATGTAGAGATCTGACAAGAAAATACGCCTTATGAACTCCGCTAACAGTTTTGCCATTCCTGAAACACTGCGCTGAAGTTTTCTTTAGCACTCTCAAGCTTGTATGAAGATTCTCTACTTCTTATCTGAAGTTTTGTGGCTGTATTGCTGTTCGGTAGAAAGCAGAGCTGGCTTGAAGGGCTTCAGATTTCGGAAAACAAACAGTTTCTCAGTGTCCGTGTGATATATGAGCTGCTGCACACAAGATTTCTTAAAAGTTTACATAATGAGTCTCTAATTTCAGCAGGACATAAGAGAAGGAAGAAGCTGGGTCTTTACATGGCTATCCGCTTTCTCTGTGTCCATCTCGGCTCCTCTCTCTCCCCATCGACTGACCTCTTCACTATCTCCCTCCATACTGCCTACTTACTGCCCTTTACTTCTGTCTTCTAACACTGTTAATCATAAAAAGAACTGCGCAATACAAAATGAGCCAGAACTCCCACCTTTTCTCCACTCAAGGAGCCTGTCACAGGTCAGTAGCTAACTGATTTACGACGGTGCCTAAGCAACCTTAACTCTTTAGATTCCTAATTCCCTCTTCTTATTAAATGAAGTCCAGCATACCTACCCTTTGTTAAATGAACTGGTAGTTTGAACAATTGCTCTTAACTTGCAGGTAAAGTACTTTTATTATGTAGTGCCAGTCCAAGTCACTACACAGCAGCAGAATGATCTGCAGGCAACCCATAGGCTGATAGACCAAAAGCAGCTACTTCTGAAAAGCAAGAGCCTGCAGAGAGTGTTGAGACTGCAAGTGTTGTATAACAGGGCCTCGCATCATGGGATTAAACTACCGGAGACCATCCACAGACAACATCTGGACAGTGACGGTTCTCTTACGTAGTGTCAAACTGTAAGTGAGGTCGACCTCAATGTAAATAAATAGTGTGCACACTGACAAGGACCAGACCGACCACACAACAGGCCTATTGAATAGGGAAATGGTGTCGTAGGTATACAGCAAAGCAACCTTCTTAACAGGAGTTGGACTGAGAAAAAAGTGATACACAAAAGTGAGCTCCAGGAAAAGAGGTGCTGCGTTTAGCGATATGCTGTTTGGTTATAATGTATTGATAGTGTGAGGTGATCATCTGCAGCAAAAGGACTGTATAGAGTACTACATAAACTGCATGTTAATTTGATATAACTACTATAAATTTTTACCACCAGTGTTTGCCAATGTTATTGTTATCTTAGATTCTGCACCAAGTTTTACCAGTAGGATTAGCAAGTGTAGTTGGCATTAAGAACCAATGTGTTAGAAGTTGGATTGCTCACTTATTCCTATACTGTTATTTACCTGCATTGTATATTTTTGTACTCCGTCGTCTGCATCATATTCCTGTAACCTGCGTCACATCAACCACGCACAACAACCCCAGGACAGGAATACAGAATGCAGCCAGGTCTAGAGAGGAGAAATGCAGCCTGAAAAGAGTCTCATTGTGTCATTGTATGACTGCTAGCATTAAAGCACTTTGGGCAAGAAAGTCCCGGAGCTTTAAAAAATATGCTGGCATCATATCTCATGAAACATTAAAATAAAAAAAGGCAGAAGCATATGCAGGTTGATGATCCTCCCAGAGCAGGAGACGTGGACTCCTTCAGAGCAGGAGACATAGATTCCCTCCAGGACAGGAGACATGGTTCCCCTTCAGGGCAGAAGACTAAGAACTAGAGATGAGCGAGCACCGAAATGCTCGGGTGCTCGTTACTCAGGACGAAATTATCGCGATGCTCGAGGGTTCGTTTCGAGTAACGAACCCCATTGAAGTCAATGGGCGACCCGAGCATTTTTGTATGGGACCTATGCTCCGCTAAGGTTTTCATTTGTGAAAATCTGGGCAATTCAAGAAAGTGATGGGAACGACACAGCAACGGATAGGGCAGGCGAGGGGCTACATGTTGGGCTGCATCTCAAGTTCCCAGGTCCCACTATTAAGCCACAATACCGGCAAGAGTGGGCCCCCCCCTCTCAACAACTTTTACTTCTGAAAAGCCCTCATTAGCAATGCATACCTTAGCTAAGCACCGCACTACCTCCAACAAAGCACAATCACTGCCTGCATGACACTCCGCTGCCACTTCTCCTGGGTTACATGCTGCCCAACGCCTCCCTCCCCCGCACGACGCAGTGTCCACAGCGCACACCAAAGTGTCCCTGCGCAGCCTTCAGCTGCATTCATACCACACCACCCTCATGTCTATTTATAAGTGCGTCTGCCATGAGGAGGAACCGCAGGCACACACTGCAGAGGGTTGGCACGGCTAGGCAGCGACCCTCTTTAAAAGGGGCGGGGTGATAGCCCACAATGCTGTACAGAAGCAATGAGAAATATAATCCTGTGCCACCGCCATCAGGAGCTGCACACGTGGGCATAGCAATGGGGAACCTATGTGCCACACACTATTCATTCTGTCAAGGTGTCTGCTTGCCCCAGTCAGACCGCGGTTTTTTATAAATAGTCACAGGCAGGTACAACTCCGCAATGGGAATTCCGTGTGCACCCACAGCATGGGTGGCTCCCTGGAACCCACCGGCTGTACATAAATGTATCCCATTGCATTGCCCATCACAGCTGAGGTAACGTCCGATTAAATGCAGGTGGGCTTCGGCCCACACTGCATGCCCCAGTCAGACTGGGGTTCTTTAGAAGTAGACACATGCAGTTACAACTCCCTGTGGACCCACAGCGTGGGTGGCTCCCTGGAACCCACCAGCGGTACATAAATATATCCCATTGCAGTGCCCAGTACAGCTGATGTAACGTCAGCTTTAATGCAGGTGGGCTAACAATTAATTGGATTACACTGTAGGCGAGGGCCCCAAAAAATTGGTGTACCAACAGTACTAATGTACCTCAGAAAAATTGCCCATGCCCAACCAAGAGGGCAGGTGAAACCCATTAATCGCTTTGGTTAATGTGGCTTAATTTGTAACTAGGCCTGGAGGCAGCCCAGTTAAAATAAAAATTGGTTCAAGTTAAAGTTTCAACGCTTTAATGAGCATTGAAACGTATAAAAATTGTTTACAAAAATTATATGACTGAGCCTTGTGGGCCTAAGAAAAATTGCCCGTTTGGCGTGATTACGTGAGGTTTCAGGAGGAGGAGCAGGAGGAGGAGGAGGAATATTAGACACAGATTGATGAAGCAGAAATGTCCCCGTTTTTTTTTTTTGTTTATTCTTTGTTTATTAAAGGAAGTCAAATATGAACAACAATTTGTGACATTACAGGTAATAATAGTTACATATAATCTTAGTTGAACAAAATCCAGAAAAGAGGTCGGTTTTCCTTTATTATTTTTTTTTAACAAGAAAAAGTAGAAAGAAAATAATAATAAAGTTAGAGTTGTGGGGTGCAGGAGAGGTGGGGTGGGCAAGAGAGGTTAGAGGGCGGTGAAGAGGTAGGGGAGGGGGGGGACAGGGGGTAGGCACCTCTTGCATCTCCGGCGGTGTAACATTTATGAGAAGGAGGTATGAAACGAGTCAGTAATCAGCTTACGTCTTAATCGGCTGTGTCAACCTAAGATAATAGGCTATTCCAAAACCCTACGGCAAAGTCTAAGAGTTAGTCCAAGAACTCCAAGTTTCCTTAAATTGTGTATGCGTTCTGTTTGCCCAGCTCGACAATTCCTCAAATCTACGGATTTCGTTGACTTTTGACAGCCACTGCGAGAAGGTGGGAGCTTGGGGTTGAAGCCAGTTTAAGGGAATAAGAGTTTTTGCTGCTGCTAGAAGGTGCGTGATCAAGTTTATTTTGGAGGGCTTGAAGTTTGCTGACGGTTTAGCAAGAAAGACATGCTCCGGAAGGAGGCTAAAGTCGCTGCTAGTTATGTCTCGTAACTTGGACTCAACTTGATCCCAGAAGGGTTTTATTCGCGGGCAGGACCACCAGATGTGCACCAGAGAGCCGATGTGTTCACTGCACCGCCAGCATGTATTGGAGTTCGCGAGTTTGTAGGCAAAAAGCCATTCTGGAGATTTGTACCAGCGTGTTAGTAACTTATAATGATTTTCTTGCAATCTGATGCACCTGGAGTGTCCATGAGCGTTTTCTAAGATAGTTTTAACCTCCTTATCTGACAAGTTAATCTTAAGCTCTGCTTCCCAGGATCTAATAAATGTGGGTCTGGTAATGTCCTGCTGGTCAATGAATTTCTTTTTGAGAGTTGAGAGTTTCCTGTTGTGTGTCTGTCTGGCTGTGGCCACTCTTTCAAAATCCGTCAGCGGGCGGGAGGATGTGAATGTTCTATTGAACATATCAAGGGTTTTTGATAAATGTAAGGTCTGTAGATGGTCGAGAGGGGGATGCGGGACCAGAGCTAGTAGTTTTTCAGTGAGTTGTGTATCTCTGGATGCCCGATGAAACCACAAGTCATTTATTGTAAGTTTGTTTAGAAGGGTCCAAAGTTTTTCTGTATGTTTGTCCAGCTTTATGTTTAAAATCTCTGGAACAAGAGTTAAGGGTGTTATAGGGGAGGGGAAAGGAGCTAATTCTTCTTGCAGAAGGTCCCAAATCTCGCAGGCGCCGCTTATAAGTGGGTCATTTGTAGCTTTTTTGTAAATTTTGCCTGAAGGGCACCATAAGTCCTTTGGGAAAGTTGTTCCATATGAGGCATGTGCTATAGAGCTTACGACTTGGTTTTTAGATGGATTCACTAGTTCAAGCCATCTGTTGAGCTGAATGGCTTTATAATATTTTTCAATATCTGGTAGGTTTATTCCTCCTCTCTCCCTTTTCTGTGTTAGCAATTTATGTGATAGGCGAGGACGCTTATTATTCCAGAGGAATTTAGAGAAGTTTGACTTAATGCATTTGAAGAATGAGTTTGGTAGGCGAATTGGAATCATTTGGAGTTTATATAGAATTTTTGGTACAATATATGTTTGGATCAGGTTTTTCCTGCCAAACCAGGTTAAGAATGGTAAATTGTATGTTTTAAGTAACATCATCACTTCTTCTAGAAGAGGAGCGAAATTTTTGTTATACAGATTCTCTAAGTTTTTTGTAATCCGTATCCCTAAATAGTCGATGTAAGTTTTGGCCCAGCTGAAGGGTGAGGATGCCTGTAGTGTTTTTACAGCTGTTGCAGGGAGTGTGATGTTTAATACAGTAGATTTGGCGGCATTTATTTTAAAGTTTGAGACTGTACCATACAATTGCAATAATTCATTGATTTTGTTCAGGCTCTTTTCGGGATTTGTTAGAATAAATAATATGTCGTCTGCGAAAGCTAGAGTTTTTATTTGATGTTGGTTTAATTTTAGGCCTTGTATATCTTTGCTTTGTCTAACCATCTGCAGCAAAATTTCTATTGAGAGGATGAAAAGAGTAGGGGACAGGGGGCAGCCTTGCCTTGTTCCATTTGAGATAGAAAAAGGTAGGGAGAATGTGTCATTGACTTTTATTTTTGCGTGCGGGTTCGAATATAGTGTGAAAATAGCTCGTGTGAGGGAGGGAGGGAAATTAAATTTATCTAATACAGCTCGCATAAAGGTCCAATTTACTCTATCAAATGCTTTTTCAGCATCAATACCTAGCAGGGCTAGGGGTAGTTTTTTATTCTTAGCGTATCTCATAATGTGAAGAAGGCGCGCAGAGTTGTCTTTCCCCTCTCGACCAGCCACAAACCCAGATTGTTCTTCGTTAATTAGCCTCGGTATTATTTTATTAATTCTTCTAGAAATTAATTTGGCCCACATTTTGACGTCTAAATTTAGAAGCGAAATGGGTCGGTAGCTACTGCACAAATGGGGGTCCTTCCCCTCCTTATGTATAAGGGTAACGTAGGCTTCTTGGGCTTGTTTTGGTAGTTGTGCTCCCCCTAGCAGGGCGTTGAAGGAGGAAACCAATTGAGGTAAGATAATTCCCTGATATTTTTTATAATAGGCCAGTGGGAGGCCGTCTGGCCCAGGGCTTTTGTGTTGTGCGAAGCTGTTTAAGACAGATGTGAGTTCCTCTAAAGTTACTGGTTTTGTTAAGTCGCAGGCCTCTTCCTCATTCAGATTTGGGAGAGCTAATGGGGCAAGTAGGTCCTCAATTTTTTTCTTTTTATCTTCTATTTCCGTGTTGTCTAGTTTGTTCAAATTATATAGGTCTGTGTAGAACTCTCGTAAAGCTTGAGCTATTTTTATGGAACTGTGATGTAATTTTCCCGCTCCGTCAGCAATTGTGGGGATGTATGTTTTACTCCTCGCTTTTTTAATGTATGAGGTCATGAGTCTGCCTCCCTTATTGCCGTGTGCATATAACTGGTGTTTAAAGTATAGTAGGGATTTAGCGAATTTATTATTTAAAATGTCTTTGAGTTTTTCTCTAAGCGCTGTTAATTTAGGTTGGGCTTCATTCGCTTTTTTTTGTTTTGCTATCCGTTCTAGTGTAGAAATCTGTAAAAGTATGTCGTCAATCTCCTTTTGATTACGTTTTTTCTGAGTTGCTCCTAGGGCTATGAATATACCTCTGATCACCGCTTTGTGAGTCTCCCAGACCAGCGGTTGTTTGTCTTGAGTTTGAACGTTTTCCTTAAAGAAAAGGTCCAAATTTTTAGCTATTTTTTCCGCTATTTCCTGGTTTTCCAGCAGAGATTCGTTTAGTCTCCATGACCAGTTTTTGCTCACTGAGCTCGGTTTGGTAAGAGAGACTGTTACAGGTGCGTGATCAGAGATTGTTATGTTTCCTATATTCGGGTTTTTTATTTGGTGCATTGAGGCTGAGGAGATAAAGATATAATCAATTCTTTGATGCGATTTATGTACTTGGAAATAGAATGAGTAGTCTTTAACTGTCGGGTTAAGGGTTCTCCAAACATCGATGACTTGAAGGTTTTGGAGTGAGCTAATTAATTTTTTCCGCGCTTTCTGAGATATCTGGGATTTCCCTGAGGATGAATCTAGGAGGGGGTTTATGGTGAGGTTAAGATCAGCTCCTATTATTATCTTGCCCTCTGCAAATAATTTGAGTTTGTTTAAAGCTTCCAGCAGCCATGCAATCTGATTTTGATTAGGAGTATAGAGATTTACCAGAGTATATGTTTCGGAGTGTATTTTACCCTTTAGGAAGAGCATTCTCCCTTCTGTGTCTGATAATTTTTTCTCAAGGATGAACGGTACCGAGGAGTGAAGTGCTATAGCAACTCCTTTGGACGCGCTTGAGGGGTGATTATTAAAGTGCCATTTATCAAATTCTTTTTTAGAAAGTTTTGGGGTATTTTCACCTTTGATGTGAGTCTCCTGTAAGAAGACTATTGAGGATTTTAATTTTTTAAGGAGCCACCTTATTCTGCTTCTCTTTTGAGGTGAATTCATACCTTTTACGTTTAGGGTTGTGATTTTGTATTCTTCCGCCATTATGGGTTGAGGTGCGGGTGAGTACGTTTATGCTGCAAGTACCAAAATAGCCAAACGTATTATTTTGGCTGGGTTAGGTGTGGGCTTCGAGTTGGGTAAAGGAAGGGGAGGAGGGAAAGAAGGAGTCTGAGGGAAGAAAGAGAGGGAAAAGAGAGACAAGAAAAAAGAGAGAAAAAAAATAAAAAAAACAAGGAATTCTATGAGAGTGTTCCCAGTGGAGTCCGGGAGTAAGAAAGAAAAACAATCCTTCTCAAAACGACAAAAAGGATCGTAAAATTAAGTGTATTAAGTGTTGTAGGTGGAACGTGCCCTACTTAATGCATAAAAATGCTAATAAACAACATGAAATTTTCTTAGCATGCTAAATTCTTGCATAGTTATGTCTGTGCATAAAAACATCATGTCAAGTATCAAGTATCTCCAAAATACAAACTAACATTGCAGGTATGCGCGTGACCACCACCCGGCCCCCCCAGGCAGACGTCGCGAGGGAGGGGGGGCGGGAAGGAGGCCAGGCGCAGCCCACCAATGCATACATTGAACCAACAAGGTAAATTCTCCGAAGGGTCGCCGAAGGGGTCTCGACTCGCAGTGTCGCCAGGAGGCGAAAAGGAGCAAAAAAAAAAAAGAAGAAAGGCTCCAACGCCGACTGGGCCGGGCCCATCTCAAATATAACAAGCGAGCGTGATTATGTCTGTGCATAAAACATCGTGTCAAGTATCAATTATCTCCAAAATACCAACTAACACTGTAGGTATGCGCGTGACCGCCACCCGGCCCCTCCAGACACACGACGTGCGGGAGGAGGGGCGGGGAGGAGGCCAGACGCAACCCAACAATGCATATATGAAAACAGCAAGGCAACTCTTCGGAAGGGTCGCCGGAGGGGCCTCGACTCGCATCATCGCCAGGAGGCGAGAAGGAGCAAAAAGGCAGGAGAAAGGCTCCAACGTCGACTGGGTCGGGCCCGTCTCAAATATAAGAAACGGGCCAATCGGAGAGTGTCACATTTCCGAGACCAGACAACACCGTCGCCCCTATGCCATATCATAGCCTTGTGGTGACTAGTCTCCGAAAAGGCGCCACAAAAATTAAGTGTAATTAAACAGGTGGTGGTGCATGGCAGTACTTATCAGAGGTAGATCAAGTCTCTTGTTCTAGCTTTGTCTTTCACTCCAAGGCGAATTCGGGCTCGCTGCAAGTGTGTCTCGAACGGGTCCTCTACTGCGTATGAAGGGGTTGAAAAGAAGGAAGGGAAAGAAAAAGCACAGGGGACCGGAGAACCAGAGAGAAATTAAAGTTAGTTTGAGTCATACACATTCTGGAGATGGTAGTACCAAAGGTCGACGGGTCCATATCCGTCCGGTGAGCTGCATCTTCTGCTTCAGCTCTGACACCATTCGGTTTCTCAACCATCTTGCGGTATGGGGGTCTCAGGAATCTGTGCCTGCTGGAAGTCGAGCCTGGCTCTGGATCTCCTATTTTTGGGGGATTTGGAGCGTGAAACGGTCTTCCAAGGGGTCTGCTTCTCTAGTCTCCGGTCTCCATCTCTCTCTCCCAGAGGCATCCATGAAGTGATCAGTTCTTTCAGTATAGGATGTAGCGCCTGCGCTAGCGCTTTTTTGAGAAAGTTCTTGGTTATACACTATGTGCACTGCTAAATTCTGTATCATTGTCGCTGTCAATATCAGATGCCGACATATGATCTTCTTCTGTAACCGGCGGTGGGTTTTTCTTGGAAGGGCCTGCTGGAGAGTGAGCGCTACGTTTCTTTAAAAAGCGCTGTAAGTCGGGTTGGCTCTTGGAATTTATCTGCTGTCCGGGCGTAGGAACTGCTTTATCTTTTGTCTTGACCATTTTGGAGATAGCTAAGGCTAAGACTCTTGCGTAGGGCACGGTTTAATGTGAGTTTTTTAGAACATGGTCGTTCTACTGCTTTCCCCTTTTTTTTTTTTTTTTTTTTTTTAGGGGGAAGAGTACTTGGGGCACACTCCTGTTTCTTTAATAGAGATGGGGAGTTAAAGAGGTAGGTGGTTTTGGGAGGTAGGGGACGTGGGCCACCTCTGCAGGAAGAGAGTCTGTGCAGGTCAGTACTGTCTATGAGAAGCACTCTATGTGTGACACAGAGTGCCCTCTAGTTGTGACTGTCGGCTGGATGTCTGCCTCAGTTCTGGGCTGGAATCCTGCTGTGCTTATGGGTTAGCACTGTCTCGTCCTGGGGAAGGCACTGGCCTCCTTTGCTGGGAGCGGAGAGGTAAGCGGGGGCTCCTGTCCCTTTAAGGCTTATGTGTGACAGCCTTACGTGTGATTTGCAGGTGCCGGCTTACCGTTATGGTTCCCGCGCCCGCCGCCGTCACGGAGCTCCTTATGCCTATGCTGTGTCAGCTCCGGCTCCACCGGTGTATGTGGCAGGGCAAGGAAGCTTCCTTTGCCTTTGCAGAATGCTCCGGTTACTTTCGCTCGCCGGCGTGCAGGCCGCGGTCTCTTGCGGCCGGAAATCTAGCCCCCGGCTCCGGCCTGTCAGCTAGGCCTCAGCTGCCGTAGCTTAAAGCGGCTTCTGCGGAATCCCCGCTCCGGTCTCGACGCTCCCGATGTCTCCGGGAGGACTTCTTATAACTTGAGGAGCCTTAGATGAGTGGAGAGGATGTCCCCAAACTTAGTCTTTAGGGTGTTCTCCAGCGGGCTCTCTCTCGGTGCGGCTTCTCAGTATGGTGGTTAGGCCACGCCCCCAAAGGTCCCCGTTTTTGATGGGGATACAGAACGATGCTTCCATCCGCGGGTGCAGCCTACCTATTGCTTAAGTATCGCTGCTGTCCGCTGGTGGAGAAGAGAAGTCTGGGGAAATCCAGGCTTTGTTCATCTTGATGAGTGTAAGCCTGTCGGCACTGTCGGTTGACAGGCGGGTACGCTTATCTGTGATGATTCCCCCAGCCGCACTAAACACCCTCTCTGACAAGACGCTAGCCGCAGGACAAGCAAGCACCTCCAGGGCATACAGCGCTAGTTCAGGCCACGTGTCCAGCTTCGACACCCAGTAGTTGTAGGGGGCAGAGGCGTCACGGAGGACGGTCGTGCGATCGGCTACGTACTCCCTCACCATCCTTTTACAGTGCTCCCGCCGACTCAGCCTTGACTGGGGAGCGGTGACACAGTCTTGCTGGGGAGCCAGAAAGCTGTCAAAGGCCTTAGAGAGTGTTCCCCTGCCTGTGCTGTACATGCTGCCTGATCTTCTGTGCCTCCCCTGCTACCTGGCCCTCGGAACTGCGCCTTCGGCCACTAGCGCTTTCGGATGGGAATTTTACCATCAGTTTGTCCACCAGGGTCCTGTGGTATAGCATCACTCTCGAATCCCTTTCCTCTTTGGGTATCAGAGTGGAAAGGTTCTCCTTATACCGTGGGTCGAGCAGTGTGTACACCCAGTAATCCGTAGTGGCCAGAATGCGTGTAACGCGAGGGTCACGAGAAAGGCATCCTAACATGAAGTCAGCCATGTGTGCCAGGGTACCAATACGCAACACATGGCTGTCCTCACTAGGAAGATCACTTTCAGGATCCTCCTCCTCCTCCTCAGGCCATACACGCTAAAAGGATGACAGGCAAGCAGCATGGGTACCCTCAGCAGTGGGCTAAGCTGTCTCTTCCCCCTCCTCCTCATGCTCCTCCCCCTCCTCCTCCTCCTCCTCAATGCGCTGAGATATAGACATGAGGGTGCTCTGACTATCCAGCGACATACTGTTTTCCCCCGCCTCTGTTTCTGAGCGCAAAGCGTCTGCCTTTATACTTTGCAGGGAACTTCTCAAGAGGCATAGCAGAGGAATGGTGACGCTAATGATTGCAGCATCGCCGCTCACCATCTGGGTAGACTCCTCAAAGTTTCCAAGGACCTGGCAGATGTCTGCCAACCAGGCCCACTCCCACTGCGCCGCCCATGTTGGAGTTGGTATTCCACAATAGCTCTACGCTGCTCATAGAGCCTGGCCAACATGTGGAGCGTAGAGTTCCACCATGTGGGCACGTCGCACAGCAGTCGGTGCACTGGCAGATGAATGCGATGTTGCAGGGTGCGCAGGGTGGCAGCGTCCGTGTGGGACTTGCGGAAATGTGCGCAGAGCCGGCGCACCTTTCCGAGCAGGTCTGATAAGCGTGGGTAGCTTTTCAAAAAGCGCTGAACCACCAAATTAAAGACGTGGGCCAGGCATGGCACGTGCGTGAGGCTGCCGAGCTGCAGAGCCGCCACCAGGTTACGGCCGTTGTCACACACGACCATGCCCGGTTGGAGGCTCAGCGGCGCAAGCCAGCGGTCGGTCTGCTCTGTCAGACCCTGCAGCAGTTCGTGGGCCGTGTGCCTCTTCTCTCCTAAGCTGAGTAGTTTCAGCACGGCCTGCTGACGCTTGCCCACCACTGTGCTGCCGGGCCGCGCGACACCGACTGCTGGCGACTTGCTGCTGCTGACACATCTTGCTTGCGAGACAGAGGTTGCGTAGGAGGAGGAGCAGGAGGGTGGTTTAGTGGAGGAAGCATACACCGCCGCAGATACCAGCACCGAGCTGGGGCCCGCAATTCTGGGGGTGGGTAGGACGTGAGCGGTCCCAGGCTCTGACTCTGTCCCAGCCTCCACTAAATTCACCCAATGTGCCGTCAGGGAGATATAGTGGCCCTGCCCGCCTGTGCTTGTCCACGTGTCCGTATTTAAGTGGACCTTGGCAGTAACCGCGTTGGTGAGGGCGCGTACAACTGTTGCGGGAGACGTAGTCGTGCAGGGCTGGGACGGCACATCGGGAAAAGTAGTGGCGACTGGGAATTGAGTAGCACGGGGCCGCCGCCGCCATCATACCTTTGAAAGCCTCAGTTTCCACAACCCTATACGGCAGCATCTCCAGACTGATAAATTTTGCTATGCGGACGGTTAACGCTTGAGCGTGCGGGTGCGTGTCGGCGTACTTGCGCTTGCGCTCCAACACTTGCGCTAGCGACGGCTGGACGGTGCGCTGACAGACATTGGTGGACGGGGCCGAGCACAGCGGAGGTGAGGGTGTGGGTGCAGGCCAGGAGACGGTAGTGCCTGTGTCCTGAGAGGGGGGTTGGATCTCAGTGGCAGGTTGGGGCACAGGGGGAGAGGCAGCGGTGCAAACCGGAGGCGGCGAACGGCCTTCGTCCCACCTTGTGGGGTGCTTGGCCATCATATGTCTGCGCATGCTGGTGGTGGTGAGGCTGGTGGTGGTGGCTCCCCGGCTGATCTTGGTGCGACAAAGGTTGCACACCACTGTTCGTCGGTCGTCTGCACTCTCAGTGAAAAACTGACAGACCTTTGAGCACCTCGGCCTCTGCAGGGTGGCATGGCGCGAGGGGGCGTTTTGGGAAACAGTTGGTGGATTATTCGGTCTGGCCCTGCCTCTACCCCTGGCCACCGCACTGCCTCTTCCAACCTGCCCTGCTGCTGCACTTGCCTCCCCCTCTGAAGACCTGTCCTCAGTAGGCGTAGCAAACCAGGTGGGGTCAGTCACCTCATCGTCCTGCTGCTCTTCCTCCGAATCCTCTGTGCGCTCCTCCCTCGGACTTACTGCCCTTACTACTACCTCACTGATAGACAACTGTGTCTCATCGTCATCGTCCTCCTCACCCACTGAAAGCTCTTGAGACAGTTGCCGGAAGTCCCCAGCCTCATCCCCCGGACCCCGGGAACTTTCCAAAGGTTGGGCATCGGTCACGACATACTCCTCTGGTGGGAGAGGAACCATTGCTGGCCATTCTGGGCAGGGGCCTGGGAACAGTTCCTGGGAGTCTGCCTGCTCCTCAGAATGTGTCATTGTAATGGAGTGAGGAGGCTGGGAGGAAGGAGGAGCAGCAGCCAGAGGATTCAGAGTTGTAGCAGTGGACGGCGCAGAACTCTGGGTGGTTGATAGATTGCTGGATGCACTTTCTGCGATCCACGACAGGACCTGCTCACACTGCTCATTTTCTAATAAAGGTCTACCGCGTGAACCCATTAATTGTTAGATGAATGTGGGGACGCCAGAAACGTGCCTCTCTCCTAATCCCGCAGCAGTCGACTGCGATACACCTGGATCAGGAGCTCGGCCTGTGCCCACACCCTGACTTGGGCCTCCGCGTCCTCGCCCGCGTCCACGTCCTCTAGGCCTACCCCTCAGCATGCTGTATTACCAGTAGTGCAGAAACAGAACGCTGTAATTAAATGTGCCGCTTATTGGCCTGTGGTTGGAGGCTGACTTCCCTTATGGAACGCACAGCAGAGCCAGGAAACAATTTTGCGCAAGCCTGCTGTAACGCTTAGCTGCGTATTAATTAGGACTACAACCCCCAGCAGATAGATACTGTAGGCCGCGTATAATATTATGTATACTGTTTCCCTCTGGCGAGATGACGGCGATCAATTTTTTGGAAAAAGCCCACTGCGTATATAGCCTGAATATCTCTTTCCCTGCCTCACCAGTACTGGCCCTATACTCTGTACAATTACTGCAGACTGCGGACGCAATGCTCTGCACGCCCGATATACAAAAAAAAAATTGTGCAACACTGCTAAAAGCAGCCTCCACACTACTGCACACGGTCAGATGTGGCCCTAAGAAGGACCGTTGGGGTTCTTGAAGCCTAAAATCACTCCTAACGCTCTCCATATAGCAGCTCCGGCATCAGCAGCACTTTCCCTGATCTCTGTCAGAATGCATCTGTGGCGAGCCGCAGGAGGGGCCGATTTATATACTCGGGTGGCACCTGATCTCCCCAGCCACTCACTGCAGGGGGGTGGTATAGGGCTTGAACGTCAAAGGGGGAAGTTGTAATGCCTTCCCTGTCTTTCTATTGGCCAGAAAAGCGCGCTAACGTCTCAGAGATGAAAGTGAAAGTAACTCGAACATCGCGTGGTACTCGTTACGAGTAACGAGCATCTCGAACACGCTAATACTCGAACGAGTATCAAGCTCGGACGAGTACGTTCGCTCATCTCTACTAAGAACCCTTCGAGACAGGAGACATGGATTCCATTCGGAGTAGGAGACATGGATTGCTTTAAGCGTAGAAGACTTGGAGTCCTTTCAGGACAGAAGACATGGACCCTCTTCAGGATAGAAGACATGGAACCTCTGCAGGATAGAAGACATGGAACCTCTGCAGGATAGAAGACATGGACACTCCTCAGAGCAGAAGACATGGACTTTCTTAAGGGCAGAAGACATGGACCCCTTCAGAGCAGGAGCCATGGAGCCCCAGCTGCATGTCCACTATGGTTCTTAAAGGGGTTGTCCCGAGGCAGCAAGTGGGTCTATACACTTCTGCATGGCCATAATAATGCACTTTGTAATGTACATTGTGCATTAATTATGAGCCATACAGAAGTTATAAAAAGTTTTATACTTACCTGCTCCGTTGCTGGCGTCCTCGTCTCCATGGTGCCGACTAATTTTCGCCCTCCGATGGCCAAATTAGCCGCGCTTGCGCAGTCCGGGTCTTCTTCTCTTCTCTATGGGGCTCCGTGTAGCTCCGTGTAGCTCCGCCCCGTCACGTGCCGATTCCAGCCAATCAGGAGGCTGGAATCGGCAATGGACCGCACAGAAGCCCTGCGGTCCATGAAGACAGAGGATCCCGGCGGCCATCTTCAGCAGGTGAGTATGAAGACGCCGGACCGCCGGGATTCAGGTAAGCGCTGTGCGGGTGGTTTTTTTAACCCCTGCATCGGGGTTGTCTCGCGCCGAACGGGGGGGGGTTTAAAAAAAAAAAAAAACCCGTTTCGGCGCGGGACATCTCCTTTAATGTTTTTGTTTGTTTAGCATCAATCAGATCTGTCATCAGCGATGAAAGATTTATTTTTTTCTAAATATTTTGTGGAATCAAAAAATAGTTTGCCTGGACTGTGGACAATCATGCTGGGGGTGGGGTGGGGGGGGGGACGTGTCCTTTCCAGGGGAGGGTGCATGTACATTTGAAGAAGTGAGTGGTCACCAATGTGCTATACTTGGGCTATAAACGTTTGTGGTGGCACCGGTGTAGTTATATAGTTACTATTCTTAGTCATATTACTACTTATTAGCAGTGACAGTGAAGAATATATGATCATTGCCAGTAACGCTGCTGACATTTCTCGGACTCTCGATGATGATGATGACAATCCACGTCTTTCCGTCCCGCCGTTCTCAGGTGTATCCGTCACTTCGTGGTAATGACGCCGCTGGTGTTCGGTAAATGGCCTTTCATGATCCTGGTGACAACCTGTGCGGCTAACGAGCTGTGTGCCCGGCTTCGACTCCAGAGACCTCGAGTGACCCCCGACGCTGCGCAGAGGAAACCTCTCCAAGACGTTAAAAGAAAACATTAACTCTGCAGAAACTGGGAAAGCCTTGAAAATCAGATTGATAAAAAATAATATAAATGATGTAAATGATAATTCTTCAGATAATGCCCGATCCCGGCTACGCCCACCGCGCCGGTCTGTGACTACTGACCTCTCCCTTGTGTGCCATCCTGTACTCAGCACTGACGCCGAGGGAAGAGCTCAGCAGTCACGGACTCGTCAGCGGCTGCCACCATGGCATCAGAGCTGCAGGCTGGGTGGAAAGCCTGTAGAGGGGTTGCTATTACTACTGCGACCACTATGGGAGTCACTGTTAGGGCTCGTTCACACGGGCGTAAGCGCAATTTGGATGTGGAAATGCGCTGTGTATTTGCCAAACTGAAAATCGCTGCTGCCCATGTTTTCTGGCTGCTCCAGCATGTTTTTATGTTCGCACAGTCCGCAATGAATAGGCTGGTTTTCTGTGTATTCGTTGCATATTTGCACCCCCATTCACTTCAATGGCCGATTCATAATACGACCAAGATAAGTCATGCCGCATACAGTTAAACGCGCTCATGTGAATGAATACATGTATACTCCCCTGTATTACGCGAGCTGTTCTTCTATTCCGGCTTCCTGCCACTTGGTTCTTTGTTGGAATATTAATCAGCTGTGTAAAATAAGCCCCTTTTCGGAGGTTTGCTGTCTCCGATCCACACACTGGGCCCGTATCCCCTGATGATGCCACGTGGCGGGGGCACTGTTACTTGAACTACAGGGTATAGCAGGGCACTGATAGCATTGTATTGGGTCCTGACTCTGCAGCCTGGGACTCAGATGACTTTATATACTCTCACTATATAAGCTCCCGGTTGGTACAAATATATCCCTGCGGCTCTCCTACATGTGCCTCATACGGTCGGGCACATCTGGATCACTCTTGCTGATAAGTAGGTCAGTCCGCTCAGCTGTCCGGGGCTCTTCACCAAGCCAAGGGTGTTTATGTTGTATTCTAATTCTTCAATAAAGTTTCTTTCTTTTAGTAATTAATGATTTATTTGTGCACTTTTTTGCCTTTTAGCATTTGCTTCCTTTATATTCCACTATTACTAGGGGGTCACTGAGAAGTGCATTTGGTATAGCGTCAAGATGGGGAGTGTGTGGAAGAAATCATCATGGCTGTCTGGGTCCAGATAGAGAAGAAAAGAGAGTGAAGAACTATAATAGGAGGAGATGCCACCTGTGATAACTGGAGGTAACTGCACTGTAATCACTATCATTGTAAATGACTGCATCCTAATTGCTGTCAGTGGAGGTAACCGTATTGTAATCATTATTACAGCATCTGGCTTGCAGCTTGAGTTCCTGATCTTTTGAAAATCCAGTAACACCCCTGGCTGCTGCTGTATTGATGGGGCACCTATATACCCAGGGATGCAGCACTGGATGCCATAACTGTTACCACAGTCTTCTATAGGACAGTTCATGCCATCTGGCACATCAGTTGTGATGCTATATGCCTCCATCTGCTGCATGCAGCATTTCCGTGCCTGACTATGGACGCCATAAACATGAAACGGCTTTAATTCAGATGTTTTATAGTTAATATCGCTTTGTAAGACTTGAATATATATGAGTGGCTCCAGTCGCTGTAGCTATCTGATTGGTCTGAAGTGCCACATACTGCTAGGAGGGTTGATAAATTCACTAACTCCCAACCTCCTTACCAGGGGGGACCCTATCTGCTGCGCCGTACCTAATCCAGAGACGTAGCTTCCTTCTGGAAAAGTCCTAATATGGCAAGAATTGTTGGGAATCAGCGATGAAGATGTTAATGATTGCTTTTAGGTGGTTTAGTTTGTTAATCATCTGTTTAATCATAACAGCATGGAGACTTGTGAGGACGGAGATGACTTACCACCACCGCGGACCTCATGAAGGAGCAGTAACTTCAGGACAGCAGCAGGCGCCTCCAAGCTGCTCCGTACTTATATCAGCTATGGAGGTGCTTATCTCTTGGTCTACAATAAGCCAGGGACATCCCAGAACTGACAGCGGCGGCTCCTCAGAGGCGACCTGAACTCCCCTAGACTTAGAGGTCGGAGCCCTGAGAGATCGTCTACTCAAGGTTCCTGCACAATCACCCTGAGGAGTGAAGCCTCAGACACCAGTCAATTACACTGGAGCACAAAAAATTGCATCACCACATCTGTTGGTAGTTTTCTATACAGAAGGTGAAAACGCATGAAGCTGAAGAGAACGTGGCGACACGTAATGAATCTGCCCACAAATCAAAGTTTATAGTGCTCTTATATTCTGATAACATTTTCCTAAATTAATTCATTACAATTTTAGCGCAAAAAGAGAATTTAGGAAGAAATAAGATGAACATTTGGAAATATTCTCTGATTCATTTTTTTATTGATAATACCAGCTCTACAAACGTGTTTCCCAGCAACCCAATGCTCCTTCCTCAGTAGTGCTGGTGACTCGCCCTGCAGATATACACTGCCCCTCCCCGGGGATAGCTGCACTCCCATCACCTGTCCTTACTCGGGGCGACAGGACATTTTATACCATCATTACCTTCCATCCACCTGGTATTTCTCCATATCAAACTCCTCTGTATTACTGAAGGTCTGCGGCATGGAACATCGCAGCCTAGTGCACTATAGGTGCCAGAGTGCGTAGTAAATTTCAGGAGCTCCACATCGCTGCGGACTCACAAGTGCAAACATCATCTCAAGCCTCAGGTACATCTCATATAAGCGTGTAGCATTGCTATTAGAGATGAGCGAGCACCAAAATGCTCGAGTGCTCGTTACTGGAGTCGAACTTTCAGTGATGCTCGAGAGTTTGTTTCGAGTAACGAACCCCAGTGAAGTCAATGGGCGACCCGAGCATTTTTGTATATGACTGGTGCTCCGCTAAGGTTTTCATTTGTGAAAATCTTAGCAAATCACCAAAGTCATGTAAAAAACACAGAAATGGATAGGGCAGGTGAGGAGCAACATGCAGGGCTGCATTTCGGGCTCCGAGGTCTCACTATTAAGCCACAATAGTGGCAAGAGTGAGACCCCCCGCACTGTCAGCATAAAGATCGTTCTCCTCTGCCACAGCTGTAACAGCTGTGGCAGAGAAGAACGATGTTAGCCCATTGAATTCAATGGAGCCGGCTGCCGGCAAGCGCGGGATGAATTTTCGGGAAGGGCTTAAAAATATAAGCCCTTCCCTGAAAATCATCCAAAACTGTGTAAAAATTTAAAAAAAATACATACTCACCTTGTCCCAGCAGACGGAATTCAGCCGCGGCCGGCAGTTCTCCTGAATGACAGCTGAGAGCTGCCCCTGATTAGTCCCTGCGCTGAGCCAATCAGAGGCAGCACTCACTCACCCATTCATGAATTCATGAATGGGTGAGTGAGAGCTGCCTCTGATTGGTGAGGCTGTGACCAATCAGAGGCAGCTCATTCAGCAGGCGGGGATTTTAAATCCCCGGCTGCTGAATACTACTCACAGCAGTTCAGGAGAACTGCCGGCCGGCCGCGGCTGAACTCCGTCTGCCGGGACAAGGTGAGTATATATTTTTTTTTAATTTTTACACAGTTTTGGATGATTTTCAGGGAAGGGCTTATATTTTTAAGCCCTTCCCGAAAATTCATCCTGAGATCGCCGGCAGCCCATTGCTTTCAATGGAGCCGGCTATATTGCCGGCTCCATTGAATTCAATGGTCAGTGCTCGTTTAATCGAGACGAGTACCGCGTGGTGCTCGTCTCGAGTAACGAGCATCTCGAGCACCCTAATACTCAAACGAGCATCAAGCTCGGACGAGTATGCTCGCTCATCTCTAATTGCTATACCAAAACGTCCTGACCCCGTCATATTATGTTTTATATCTGATTGTTCTCAGCAACAGAAACCAAGTAATCTTGTAGATATGAGACCTTTTAATGGCTCATAAAAATACATGATGTTATAGAGAGCTTTCCAAACTACTTAGGTTTCTTCCTCAGGTATAATGGAATAGATCCGAAGAGGCATGCATATATACACACACATACATATAAAAAGGTTCAGACATGGGGGATTAATTTACACTTAATACAATACCAGAACAGGATGAGTAGAGGAGTAAATACTTAATGAGTCTCTGAGAAGGGATGTGAGAGTTTTATGGTCTATGAATTTGTGTTAGGAGGTCACCAGGCCAGAGTGTTTTCTCTGCTCCAGATTTCTCATATTTTCCACTAATGCAGGAAGCCCTCTCCGAGGTTCATTCCGGTCCTGAAAGGGCCAAAAGGTTGCTATAAATTTGTACTCCAAAATTCTTCTGTGACATTGAGATTTGAAATTGCCTTTTAATATAATAACTTTCATATGTTTTATGTTGTGTCAGTGACTAGAGAAATGCTCCACTGCAGTTAATTGTGTCTTTCTCCCCTTAATTGTGACAGGTAATTATAGAAAGACAAAATGGCAGAGCCACAATAGTAACTTGCACTTGCTCCCACATTATGCTCCACTCCTCTTCTCTCCGACACAGAAAGTACATGTGAGCAGTCACTGGCCATAAGCAAGCATTTCTAGATTAGGTTAAGTTAGTGCAGGTCCATCCACTGAATTCTTGTTAGGAGACTGTACTTGGTAATATACTTTAAGAGTTGGGTTCCTGCGCTGAAATTAAAGGACCAGATTGGGGGCCAGAGAATCTATGGGAAGGCCCGCATGATGCAATTTGGAGGGAAGGGAGAGGTAGTGAAGGGGTTAGCTGGAGTGCAGGACATGGGAGCATTAGAAGGAAGTAGTAAGGCTCAGATTGGGAAGCATCAGTGCAGAAGAGGACGGTGAAGTAGAGCACTACCCTCTACATCCTGCCTTCTTCTTACCAGCATGGAGATTGACCGCATCCTGGAGCAGCTTTGCACTGCTGCAGGTGTAATGCTAATGACTGGCTGGTACAGCAGGTGGCGAGGGTATTGGCATGCATATCCACAAGCGTTTCAGCTGCTCCTGCGCCTGAGTGGCGCTAACACTGGGCTCAGCCTCTCACACGCCTGAGCCCTGAAATGGCACCTGGATCACCAGCCAAGGAGACCCTCTGGGGATTCTTCAGGATGGGTTCTTCTGCCCTCCAAACCGAGCAGGAGAGTGCGACTTGGATGGGATTCCAATCGGGTGGGTGAACACAATGACGAACGGTAGTCCTCGTGGCATGCTCGAGGTGGGCCTACCTCTGCCAGTTCTTCAATAGGAACATCTTCAGCGGTGGGTTCTTCTGGTGACATGCCAGTCTGGGAACATGCAAGGCATGAGAGTGCAGCAGTCAACAGCATTGGATCGCGGTTTCCGGCCCTGGATTTAGTGGTGCAGTGGCCTGTTCCCGGCTGGCAGCATTCAGTTGGGCCATCCCCTTTGGATGATCCTCCTCAGCAGGCCCAAGATGTGCAATCAGCTTTCTCCATAATGACACCTGGATGGGGACATGGTAGATCTGCCTTTCAAGATGGCAAAGTTGTGGCTAGATCAGTTGGTACAAATACGACTGTAGGCAAATTTCGTTTGTATTCCGGATCTCTGACTGGTGGGCTCACAGCTCCGGTGCAACCTGGAGACTATGGTTCCATGTTTTGTCCGTGCTCTCCATTAGTATAGAATTCTTTGTTGCGAAGCAGGGTAGGTTAAGGGAATGTAGGTAGGGCTTTAGAGAGAGATGGTTTGCAGGAATTGGAAGGGAGCTTCAGGGAATTGCTAGCACATTGCGAACATGGGAAGTAAGTACCAGAAAGCGCAATTCCAGTATCTACATGAGTAGCACCTTAAGGCATTTCAGAAGAATAGCTTGAGTTGGTTCCTTCTTCTTCAAGGGATGCGAAGCAGACCAGCATGGCTGTAGAGATTCAGGTGAAAACACAAGGGGATGGTATTTGTATGAAGGATAAAGCAAATAGGCAAGTCTTAATTTGCTTTCGGAGCTCCTTAGGTGCACACCTAAAAAGGAGGTAGAAGAGAAAATGTGGAAGAGTATGTGAAAATTTTCTACTGCCTCACTTTGGAGAAATTGAAAAGAGGGACAAGAGTAAGGAGGAGGACGAAGAGAAGCGGAGATGGCGTTTGATCCTTCACAAGATGTTCACAAACTGTCTCCAGGCATTCACCATTTGGCTAGCAACATAGGTGAAAAGTCACTGGAACATTCTTTGGCACTTTTCTGCTCTATGAATACCATAGGGGAGGCTCAATTTACATAAGGGCACAAACATGGCTCCAATATGATGAGTAGTTCCAACAAAGGAAGGCAGTCCATCCGACCATTCATTGGGATCGTAAAGACATTAGCCCCTGGTTACTGGTTATGTCACCTTCTTGTTCTGGGCAGCCCTTTCCTGCAGGACCTCTGGAAATATGACTTCCTCCGGACAGTCAGGGCAATCTGGGAGTCAGAAACCTGATGTAATTTAATAAGGGCCAGTGCAAGTTTTGGGCCAGTTGTAAGTTCAAACATCTCTGCTCCCACTGAGATTGCACATCCCATGGAAAAGCCTGTTGTTTTTACAAGGAAAAGGGACATCTAACGTGGCCAAAGGGAAGACTCCTCTGAGGCTTTCCTATCTAAATAGATGCCCTGATCAAAATAAGGCACTCTTCTTGACTGGATTCAAATTTAACTTCAAAACTTTCTTTACATCAAGTCCTTTCTCCACAAAAAAAAATCTTAAATCAGCCCATAAGTATCCAGCAGTCGTAATGGATAAATTGACAAAAGAGGTAAGCCTTGGCAGTATGGCCATGTCTTTTAGCGTTCCCCCTTTTCCAGACCTGGTGGTACCTAAGAAGGAGCCAAACAAATTTCAGCTCATTAATCACTTGTCACACTCCATCATCAGCCAATGATGGAATAGACCTAGAGCTGTGCTCCTTAATGTATGCATCACTTGATGTGGCCGTTGTCATGGGTGGTGAGAGGAAGGGGCGACCAGGGAGATGGGGAGACCTGATAGATCCCACTTCTGTCAATGATTTGTCACGTATCAACTAATTGTAGCGCGCTTGCTGCTATGACCGCTTGTCATGGTAGAGCCTCGATCGATCACTCTAGTGGGATTGCAAGCGCAGAGTCATTAGAATATAGACGGATTTGTACCCAACTTTTCCAAGCTTCTGCACGCATGCAGAACAAAAGCTCAAATCACCCTTTTGGTCCAGTCTAACACCCCAGCACTCTACAATACCCACACACACTCGCTGCCACCACCAGCTTTTGTTTCCCAGGTAAGCTGGAACCCAGACTTATGAATTATTACAATCTTCTGAGTTATGGTTCGTTTTAAAACAGGTAAAGGTTTCACTAATAAATTGCAGATTAATTCTAAAAAAGACTAGCAGTGCTAAATATTTATATATACAAAAATACACAGGAAAATATGTTAAAGTGGAGATAATCGCCGCTAAGCAGGCACAATCGCCATAAGGCTGGCACAATGGCTGTAAGGTAGGCACAATGACTGTACAACCTAACAATATGCAGCAAGCCAGACTATAAACCAGAGGAACTAAATAGTCCACTGCAGACTAATATGCAGTCACTCACTCAGGTGGGTGACTGCATACACCGTTTGGGGATGTTTGGGGGCTCACACCTCAAGGAGTTTAGATGCATTTTAATCAGCTGGCCAATTCAGAAAATATAAGTCATATTGGGCTAGGACCTTCACACAACCAGTAATCCTTATTAAGAGATGTTTCCCTAATTCAAATCTTGGAGCCAGGGTGTCTGTGGAAATCCAGCTTCTAGTAGGATAATTTCCTTAGACTTCGTTAACAAGTAAATGGTCACACAATTTTGTTTCCCCACGCTAATTCTAAACAAAACTGACAAGTGGAGGCAGGAGGACAAGAAGAATGGAAGGGGGCTTATTCACTCTGGTCCAGGGTAAGGCAAGACAATAGTCTTTCTAAATGTGAATATTCCAAAAGCAGGTGGGACTGAGAAACTTTACAAAATGGATAACAATATAGCTAGACCTGACGCACACTGCCACAATGGATGACAGCCTACCAGTATCTATATCAGAACCGTTGTTTGGGTGCAGCAGTACAAAAATAGGCCATCAAGATGACTTTCTGGCTTCTCCCTGTACATCCGAAAAGTATTCCGCTACTTGGATGTTATTGGCATGGATGCTATTTCGTCAACTGGTGTTTGCCAATGGGTTTTTCCACTTCCTGCGCCTATTTTTAGGCATTTAGCTAGTTTTTGGAGAGGGTGGTGAGCGGCATGGCAGATGGTAGTTCCCTTCTGAGTGTTAATTTACTACTGGGACGATTTTTGTGCATTGGCCAAGCTGGATCGTTAATCTGTCTGGCATTTCTAAAAACCGAGCCGGTGACACAGTGTTTTGGGGTCCTCCTCACACCAGAGAAGATGGTCAATGTGCCTCAATTTTGGTTGGATACTGACAGGATGATATTTTGATTGACAAATTGAGCTTCTTGTGAAAAAAAGGTCAGCTGGGCTCAGTGACTTAGAAAAATATATATATTCTCCTTAGGGATCTACAGTCATCTGTAGGAAAATGTAACTTTGACTGCATTATCATGCCTATGGGAAGGGTCCGTGATTTTATGTTGATGACTTTCCATCACTATGGGCGGCTCATGAGAGAACAGAGATGATGGATTTTTGGACCACAACAGTAGTAGAGTTCTGATGATGACAGAGGTTGTTGACAGTTTAGACATTGACCTTTTTACAAAAGTGTTGGGCAGTACAGGATTCAGGGCCTTTTGTAATGGTCAATGTTGTGTCTGAAAGTGTCCAGACTCATGGGTGATGGATGGAATCATTAGAAAGGCGACTCTCTTAGAGCTTTTTCCTATACTAGTTGACTGTGCAATTAAAAGGTTACGTTTAGCTGTGATAACATGAGCGTCGACGATCAATAACATGACTACGTCTTCCCTGCGAGTGATTCACGTGCTTAGGTGATTGGTGTTAGAATATTTGCTCGTGAATGCATTGCTGATTGCTGTAGATGTCTAAAATTCAATTGGGGATTCTCTCATTTTCAGTGGGAGTGTTTCCAATTGTTGCTACCAGATACAGTGGCAGAAAGAATAGCTTGCCCCACACAGTTTTGAGACGCGGTCTGTGAGCGGCAGGACATCTGACCCAGGATCATTCACGCTGGATACGGGCTCAGCTAAGGAGTCAGCTTGGAACCATTAAGAAGAGTGGGTGACTGATTTAGGCAATGTGGTGTCTGACGAGGATAGGGTGCGGGCGTTTTTGTATGTATTGCGAGAGGAAACTAAGGTGGACTGGTCAATAGCATAGTTGAATCAATTGTTATCGGCCCTGGCTTTTGTTTTCCAGTTGAGGGGGCACAGGGATGCCACAAAGTCCTTTTTCATTGGACAAGCCCTGAGGGTTTTACGGAGGGGTAGGGTATAATCAGATAGATAGAGTTCTGTGTCTTTTTCAGGTACTGCAGTGATTCGAGAAAGTGATGTCTTCAATTTGTACTTTGTCATCTGAGACAACCTTATTTTGCTTTGCATTTTCCTTGGCCTTCTTTGGGGCTTTGAGGGTGGGGGACTGGTAGCTCCTTCAACTGCGAGGCTAGGTGTGGTCTTGAGTGAAGACATAGTAGATGATGTCGACAGAGTTGAGCTGTAGGTTCGGCTTTTGAAGGTGGATCAGCTGGATAAGGAAAAAAGATAGAGTTTAAGGGGGTCCCGGGGTAGGAATGTGTCCTTTATCCTGCTTGTTCATCTACTGAGCTTGTAGGGGGGGCCGAACTTGGTCTTTTACCTAGGCACTACTTCCCTAGAAACTTATAATTTGGCTGATTGTATAGCACCTCTATTAACTGACAGCCTTTGCATCCCATTATTGGCTGCCAAGAGTTACATCATTTCTACAAACACTGCATGCTGTATGAATATACTAGTGGCTAAAGACAATTTTCCTCACAGCCTGCCTAGCAATATATATTTAGTTCTATTATCTAGCACTTCTACACATCTCCACAATGCAGCAATACTCTGTCTGGGAAGCACGTGAGCGGGCCCAGGGTCAGGCTCGGTCCCAGCCTCCACCGTGTGTGACCCAAGGTGCCGCGAGTTACATAGCAATGGGAAATCCATGTGTCCCCACACAATTCATTCTGTGTAGGTGTCCGATAGCTGAACACCACAATGGGAAGTCTTTGAGTTCCTTGGGCTCGCCTATGCTGTTGGTGCACAAAGATGGTATTACACAAGAAGAAATCATAGTGCCCAAACTTGGCAGGGTTTCACCCCGCCAAGGACCTCGGCCCACATTTCTACCCTAGTCATTCAGTGTGTTTGTGCCAGATAGGTAAAACACCGCAATGGGAAGTCTTTGTGCACCCACAGCATGGGTGGGTCCAAGGAACTAAAGCATGGTATTACAAATGAGGAAATCAGAGTGCCAAAACATGGCAGAGTTTCACCCTGCTAAGGGCCTTGGCCTACTTTTCTGCCCTAGTCAGTCATTGTATTTGTGTCAGACAGGTAAAACACCGCAATGGGAAATCTTTGTGCACTCACAGCATAGGCGAGCCAAAGGAACCCAAGGAAACTATTAAACATGAAGCAATTACAATGCCCAAACATGGCAGACTTTCATTCCGCCGAGGACCTCGGCCTCTGCACACACCCTAAGCAATCGTGGGCATAAAGCGGACTCCGATGCTTGTACAGCTGTGAACGTCTCATTAAATCAGTTACGGTTGCTTTCACCGCTCCAAAGACTAGATTAACCAGGAAGAAGTTCCACAGGCCCAACGTGGCGCAGTTGCATTTCCCCCAGGACATAGAGAATCACAGGGGCAGAAGTATGTCTCAGTATTTGAGTTTTTATTAGAGCCTTTCACAGAACTAGACAATTAAAATATAACTTTTATTCAATTGCTAAATAAAACTTATTCTTTCAGACGTGGGCTGACAGACAAACATAAAAACATGAAGTGACGACAAAGGATGTATAGGTCAAGGTTGGTCCAGTAGAGGGATGGTTGGACTCAAGCGTGACCTAAAACTAATACAACTATCTATACTGGGTAAATAGATAGTGAGATAGCTACTGGACACAATAAATGGTCCTTGATATGAGGTAGATATCAAGAATTTCAATTGACACTTTGTTGTTATGACCCCTGATATAATGATACTTCAATATCAAGGTCTCAATAAAAGAGCAAGTATAAGGCATATAGTGACATTATTGTCACACTTAAATACTCTAACACTCAAAAATGTTGTGTTAAGAGTAATGAGACGATGGAAGCTCAAATATGTGCTAGATGTCAAAAAATGCAACTTTTGGGCAGATGGAGAAAATGTGCCTCTGAAGGATGGAATATCTCAAATGATGGAATAGCTCGACGCGTTTCTCTACTGATGTAAACAGTGGTTCATCAGGAGCTGAAAGTTACTTATTGATAAGTACATTAGCTGAATTGCCCATAACAGAGTGCTCAGAATAAAGTGTGTCAAAACTCTGAATTATTTGTGTGGTATCTATAGATAGAGTCACTTATATGCGGTGTATAAGCTCGGTGGAGGAATGTCTTCCGCTTAAGTCAATAGGGTAGATCAAAACTCTAGGATAAGAGTGATCAATGCATAATAGTTTCTTTAGAGGAAAATCGCAAAATAGCGACGGTGAATAGATCCAGCCTATTTTGTTATATATGGAGAAAGCGGTATGGCAAGTCAAGCCTCTTGCCTCATATTTATGAGGTAAAGAGGGTGATCTAAGCCGTGACAACCGTGCTAGTGTAGCGATTAGGGAGATTTAGACTCCAATTTTAGGAGTTAAATTTTGGATCCCAAGGTCATCCAAAATACACTGATCGCAATTGAACGCTCTGTATATTAACTAAGGTTGTTAGACATACTGAGCTAACTTCTCAGATAAAACGGTTTGAGATAGAACCGGAGAGCAAAGATACCAAACAAAATAAAGATGGTGAAAGGACAGAGTGATAGAGCCTATAACTCTGATGGTGAGTATAAGGCATATGGCTGCAAGCCCAAGATAGTGCTAGCTATATACCCTAAAGACCAGCCCCTAAATGGGTGGGTAACAACAATAGACCAATGTACTGTTTAGATGGGAGGAGTTATGGTCTCAGATCGTGAGATGCAGCAAAACACACCAACAATATACCCTGCAAGACAAGAGGAACATGATCCCACAAGAACACGTGTGTAGACATACACCAGTAGTATCTGATCGCTCCAATATAAGTTATACTAAAGGGTTGAATACATAAAAACAGCCCCGATGTACGCTAGCAATCTCGCATGCGCGCGTCACCGTGTGACATCATCGCGTCGATCACGTGACCGCGGCACGGCGCTGGATGACGTAGGGAAGCGATCATGTGAGCCGCTGCTTGGCTGGGCGGTGCATAGAGGTATGTGTTGCTCGTTGTCATGGAGAGTAAGTCACATGCCACTGTGGGAGCCCGATCATGTGACTCTTTAGATTAGATGCAGTTTAGATTAAGAAATAGATGTGTAGTGACTAGAATACACTGTATCCTTATTGGTTTATCATAGAGTAGCCATATGTAAGGCCAACTCAAACGTTTTTAATAGTAAATTTATAGGTGTTAGTGCATCAAGTCACTGGATGCATACACAAGCAATGCAATATGCAATGAACAAAATTGATCAGTCAGAAATGTCAAGAGAGGGGCTGGTCATCCCTATAGGTATCAATGAGCTAATATGATACTTTACCTGAAAGGTAAAGTATCGTATTCACGGGCCAAACCTGGCGCTGTTGCGTTTCCCCCAGGACATGGGCCTCTGCCCACACCCTCAGCAATTGTGGGCATAAAGCGGACTCCGATGCTAGTACAGCTGTGAACGTCTCATTAAATCAGTTACGTTTTCTTTCACCACTCCAAAGACTGGATTAACCAGGAACAAGTTCCACAGGCCCAACCTGGCGCAGTTGCATTTCCCCCAGGACATAGGCCTCTGCCCACACCCTCAACAATCGGGGGCATAAAGTGGACTCCTATGCTAGTACAGCTGTGAACGTCTCATTAATGCAGCAATGCCCCTTTTGTTTGGTCCAAACCAGTGCCTCAGATAACTGTGGTAACACAAGAGAAAATACATGATGCCCAGTGCTGATCCTCTGACCTCAAGCAGGAGGAGGTGGCATTACAAGGCCAAGAAACCATGACCAGGGCCCGCTGTAGCCTGTGTGGGAATGATGTGAGCGGGCCCAGGCTCAGGCTCAGTCCCAGCCTCCACCTTGTGTGACCCAAGGTGCCCTGAGTTACATAGCAATGAGAAATCCATGTGTCCCCACACAATTCATTCTGTGTAGGTATCAGATAGCTCAATCAACACCGCAAGGGGAAAGCCATCTGCACTCTGCACCCTACCCAAGTCTGTCAGTGTATTTGTGTCAGACAGGTAAAACACCGCTGTGGGAGGTCTTTGTGCACCCACAGCATAGGCGAGCCAAAGGAACCCAAGGAAAGTATTAAACATGTAGCAATTACAGTGCCCAAACATGGCAGAGTTTCACTCCGCTGAGAGCCTCATCCTTTGCCCACACCCTCAGCAATCGTGGGCATAAAGTGGACTCCGATGCTAGTACAGCAGTGAACGTCTCATTAATGCAGTAACGCTCCTTTTGTTTGGCCCAAACCAGTGCCTCTGATAACTGTGGTAACACGAGAGAAAATACATGTTGCCCAGTGCTGATCTCCTGACCCCAAGCAGGAGGAGGAGGTGGCATTACAAGGCCAAGAAACCATGACCAGGACCCGCTATAGTCTGTGTGGGAAGTATGTGAGCGGGCCCTGGGTCAGGCTCAGTCACAGCCTCCACTTGTGTGACCCAAGGTGCCCTGAGTTACATAGCAATGGAAAATTCATGTGTCACCACACAATTCATTCTGTGTAGGTGTTAGATAGCTCAACACCGCAATGGGAAGTCTTTGAGTTCCTTGGGCTCGCCTATGCTGTCAGTGCACAAAGATAGTATTACACAGGAAGAAATCAGAGTGCCCAAACATGGGAGAGTTTCGCCCCGGCAAGGACCTTGGCCTCAGCCCACATTTCTGCCCTAGTCAGTCAGTGTATTTGTGCCAGATACGTAAAATACTACGATGGGAAGTCTTTGTGCACCCATAGTATAGACAGACCCCTGTAACATTCCTGTAGCAGAAGTTAAGGCAGACGCCAGTAACATTCCTGTAGCGGAAGTATAGGCAGACCCCAGTAACATTTCTGTAGCAGAAGAATAGGCAGACCCCTGTAACATTCCTGTAGTAAAAGTATAGGCGGACCCCTGTAACATTTCTGTAGCAAAAGTATAGGCGGACCCCAGTAAAATTTCTGTAGCAAAAGTATAGGCAGACCCTAGTAACATTTATGTAGCAGTAGTATAGGCAGACCCCAGTAACATTTCTGTAGCAAAGTTATAGGCAGACTCAAGTAACATTCCGGAAGTAAAAGTATAGGCGGATCCCAGTAACATTTCTGTAGCAAAAGTATAGGCAGACCCCTGTAACATTCCTGTAGTAAAAGTATAGGCAGACCCCTGTAACATTTCTGTAGCAGAAGTATAGGCAGACCCCTGTAACATTTTTCGTAGCAAGAGTATAGGCAGACCCCTGTCACATTTCTGTAGCAAGAGTATAGGCGAACCCCTGAAACATTGGTGTACCATGAGTGTAGGCAAAGGCCGGAAAAATTAGTTAGATAACAGTATAGGCGGGGGCCAGAAAAATTGGTGTACCAAGAGTACAAGTGCACCCCTGAAAAATTGCTCAATCGAGAGGGCAGGTGAAACCCAGAAACATTTTTTAAAGATACAGCTCGCTGTTGCCTAATTTGTAACAGAGCCTAGAGGCAGCCCTGTGAAAAACATTGTTTTCTGTTAAAGTATCAATACTTTTGAAACTTTGAAAAATTGTAAAAAAAATTATAAGCAGAGCCTTTTGGGCCGCAGAAAAATTGGCAGTTCAGTGTGATGACAGGATGTTTCAGCAGGAGTAAGAGGAGGAGGAGTATTAATATCCGAGAATGATTGACAAAGGTAATTCCCCCTTTTTTCCAGTTGTAGAGAATGCTTTTTTTTCCGGTTGCAGCGAAAAGAATCTTTAAGTTCCGCTCCTCTCCGCCAGTGGAGAAGAGAAGTCTGGGGAAATCCAGCCTTTGTTCATCTTTGAGTGTAAGCATGTCGGCACGGTCAGTTGACAGGCGGTACGCTTATCCGTTATGATTTCCCCAGCGGCACTAAACACCCTCTCTGACAAGACGCTAGCGGCAGGGCAGGCCAGCACCTCCAGGGTGTACAGCGCAAGTTCATGCCACGTGTCCAGCTTTGAAACCCAATAGTTGTATGGAGCAGAGGCATCACAGAAGACGGTGGTACGATCGGCTACGTACTCCCTCACCATCTTTCTACAGTGCTCCCTCTGACTCAGCCTTGACTGGGGAGTGGTGACGCAGTCTTGCTGGGGAGCCATAAAGCTGGCAAAGGCCTTGGAGAGTGTTCCACTGCCTGCACTGAACATGCTGCCTGATCTCCGCGCCTCCCCTGCTACTTGGCCCTAGGAACTGCGCCTTCTGCCACTAGCGCTGTCAAATGGGAAGTTTACCATCACTTTTTCCACCAGGGCCCTGTAGTATTGCATCACTCTCATACCCCTTTCCTCTTCAGGAATGAGAGTGGAAAGGTTCTCCTTATACTGTGGGTTGAGAAGGGTGTACACCCAGTAATCCATGTTGGCCAGAATGCGTCTAACGCGAGGGTCACGAGAAAGGCAGCCTAACATGAAGTCAGCCATATGTGCCAGGGTACCAGTACGCAACACATCGCTCTCCTCTCTCGGAAGATGACTTTCAGGATCCCCCTCCTCTTCAGCCTATACACGCTGAACAGATGAGAGGCAAGCAGCATGGGTACCCTCTACAGTGTGCCCAGCTGTCTCTTCCCCCTGCTCCTCCCTTTCCTCCTCCTCCTCCAAAACGCGCTGAGATATAGACATTAGGGTGGTCTGGCTATCAAGCGACATACTGTCATCCCCCATCTCCTGTTCCAACCGCAAAGCCCTGGCCTTTATGTTTAGCAGCGAACTTCTCAGCAGGCAAAGCAGCGGGACGGTAACGCTAATGATTGGCGCATCGCCGCTCACCATCTAGGTAGACTCCTCAAAGTTTCCGAGGACCTGGCAGATATCTGCCATCCATGCCCACTCCTCAGTAAAGAATTGCGGAGGCTGACTACCACTACGCTGCCCATGTTGCAGCTGGTATTCCACTATTGCTCTACGCTGCTCGTACAGCCTGACCAACATATGCAGCATAGAATTCCACCGTGTGGGCACGTCACACAGCAGTCGGTGCTCTGGCAGCTGAAACCGATGCTGCAGGTTCCTCAGGGTGACAGCGTCCATGGAGGACTTGTGGAAATGTGCGCAGATGCGTTGCACCTTGCCGAGCAGGTCAGACAAGTGGGGGTAGTTTTTCAGAAACCGCTGAACCACCAGATTGAAGACATGGGCCAGGTATGGCACGGGTGTGAGGCTGCCGAGCTGCAGAGCCGCCACCAGATTATGGCCGTTGTCACACATGACCATGCCCTGTTGGAGGTTCAGCGGCGAAAGTCAGATGTCGGCCTGCTCTGTGAGACTCTGCAACAGTTCGGGGGCCATGTGCCTGTTGTCACCTAAGCTGATTAGTTTCAGCACGGCCTGCTGATGCTTGCCCACTGCTGTGCTGCCACGCCACGTGCTACCGCCTGCTGGCTAACTGCTCACACTTCTTAATTGAGAGGTAGAGGTGGCAGGGGAGGAGGAGGGGGAGGGTTTGGAGGAGGTGGCATAAAACGCCGCAGATACCAGCACCGAGGTAGGACCCGCTATTCTGGGTGTGGGTAGGACGTGAGCGGTCCCAGGCTCTGACTCGGTCCCAGCCTCCACCAAATTCACCCAATGGGCCGTCAGGGAGATATAGTGGCCCTGCCCGCCAGTACTTGTCCACTTGTCTGTGGTTAAGTGGACCTTCCCTGTAACCGCATTGGTAAGGGCACGATTAATGTTGCGGGAGACGTGCTGGTATAGGGCTGGGAAGGCACAGCGGGAAAAATAGTGCCGACTGGGGACCGAGTAGCGCGGGACCGCCGCAGCCATCATGTTTTTGAAAGCCTCCGTTTCCACAAGCCTGTACGACAGCATCTCCAGGCTGATTAATTTGGCAATGTGCACGTTTAAAGCTTGTGCATGCGGGTGCGTGGCGGCGTATTTGCGCTTTCGCTCCAACGCTTGTGTTAGCGACAGCTGAACGCTGCGCTGAGAGACATTGCTGGATGGGGTAGAGGACAGCGGAGGTGAGGGTGTGGGTGCAGGCCGGGAGGTGCTCGTGCCTGTGTCCTAAGAGGGGGATTGGATCTGTGTGGCAGGCTGTGGCACAGAGGAAGAGGCAGTGGTGTGACCCGGAGGCGTTAAACGGCCTTTGTCCCACCTTGTGGGGTGCTTGGCCATCATATGCCTACGCATGCTGGTGGTGCTGAGGCTGGTAGTGGTAGCTCCCTGGCTGATCTTGGTGTGACACAGGTTGCACACCACTGTTCGTCGATCGTCCGCGCTCTCACTGAAAAACATCCACACTTTTGAACACCTAGCCCTCTGCACGGAGGCTTGCCGCGAGGTGGTGCTTTGGGAAACAGTTGGGGGATTCTTTGCTCTGGCCCTGCCTCTACTCCTGGCCACCCCACTGCCTCTTCCACCCTGTCCTGCTGCTGCACCTGCCTCCCCCTCTGAAGCCCTGTCCTCAGTAGGCTTAGCAAACAAGGTGGGGTCAGTCACCTCATCGTCTAACTGCTCTTCCTCCGAATCCTCTGTGCGCTTCTCCCTCGGACTTACTGCCCTTTTTACTACCTCACTGACAGACAACTGTGTCTCATCATCATCATCTTCCTCACCCACAAAAAGCTCTTGAGACAGTTGCCGGAAGTCCCCAGCCTCATCCCCCGGACCCCGGGAACTTTCCAAAGGTTGGGCATCGGTCATGACAAACTCCTCAGGTGAGAGAGGAACCATTTTTTCCCACTCATGGCAGGGACCCGAGAACAGTTCCTGGGAGTCTGCCTGCTCAGAATATGTCATTTTCATGGAGTGAGGAGGCTGGGAGGAAGGAGGAGCAGCCAGAGGATTCAGAGTTGCAGTCCCTAGGCGGAGAGTAGTGGACTGCGTAAAAGACTGCGTGGTCGATACATTGCTGGATGCATATTCTGCCATCCACGACAGGACCCGCTCACACTGCTCTGTTTGTAATAAAGGTCTACGACGTGCACCCAAAAATTGTGATATGAAGCTGGGGACCCCAGAAACTTGCCTCTCTCCTAATCTCGCAGCTGCCGGCTGTGATTTACCACGCCCAGGAACTCGGCCTGTGCCCACACCCCCACTTGGACCTCCGCGTCCACGTCAACGTCCTCGACCTCTACCCCTACCCCTCATCATGGCCGATTAAGAATAGAGCAGGGCCCCAATAAATTACCCCACTGTACAGCACTGACAACTGTGGCTAATTCACCGCACACAGAGACTTGTAGATAGCGGAGGCTTTATGCTGTGACTTGTGTCTTGCGCTGATACCTAGGGGTAATTTACTGCTCGCAGAGACTTGTAGATAATAGAGGCTGTATGGAGTGGGAGAAGACTCTAAAGCCAGTGGATAGTGCTGGTAACTGCGGCGATCTCAACCCCACCAAGGAAAGGGTATTGTGAGACGCTCTGCACAGCGGCAGAGCTGAAATACTTTGCAGGGGCCCCGGTAATATTACAGTACTGTTTAGCGGTGAGACCGCTGTCTAATGCACTGCAGACACAGAATGTTATAAATTAAGTTGTGCGCAGTTGGCTAGGAATTATCGGAGGGCAGTTTCACGGTGAGAGCGGGATTGTACGGCACTGCAGCCTGAAAAAACTATTTCTAAAAGGCTGGTAACAGGCCTAGATGCGTAATACAAAAAATTGATGCACTACAACTCCCAGCAGGCCACAACTGAAATGCACATGGTCAGATGTAGCCCAACGAAGGAGTTTTGGGGTTTTGCATGGAGGATATGGACTGTATAGTGTATATAACTTTCCCTATAGAAGTGGCTGTGGCCTCAACACTCTGTCTAATTCACTGCAGACAGAGAACAGTATTAATTAAGTCGTTTGCAGTAGGCTAGAAAATATTAGAGAGCAGTTTCATGGTGAGAGCTGGTTGTACGGCACTGCAGCCAGAAAAAAGTATTACTGAAAGGCTGCGAACAGGCCTAGATGCGTAATATAAAAATGGATGCACTACAACTCCCAGCCAGCCACAACTATAATGCACACGGTCAGATATAGCCCTAAGAAGGAGCTTTGGGGTTTTTGAAGACAGGATCCTACTCTAACACTTTCCCTATACTCTGTATTATAGACTGCAGACTGAGAACGCTATAGCTGTAATGGCCTGCACAGCCCGAGGTGAAAAAAAACAAACATGATGCACTACTGCTCCCAGCCAGCAACAACAGTAATGCACACGGTCAGATGTAGCCCTAAGCAGCACCTTTGGGGTTCTTGAGGACAGGATCCTACGCTAACACTTTCCCTATATCAGCAGCAGCACTTTCCCTAACCTCTGCCAGCGTGTGTCTGCAGGAGGGACCAGTTTAAGTACTTGGCGGTCACCTGATCTCGCCAGCCACTCACTGCAGGGGGGTGGGATAGAGCTGGAACGTCACAGGAGGAAATGGTAATGCCTTCCCTGCATGTCTATTGGCTAGAAAATGGCGCTAAACATGCGGGGAAGTAAATGGAATTGACTCGAGTACCACGTGGTGTTCGTCTCGAGTAACGAGCATCTCGAGTACCCTAATACTCGAATGAGCATCAAGCTCGGACCAGCGTGCTCGCTCATCTCTATTTGTGAGTGTTATATAACGTCTGTTGTAATGGGTGCGAACAGGCTTAAGAAAGGCTTCCTGCAGTCGAAACGTTGCCTGCATTTTATACTATGGAGTAATACAAGTTGTTTTTAGTTTAAATTCACCATTGGATGCTGCCACTATTTTTGATCTTCTGGATAATATACGGGGCCTGGAGGTCCGTGGTCCCATGAGTGGCTTTACATATATTAAATACCTCTGCATCGGCGTGCATCTTCGGGAGTGCTGCGGGTTATCCATCTTGGATATACTTAGGTTTTTTCACAAATCACGAAATATGTAAAACCGTAATTTTTAATGACATTGATAAAGGATGTTTGTAACATGAAAATGTCCTCTGAGGGATGGAGTGAACATGCAGGGAACAGATAAACAGAAGTACATCGCTGATTACCAAAATGAAATAGATTGATTTGTATTGTGTCAAGATTTGCCGAAACCACAAAGCCTAAACACGAGAGAAAGTAATCTCGGCCCGCCAGTATGATTCCCACCTCACACCGCCTCGCACTTCTCTTTATAGTGACCGCTCGGTTGTTTCTTCGTGTACAATTCACCTGGTTGTGTCAATCATCCAGACATATTTTGCTACATATGTGGCCGTTATACGACAGGAAAGCTGAGGCACAATATTACTCCTTTCGTGAAAAATGCTTATTGCCAATACTTCGGGACTAAACTAGCAGATCAGAACAAAGTGTGGGCTCCTCACAAAGTATCCCGTGCATGTGGGGAGGGGTTGAGGAACTGGAAAAGTTGAAATAGGGAATCAATACGGTTCGTTGTACCCGTCGTGTGGCATGAGCCAAGAAATCACAGTGACGACTTCTGCACAGTGAAGATCGTGGGACAAACCAGTAGCAGTAAGTGTAACATTGTGTATCCCAATATGCCGTCTGCCATGAGACCAGCGCCCGATAGTAAATCCATCCCTCTGCAATCCCCATCCAATGCCAAGCCCCCAACAGACGCCAGTTCAGACGGTGATACAAGTGATGGGATGTACCAGACAGACAGTACGGAGGATGAAACCCCAGCGCCATTTACCAGCATCAACTGAATGATTTGGTTCACGATCATCTGAATTTACCTGAAGACGTATCAGAGTTGTTAGGATCAGGAATACATGAAAAGAATTTACTGTGTTCTAATACGAGATTCTCCTGGTACAGACACCGAGAAGAGGATTGCTTCCATTGCTGAGGAAGGCAGTTTGGTATATTGTCGAGACATTCCGGCAGTCGTGAAATACTTCAACATTAATTACAGTTCTGGAGAGTGGAGGTTGTTCATAGATGCCGGCAAATTCAGTTTACAAGGTGTTTTATTACACAATAGTAACATCCATCCATTCCAGTAGCACATCTTTCAGGCCATCCATCATTATCCCAGCTACCTATTCCTATACCTTTAATACTGGTTCTTTTGAAAAGGGGAATGGATTTGGATGGGTGTGATTTGGAGCTCCCCACAAATGGGACCGATCTGTACCATTGTGTACCATGTGACCTATACATGTCTGTCCCCCTACAGGTACATTATATATGCTGCCCGTTATAGAAATAGAGTACTTACCAATTACTGAAGTAGCCAAAACCCTTTAGCCTTTCCCCTTTTTATCAACCCTCTCTGATTAAGTGTTACATCAAGATCTAATTCCTTTGCTTCCAGTCACCTTTGATTCCCCATATTGGTTCCTCTGCAAACATAGCACAAAGTGACATTCATAATATCTGCTCCAAAAGCTTATTTAAAGCAGTGGTGGTGATAGGAACCTCTGTCTGCATTTCTTCATACAAAGAATGAAGCTACTTAACAAATGATCTTAAGAGGTATTGCGGTCGTGGGGTCTATTTCTATTCCCTGAATAAGTAGCCCCATCTTTAACGCCTTGTATCCATTCGGGCGTGAAGGAATTAAAGATTATGAAATTAAAGGGGTTACGATTCTCTTGGGGACAACCTGAGGAGGCCACTAGTGCTTCATTTTTAGCTTTTCCATCATGTTTTCCTTGAGTCTTTCCCTAACGTCTACAGAGAACCCTAACTGTCCCCTCCGCCATGAGGACTACTTCCACAAGGATACATGCCCATGCCACCGTCCTGTCCCTGTCTTCTGCATTATCATTTCCTATCCGGGACAAGGACAATCCATCACAACATATTACATCTACCTAAGATTAATTTGGATAACTGTTGGGAGACATGAGCCTTGTGGTTTGTTGTGGAACACTTTCCCCATCTGTCCATAAGTACAGACCGGTAAGGCTTGTTGAACACAATACAACAGAAGCTTAAAACCTAAATAGACTGCAAGTAATATCAGCAATATTTGGAGGATAACTTGTATTAAACCCATATTCTATCCTCCTATTGACCTGAACCAATCTGCTGGATTAAACATGGATACAAGTCACTGCACCACAAATCGTGCTTCAGCTTGTGTTTCTTCAACCACTTGTCTCTCACCTCTTTAACAACCTGTAAACTGGATCATACCTGCATATTATCCTCCGGGTCTATAGAATGACAGCAGATGGGCCCAATTATTTGACACATTCCACCCATGGCAGCTGTAATGTAATCTTGCACTGTTGTATATTGGTTAAATTGCATTAGTTTAACCCCCTCAGTGGCGGGTTTCCTACCCCCCTGTCGTGCCCATCAGGGCAGGTTTTTTTATATGGGCCAATCTTTTAATTTCAACTAATTTTGCAGTCGCGTTCCAAGAGCCATAACTTTTTCATCTTTCCATTGACACGGCCATGTGAGGGCTTGTTTTTTGCTGGAGAAGTTGTACATTTTGATGGCATCATTTTTGGGTATATATAATGTATTGCATAACTTTTGTGAAAATGTTTGTAGGGAGATTGGGGAAAAAAAAGTAATACAAGTTTAAATCCCCCTCCTTTTACCATATCTATAATAAAAAATCTAAATCATAAAAGAAAAATACATATTTGGTATTGCCGCATCCGTAAATGTCTGATCTATCAAAATAGTGCATTATTTACCCCCCACGGTGAACGTAATCCGAAAAAAAATAAAGAATGTCAGAAATGCACTTTTTTAGTCACCCTGTCTCCCAGAAAAAATGCAATAAAAAGCGATCAAAAAGTCGTATGTATTCCAAAATGGTACGAACGTTAACTACAGGACGTCCCGCAAAAATGAGCCCTCGCTCAAGTACGTCGATGGAAAAATAAAAAAGTTATTGCGCGCAGAAGATTCAGCAGAAAATAATTAAAAAAAATTAAATGTCTTTGAAAAAAAAATACAAGTACTATAGTAAAAAAAAGTATACACATTTGGTATCGTAGTAATCGTACCGACCCGTAGAATAACGCTATCAGGTCATTTTTGTTGCAGTTTGTGCGCCGTAGAAACAAGACGCACTAAAAGATGGCGAAATGTCATTTTTCTTTCATTTTACTCGACTTTGATTTTTGTAAAGTTTTTCAGTACATTATATGGTACTTTAAATGGCACCATTGAAAAATATAACTCGGCCCGCAAAAAACACCAAGCCCTTATACAGCGACGATGATGGATAAATAAAGGAGTTATGATTTTTTAAATGGGGGGAGGAAAAAAAGAAATGGGGAAAGAAGAAAAAAGGGGCCATGTCATTAAGGGGTTAAATAATGTACTAACTTCCTTCTCTGGGTCATTACGACGCAGCGATACCACATGTGTGATTTTATTTTTAATTTTTCACAAAGTAAAGGGAGACAAGTGTTTTTCATTCTATTTATTTTATTTTTTTAAATAATTTTTTTCTTTTTTTTTTTAATTTTTGACCCTTTAGGGGACTTCCACAGAGACCCAGCAGGACTCCCTGATCACATTCTGGGGGGTGGGGGAGGGGTCCCATGGTGACAGCCCTTAACATGCTGCAGTCACATAGACTGCAGCATGTAAAGGGTTAACACAGCAGAGATCAGAGGTTTTCTCTGATCTCTGCTGTAAGAGCTGGTACCTAGCTGTCCTATGACAGCCAAGCACCAGCTCTCCCTGCAACAGAGACCATCGCTTGCTTCTGACAAGCCGATGGTCTCCATAGCAACCTGTAAACAAAGCAGGACATTAGTAGCAGGAGATTGCCGGCATATCGGCAATATCTTCCTGCTTCTTAATGTCCTGCTGTGTTCTCTGTGGGACAGTGCAGGCAGAGCACAATGCTACAGCTTGTGGCATTGTGCTCTGCAGCTCCCATAGTGACACATAGCGCGGAAATCTTCCGGGCTATATCGCTATGGGCAGTGGAGCTCGTCCCGGAAAATTTCCGGGCGTGCCACTCAAGGGGTTAATTAGGCAGCCCCAGTAGAGTGAACATTTTTTTATAATCTAGCTCAGTGTTTCACAAATTTCAGTGATCTCACTCACTGACTCACTGACTCACTGACTGACTGACTCGCCAAAAGTTCTCCAACTTCTCGATGTCGTAGAAACATGAAATTTGGCAGAAGCATAGATTATCTCCAAAATAGGAAAAGTAATTGGGTCCCAACTCGATTATTCAATTCTAGCGCAAAAGAATTGGCATCGAAATTTTATGTACATAATCTAAATCTCTCACTTCCCAATGTCATAGAAACTTAAAATTTGGCACGGGCATTGAATATGTCATAAATAGGAAAAGTTAAAGGGTCCCAACTTGAATATTCAATTCTATGCGCAAAAGAATTAGCGTCCAAATTTTACGTACGGAATGTAATTTTCTCACTTCCCGGTGTCATAGAAACGTGAAATTTGGCAGGAGCATTGATTATGACATAAATAGGAAAAGCTAATGGGTCCCAACTCCATTATTCAATTCTATGCGCAAAAGAATTAGCGTCCAAATTTTACGTGCGGAATGTAATTTTCTCACTTTCCGGTGTCATAGAAACGGGAAATTTGGCACGAGCATTGATTATGTCATAAATTACTTCAGTGAAGTAACTCCTTATATAAAACACTCACGTAGGAAGTAAGGTCCTTATGCTGGGACTGGAGAAAGTATAGGCCTTTTTTGGGGCCCTACTAAACAAAATCTTCACAGAGACTCAACTTAATCTTTCGATTAGGCACAGTTCTTATTAAGTAGATGGCTAATAAAATGTGTACCTCTATTATTTTCTATGACTTTTGGTACATCATATATACAGATTGCTTCATTCAACAATTTCTTTAGCCGTAGTATTGGCATTTTATTTATTTTACAAGCCACACCTCTAGCTGAAGTGAGAAGAGGTCTATGCAAACCAACACAAACTCCAAAAGAAGCTACCTATGATAGCTGTATGCAGTTGCTGAAACAGATAGTCTGGCCTTCTAGTAATCTTACCTTTAGCCTGCCCATACACTTCAGCGAGCACCATCAACTCCAGCCTCCTGAGCAGATGTCCCAGAAAGAGAGTGGGTCTGTCTTTGACTGGAGACAGTAGGAGTATTACAAGAAGAAGTGGTTTCTTTTATGGCCCTGGGCTGTAGTAAGGCATCCATTGTTACTTCAATGGTTACCACTTTTGCGGGGCTCATGGGGTACTAAGTAGAGATGAGCAAGCACCAAAATGCTCGGGTGCTCGTTACTCGAGTCGAACTTTCAGTGATGCTCGAGAGTACGTTTCGAGTAACGAACCCCATTGAAGTCAATGGGTGACTCGAGCATTTTTGTATATCGCCGATGCTCGCTAAGGTTTTCATTTGTGAAAATCTGCAAAACACAAGAAAGTGATGGAAACGACATAGAAACGAATAGGGCAGGCGAGGAGCTACATTTTGGGCTGTATCTCAAGTTCCCAGGTCCCACTATTAAGCCACAATAGCGGCAAGAGTGAGACCCCCCCCCCCCGCAATGTCAGCATAACGATCGTTCTCCTCTGCCACAGCTGTAACAGCTGTGGCAGAGAAGAACGATGTTAGCCCATTGAATTCAATGGAGCCGTCAATACAGCCGACTCCATTGAAAGCAATGGGCTGCCGGCGATCGCAGGATGAATTGTCGGAAAGGGGTTAAATATATAAGCCCTTCCCTGCAATTCATCCAGAAATGTGTAAAAATAAAAAATATATATATATACTTACCTGGTCCCGGCAGAGCGATGTTAGCCCATTGAATTCAATGGAGCCGTCAATACAGCCGACTCCATTGAAAGCAATGGGCTGTCGGCGATCGCGGGATGAATTGTCGGGAAAGGGTTAAATATATAAGCCCTTCCCTGCAATTCATCCAGAAATGTGTAAAAATAAAAATATATATATACTCACCTGGTGCCAGCAGACGGAGTTCAGCGCGGCAGGCTGCAGTTCTCCTGAACTGCTCTGAACAGCTGTGAGTAGTATTCAGCAGCCGGGGATTTAAAATCCCCGCCTGCTGAATAAGATGCCTCTGATTGGTCACAGCCTGACCAATCAGAGGCCAGCCCTCACTCACACCCATTCATGAATTCATTTTAAATCCCCGGCTGCTGAATACTACTCACAGCTGTTCAGAGCAGTTCAGGAGAACTGAAGCCTGCCGCGCTGAACTCCGTCTGCCGGCACCAGGTGAGTATATATATATTTTTTATTTTTACACATTTCTGGATGAATTGCAGGGAAGGGCTTATATATTTAACCCTTTCCCGACAATTCATCCCGCGATCGCTGGCAGCCCATTGCTTTCAATGGAGTCGGCTGTATTGCGGCTCCTTTGAATTCAATGGGCTAACATCGTTCTGCCGGGACAAGGTAAGTATATATATATTTTTTATTTTTACACATTTCTAGATGAATTGCAGGGAAGGGCTTATATATTTAAGCCCTTCCCGACAATTCATCGCGCGTACGCTGGCAGCCCATTGCTTTCAATGGAGTCGGCTGTATTGCCGGCCCATTGAATTCAATGGTCAGTGCTCGTTTAATCGAGACGAGTATCGCGTGGTGCTCGTCTCGAGTAACGAGCATCTCGAGCACCCTAATACTCGAACGAGCATCAAGCTCGGACGAGTATGCTCGCTCATCTCTAGTACTAAGGCATTCAAGGAAACGCTGCACATTCTTTCAGCTTGACCAAAACAAGTGGGACCGGAAGATTCCCAGTATCTGTCCTGTGGGACCTGAGTAAGCTGGGCTATATCTGCAGGGGGCATAGACTTTTTACCTTTATCCAAAAAGACAAAAGCTTTTAACAAGCAAATTAACTGTTCATTCACCTCAGAATTGAGGGTAACAGTACCATCGGGTGAGAAGTGGATAGTGGCTTACAAAAGCTTATAACACATCCGACCCAAACAGATTTACAGGTACAGTGTCGCTGACTAGGAATTGTGTTAGAATCTCATGTCTGTATTAGGAGCAGGAGTTTAAACAATATTTTCAAGACTCCTATTTTCACTTTCCTTTATTCCTGACAATCATGGTCTTGAGATTCAGTGACATGGTCTGCCCCTGCCGCCCCTACCTCTCCCCTTTCCAGATTCAGCAGAAGTAATGAAGCTCTATTTAGAACTACTGTGATTGGGATGTAAGGGTGCTAGCAGGGCAGTCTCATACTTAGTGAATCCAGTAGCTAAGGGATTTTGAAATTGTGCTCAATGCAAGATTTCCATGCCTGCATAAGAGACCATGACAGTAAGGGGGCCACAACTTCTCTGGTACTTGCGTAAAAACATGTTGCACATAGAGGGATAAAAAATTTCAATCCGTAACCATAGGAACAGCACAAATAGTGGTAAACTAACATTAAAGGCCTAATACCCCTAATATTATTTGGGGTATATTTTATTTCTGCTGGCATCACTGTAAGTATATCTACCCTAATAAGTTGACTGAGCAGGTCTCTGACATCATTAATCTTCCCTCATTAGAAATGTGATACTCTTTAAGCAAATTTTTGTTATTAATTTGATTCTGTTTGCAATGCCCACCCTGGTTGGATGGTTCATACCAAGGGGGAGATGTGACATTGACTCTATCATTTCATTGCTGTAATAGAAGTCAATTAGACCCCTGGTTATCATATGCTTTGGGTCTCCATTCCCCTCAAAACTTTGAAAAATTTTGATTTGATTGCCCTGATGGAGCAAATCCATTGCTACTCCATTTGGGCCATCAAATCAATTTTTGAATAGGGTAAGCTCAAATATATTTGGAATCCTCATAAGTTGACTTAGTTTGGCCTATCTTAGTTATTGAGGATCCTATGTATAAGTTAATGTGAGTTTGTCCATGTTAGCCCCTATTTTAACGTTTGTTTAATAAAGCTCACTAAAATAGCAGATTCAAATTGAACCAACCAGTATTATACCCTAATTGCATTGTGCACACATTTATTATTCCCATTTTCTTATGTAGGATAACTTTTAAATTACTGTACATCCTTTCATTTTACTTTCCTTGTAACCTTCATCATACATTTGCTGAGACACTGTAACTCACTATCATTTCTCAGACATGCTTATTTCTCCATCTGATTCACTGTACACCATAATCTCCTGAGTATGCTTTTTCTTTTTACATTTAATGTACCGTATACATTGTAAAGTACAATTAGACTGGTTAACACCCATTCTCCCCCTTAGTTATGACTTCAAGATAGAGTAGGGTGTGGGGGCAGTGCGGGAACCCCGAACATCGAGAGGGGCATTTAAATGCTGCTGTCAGAATTGACGCAACATTTAAAGGGTTAACAGCTCAGCTCAGCAGCATGGCTAAGGTGTTGTGGCTGGGTATCGGCCTTAAAGGGGTTGTCCCGCGCCGAAACGGGTTTTTTTTTTTTTCAACCCCCCCCCCCCCGTTCGGCGCGAGACAACCCTGATGCAGGGACGTACAGAAAGCTTACCGGAGCGCTTACCTTAATCCCCGCGCTCCGGTGACTTCTATACTTACCTGTGAAGATGGCCGCCGGAATCCTCTTCCTCCGTGGACCGCAGCTCTTCTGTGCGGTCCATTGCCGATTCCAGCCTCCTGATTGGCTGGAATCGGCACGTGACGGGGCGGAGCTACACGGAGCCTGCATTCTGCACGAGCGGCTCCATTGAAGAGAGCAGAAGACCAGGACTGCGCAAGCGCGGCTAATTTGGCCATCGGAGGGCGAAAATTAGTCGGCACCATGGAGACGAGGACGCCAGCAACGGAGCAGGTAAGTAAAAAACTTTTTATAACTTCTGTATGGCTCATAATTAATGCACAATGTATATTACAAAGTGCATTATTATGGCCATACAGAAGTGTATAGACCCACTTGCTGCCGCGGGACAACCCCTTTAAGAAACAGCCAGGACCCACATTGTGTGGGATGGGATAAACCCGCTATTTGCCCTCCATACATACCCCGAACCTGCAGGACATAACTGTATGTCCAGCAGCATTAAGGGGTTAATATCTTGGGAAGATAAGTAGTGATAAAAAAGGACTATTGTATAGTCAGTGTACTCCTTCTTCCCCTGGCACTCACATTCCAAATGTGTGAGTCTCATTGGGAAACCAAAAGTAATACTGCTTGCTTAAGCTGAATAGAGCTGTGCAGCGTATTGAGTTAATTGTGGTGTTTTAATGCTTAAACACAGTCATTTTATGTAAAGTAGATGCGCCTCTCTCTCCGTTCTTTGTCAGGTGTGTTTTCATTACAATGAGGAACACATGTTCTTTTCTTGGTTACTCACACAGGCATTCCGTCATTTTAATTGCATTTGGTTGTTTTATGTCTGCACTCTCTCTAGACCCCCTCTCATTGCTAACCCTCTTACCTCATTTCCCTAACCACACCCTACTCTTTGTGCGGTTATGGAAATGAGGTCAGAGGGTTAGCAATGACCAAATACAGATGAATATCTGGGATAGTTTTTCAGGACCACACTGTACAGTGATGATGGGAGGACAGCACTGGAGACAGTCGATAGAGTGGTAATTCCTTCTGGGACTGTAATATGTAAATCCCTGGCCAGGGTGAAAACAATGGATTCATGGGACTGTGAGACTATCAGTGTAATGTAGTTATGGTGCAATAATTAAGATATGCAAGGTCTTGCAGGGGAGTTTTATTATTATGGTAAGTAGATGATATTATGTAAATGGTTTATGCTAATTTGTAATGTATATGATGTGTTTAGGACCAAAGGGAGAGCAGAGTTGAGGAGGATTGGGCCGGTTCTCCCAGAGCCTTGATGGCCTCTCCACGAGGGTCGCTCTACAATGTCTCCTGATCATTAGAGGTCTCAGGGTTCTCGTCTTCTGCTCCATGGAGTCTGGGGGATCATTAATTGTCTGTGAAGCTTTACAGAGAATCCTGTTGGGATGTTTCTCAGATCCTCATCCAGTTATAAAGTCTTGCAGTTGGACAAGTCGGTAAATCTGCCCAGAGCACAGGTGAGTCTATCTATGATACAGCCAGACTATGGTGGGAGTGGGGTCCTCGGGCCAGTGCAGGTAAGGGGTCACCATGGTCATTGTGTCCTCCATGCTATGTATTATAGATGTGTCTGTCTCCTCATCCCACCATCCATAGTTACCTCTCAGCAGATCAGGGTGGTGTTCCGCTGGGAAGGAATATTCATTCGTAGAGCCGACAATCATCATGTGTCTTTAGGGGCATCTACAGGGGGTAAATATTTATTTGTTTTAGATATGTACACCGGCAACCCCTCTCAGTGTCTCCTCTCATTCTCTGGACCTCCTTTGTTGGTAGATGAAGCAGGGTCACCATATTGTGACTGGATAGAGGAGAATGAAGGTTCCTATAGATAGTGTCCCGTGTGATCTCGGAGACCCCAGAAGCATCATCCTGGGGGCTCATGCCCTGATGATGCATAAGACCTGATATAATGTTCTATAAAGTGTGTGCCGTGTGCATGAACCCCAACACTGAGGTCTCCAGCCTCTGTGGTAGCTCTGGCTGTAATGTTCTTGGATGTCCACGATGCTCAAGGCACTCTGCAGACAACCTAATACCCATAGTGTATTGTTACTAATGCATGATACCTGCTCTCTGATTAGCCAGCACTGCTCACATGATCATGGCTGGCCAATCACAGGGCAGTGCACAGTGTGCATTAGCTAGGTAGAAACTTCTGGTGGCCGTCCTGGATGGCCAATAAACAGGACTGGAACCGACGGATTGTGCAGACGACAGAGCAGAACAATTGCAGGTAATATGCCTCCTACACCTTCCTGTCTCAGGACTGAATTTTATCCCTAAACCGGAGGGTGGCTTTAAATTTTCCCTAATTTTGCCCCACTTATTCAAGAGGCATTCACTGTCTTATCTACACTACACAGTCCTACTACACAATAAACAGTCTTATCAATGTCCCCATTAACCAACAATGACTTCCGTCTAATCAGAGCTCACTGAAGATCCCTTCCATCCAACCCAGGTAGAAATAACGGATATTCACCCAAATTCAATGAACATCTTACAGATGGAGGTTCCAAGAAATAGTTAAAGGTTCTGCTCCACAACAGAGCGTCTCAGCTAGAAGGTTCATCAGATGTTCTTCAGGCTTCACCCGCATTGGCCGATATTCTTCAGGGCAAACATCCACCAGCTGCGCCACTTGTGCCGCCTTCTAATAATTCAGTATATTAGGGACAGACGCTCCTCCTGCTCCACTACGTTTTCTCTTTTAATAAACCCCAAATTCCGATCGCTCTTTTGTATCACATATTAATCTGAACATTCTCAGCTTTCTCACTATTATTACAGGGCGAGCTGCAAGTGGATCAGACAGTGCGGCTAGTGGCCTTATAAGGGGTGCCCCATCTTGGGGTGTCATCCCTCTTGCTGTCCAGCAGGTACGCACCGCTCCATTCACTTCAGTGGGACCGCTAGAGAAAGCTGAGTACTTAAAGGGGTGGTCTCGCGAAACCAAGTGGGTCTATACACTTCTGTATGGCCATATTAATGCACTTTGTAATATACATCGTGCATTAAATATGAGCCATACAGAAGTTATTCACTTACCTGCTCCGTTGCTAGCGTCCTCGTCTCCATGGTGCCGTCTAAATTCGCTGGCAGCTTGCTTTTTTAGACGCGCTTGCGCAGTCCGGTCTTCTCCTTTCAGCACGAGCCGCTTCAGTGTGCTCCCCGCTACAGCTCTTCTGCACATGCGCAGACGAGCTGTCACTGCTCGGGAGCGCGCTGGAGCGGCCATTCTGTATCATCCTCTGTTAGAGGAAGGTGCAGAGCCGCCCAGCTGTCCGGAGAAGCCGCCCAGCTGTCCTGCCGTCCAGCTGTCCTGCCGTCCAGGTAAGTGATGGGCCGGGGGGGCTGCCGCTGCGCTGGGGGGGGGGCTGTCGTCGCTGTCGCTGCGATGGGGGGGGCTGTCGCTGCGCCGGGGGGGGCTGCCGCTGCGATGGGGGGGCTGTCGCTAGGCCGGGGGGGGGGGCTGTCGCTGCGATGGGGGGGCTGTCGCTAGGCCGGGGGGGGCTGTCGCTAGGCCGGGGGAACTAGCGCTGGGCCAGGGGGGTAAGTGATGGGTCGGGGGTGATGTTCACTGAGAGGTGAAGGCCCCGGAGCCCAGCGCTGGGCTCCGGGGCCTTCACCTGGGCTCCGGAACCTAGCGCTGGGCTCCGGAACCTAGCGCTGGGCTCCGGAACCTAGCGCTGGGCTCCGGGGCCTTCACCTGGGCTGAGGGTCTAGCGCTGGGGAGCCGGGAGCGTAGCGCTGGGGAGCCGGGGGATAGCGCCGGTTACCTGCTGCCTGGCGGTGAGTGACTGGTCGGCGGCTGCGGGGCGTCTGGTCGGTGGCTGCGGGGCGTCTGGTCGGCAGCTGCGGGGCGTCCGGTTGCCATGGAGACACAGCTGGCAGCGTCTCGGGAGCGCGCACGTCGGGCTGCAGCGAGCGACGGGGAAAGAGCCGGCGGCCATCTTGGGGAAACTTTTATAAGTTGCTGAAACGCTGGAACGGTAAGTACAAACCAGCTAGGAAAGTCATTTACAGGGGTAATTAGTAATGTATGTTTAATTAGGGGGACTGGGCAAAAAAAAAAAATCACTGCTTTCTCGAGACATCTCCTTTAACCCCTTAGTGACCAGCATATCGTATGCCTTAAAGGGGTTGTCTCGCAAAAGCAAGTGGGGTTATACACTTCTGTATGGCCATATTAATGCACTTTGTAATATACATCGTGCATTAAATATGAGCCATACAGAAGTTATTCACTTACCTTCCCTGCGCTGGCGTCCCCGTCTCCATGGCTCAGTCTAATTTCAGCGCCTAATCGCCCGATTAGATGCGCTTGCGCAGAAGGGTCTTCTCCCATCTGTTCGGCCTGGCACGAGCGGCATTCTGGCCCCGCCCCCTTCTACACGTCACTGCGTAGCTCCGCCCCCGTCACGTGTGCCGATTCCAGCCAATCAGGAGGCTGGAATCGGCACATGTGACGGGGGCGGAGCTACGCGATGACACATATAAGGGGGTGGGGCCAGAATGCCGCTCGTGCCGGACCGAACAGATGGGAGAAGACCCTTCTGCGCAAGCGCATCTAATCGGGCGATTAGACGCTGAAATTAGACGGACCCATGGAGACGGGGACGCCAGCGCAGGGAAGGTAAGTGAATAACTTCTGTATGGCTCATATTTAATGCACGATGTATATTACAAAGTGCATTAATATGGCCATACAGAAGTGTATAGACCCACTTGCTTTCGCGAGACAACCCCTTTAAAGACCAAGCGATTTTTATGGTCACATCACAAGAGCCATAGCTCGCTGCCGTAGCTGTACGAGGACGTGCTTTTTGTAGGATGAGTTGTATATTTTACTGGCCGCACTCTAAGATCCATATAATGTGTTGTAGAACTTTGTCATTTTCTGGGGTGAGATAGAAACCCCCTAGAAATTCCCACATTGTGTTTGGGTTTTGTTTTTACAGCGTTCACCATTCTGTAAAACGAACACGAAAACTTCCTTATCTTATCCGCATGATTACTGTAATACCAAGTTTATGCAGGTTTTTAAAAACTTTTTACATTAGCACAAAAAAAACACATTTAAAAGAAAAAAAAGCAATTGACTCTGCATCGCTGCATTCCAAGACCCAGGATATGGTTGTCCCACCGGCAGGGGCGCTCTGGGGGAGCTGGTTTATTTACAGGAAGGCCTTCATCAGTTCCAGTTGGAGGTGCAGGTGCCTTTCGGAATGCTTTTTATTGCAGTTATTGGAAGGTCAAAATAACTTTTTAAAATTACTTTTAAGCTGTTCACCATGCCAGAGAAATAAAATATTTTCTTTGTTGGGGTCGTTTCGAACGCAGTAAAACTGATTATTTGCCCTTTTTTTAAACTATTTTTCATACTTTTCCATTTTAAAAAGGTTTTTATGGGAAAAAATTCTAATTTTATTTTTAACTAGATTACTTTTTTTTTAATTAAACTTTATTGAACTTTTTTGAGGCTTTTTTGTTAGTCCCTGGAGAGAACTCAAAGATGTGATCATTCAATCGCTATGATAGTACACTGCATTACTTATGTACTGCATTCTACTAAGCCTATGACAGCAGCCTATTAGACCTGTGGGAGGCAGGCTTGTCAGGAATATACCGAGTATGTGATTATTTCAGACCCATGTTTATCTTAATCATGACTTTTGATGAAGAAGATACTCTGTCTCAGCTCCGCTAGGCTTGTCCCCGGTTGCAGGTTGAGAGACGACTTCCAAGTGATGTTCCTGGTAACATGGAAGCCTCTTAGGCAATAATGTGAGATAAGATGTAACCCTCATACTTAGCTAATGATGTCATTTTATACTTTGTGATGTGATGTCTCCACCTTTGTCCTCTGTATATAGATATAAGTTACACAAGTAGGACCATTAGTCACCATTATGCTCCATTATCACCTAACTGAATAAAGTATTATTGTTAAACCTTCCATGTTGTCAGATTCTCTTTAAACCGTAATCTGAACTTTAAGTCTTGCTCCTTACAGGAATACAGGGGTCTAGTAGGCTGAGTTACACGGCAGACATGAAGGTCTTTGTCAGGCTTCTGGCTATCATGGGAACCCATAAGTAACTTGTAATTATATTGCAGGAGGTCGTTGGGTGATAAAGAGTGGGCCCTTCCTCTGCCATCTGCTCGTATGCTGCAGTTGCTATTAATTTGGGCATGTAAGGGGTTAAACTGCCAGGATCGGAGGTTTCTCTGTTCCTGGCAGTTGTTAGAGCAGGAGCCGGGCTGTCAGTAGTCATCTGAGCCACAGTCTTAGGGTGCATTCAGACGACCGTATATCGGCCGGGTATTCACGCCGGCCAATATACAGCGTCTCTCTCTGCAGGGGGAGGAGGCTGGAAGAGCCAGGAGCAGGAACTGAGCTCCCGCCCTCTCTCTGCCTCCTCTCCACCCCCCTGCACTATTTTCAATAAGGAGAGGAGGGACAGAGGCGGAGCTAATTCCCAGAACTTAGCCCCGCCCCCGTCCCACCTCCTCTCATTTCAAATAGTGCAGAGAGGCGGAGAGGAGGCAGAGAGGAGGCGGGAGCTCAGAGCACTGCTCCCGACTCTTCCAGCCTCCTCCCCCTGCAGAGAGAAACGCCGCATATCGGTCGGCGTGAATACCCGGCCGATATACGGTCGTCTGAATGCACCCTTAAAGAGACATATGTGCACGTTTAAAGCTCATTAGTGAGGTCAGTTTGCTTCAGATTTACAAGCAATACAGATCACATCATACGTAAATGTTTCACAGGTGACTTAGGGTTGGGTTCCTGTGTGGGGTCATCCTTTTCAGGGCAGTTACCCTGCTTTTTCATTTATAGGTCAGCTGTTGGGACTTAAAAGGGTGCAATAGGATCTTAAAAGGATATATATTAAAAGTTATGTTTTATTTAATGTACATGACTTTTTGTGACCTGATAAACTTACACTTGTTAAGTTTTCAACTCATCATCTAACCAAATGGAGCTGGTCTCTAAGGGCTCATTTATGTGGGTGTAGTTTCACCACATATTACGTATGCATACATTGTGCGTGTAGAATGCAGTAACTAGAGTTAGCAAATGGACTTTCATTGATCCATTCACACATGCAAATAGTAATTACATATGCCAAGCACATAAGAAAAATCGCAGCATGCTCTATGCACACGTAAGAGCCCTATTGTTCTCTATGGGTGTGCATAATATGCAATGCATACGCAATGTCAAAGCAAGTACTAGCGCAGCAGTTGCATTTTTCCTGTTGCTAGGAAACATGCTAATAAATTCAAAAAAACAGAAGGACATCATTCTAGGCTTTTTACCCTGCCTCCATTTTTCTTTTTTTGCACGTGCAACATGCGCTGTACATACGCAGGCATGCGTGATCAAAAATACACATAACTGCAATACTGCGATGTTTCTGCAGAGTTTTACACATATGCCCTGTGAAGGAGCCCTAAGTTATAGCATTTATCTCTGACTACAGGAAGTTGACGTTGAGCAGATGGCCTTCTGCTGCAAATTGGATCTGATTGAGATCTTTATTAGGGGTCAATTTCCATCTCTGACTGCTGAGTCTAGGATCAGTATCATAATGGTCCCATAGAGAAGAGGTGGATGGCTTCTTCTATGTCTTTGCCTCTCCTTATCTGGTCTTCCCAAGTCACCCCACCAATATTATAATACAGCATAAACCTATAGGGAGTGCTTGTAGCCATGGACAATGGCAGCGCAACATCATCATACATAATACTGATTCATTCAACTGTATCTCATCTTCAGGATCACCCATGGTCTGTAGAGCTGAGACCAGACCAGAAAGTGATGTTTGGAGTCCATGCCCTGCAGCAGAAGATGATGAATTCCTCCTTCTATCCCACCTACTTCCTACTAGTTGGTATTCCGGGATTAGAACATGAACATATCTGGATCTCAATCCCTTTCTGTATTGTCTACATATTAGCTTTGCTGGGAAACATCATGGTCATGGCTGTCATCCTAATGTCTCCAAGACTCCACCAGCCTATGTTTATATTCCTCTCCATGTTGGCATTTAATGACAGTCTACTTTCTACGACCATTTCACCCAAAATATTGTCCATCCTCTGGTTCGGTGATAGAGCCATTAGCTTTAATGGATGTCTTCTTCAGATGTTCTTCATTCACTCCTTCACCAGTATTGAATCTGGGTTTTTGCTTTCCATGGCTTATGACCGGTATGTTGCCATATATAAGCCTCTCAGTTATAGCTCCATTATAACCAGTAGACTGATATTCAGGCTAGTCTTTGTGCTTCTAGTCAGAGCAGTTATTCTAGTCAGTCCCTGTCTTTTTCTGATAAAGAGATTTCTCGCGTTCAAGACTAACATCATTGCACATTCCTACTGTGAGCACATGGCAGTGGTGAAGCTCGCTGATGCTGACATTCGGGTGAACAGTATATGGGGACTGTTCGTAGCTTTCAGCATTGTTGGTAGTGATTTGATCTTCATCCTCTTATCATATATCATGATTTTTAATGTCATCTTCCATCTTCCATCTACAGACGCTCGCCTGAAAGTATTTAACACATGTATCCCTCATATCTGTGTGTTCCTCAGCCTTTATAGCATGGGCATATTCTCTTTCTTATCCCACCGAAGTGGCAGGAAGATCCCTCCATATATCCACATTATCTTCTCTGACTTTTACCTCTTGGTTCCACCTATGCTCAACCCACTTGTCTATGGGATAAAGGCAAACCTCATCCGAGAGGAGATCTGGAGAATCCTATGGAAGCATTAAGATTGTGGGATGAGTTATGAATGGTCATGAGATGAAAGCCTTCTATAAGATCTGATGAATTTAGAATGCAAACCAGGAGAACTCTCAAAAAAAAACTGAGCTGCAAAAGTGATGAAGTGACTGCTTCAATAACCATGGCCCTGTTCCTCAGAAGGGTAGATGGGACCAGTCACTTTTCCTACTCACAGACTCTTTTTTTTTTTTAAATCAAAGTTTTATTGGTATTTTACAGAATTAACATATTTAATAAGTTGGTTCCTCGCAGGGAGGTACTCTGAAACTCCTGCTATAGCAGATACTCGGGATGTGTATATGATAATCAAATACAATAATCGGAATTGTCCCACTTATATCTGAGGCACATCAAAGTCTTTGTGGTTGGAGTCTCATGTATAGATAGTGGGAGAGATGAGAAGCCAAAGAGAAATGTAAAAACTATAAAGGGTGTAAAACCTTAGAAAAAAAAGGGGGGGGGAGCGAGGAAGGGAAAGAAAAAGGGAGGGGGGGTGCATGAGGTTACATACTCCGAATCTCCTTTTTCCCATGACACCTCCGACCGACCCGATCCCAGTCAGGTGCCCGGCTGGTCTCATGAATGCCATATGACACTCCAGCCGTCTCCTTCTCAGGTAAGGCGTCTAGATCCACGTCGGTAACAATACCCGGGGCCTCTTTTACCTACCAGGGTCAAGTAAGGCAGGAGGGGGTCGCCTCTCTCTGTTATGACATAACAACCTCTTAAAGAGGTCATATAGTTTCCTCATGACTGTCTCAAATCGCAATCCGTCTCCAAGGGGCCCATATCTCTTTGAAGCTGTCGTGAGTGCCTTTGTTCCAGCTGGATAGTTCCTCCATGTTATATATTGAGTCTACTTTTGTTTTCCACTGTGATATTGTCGGGGGAGTCTTTTGAAGCCATAGAACTGGTATCAGCGTTTTGGCAGCGTCTAGGAGGAACGCTAATAGTTTGTCTTTCATTGGGTGAAAGATGGGTGAAGGCTTCCACAGAAACAACATCTCTGCTGTCAGTGAAAAGTTGGGTTTTAATTGCTGTAACGTTTTTTCTATTTCCTCCCAGAAAGCGGATATTCTCGGGCACTCCAGCCAAATGTGTTTATATGAGCCTACTTCTGTGTTACATGGCCAACATCTACCGTGTGGAGTTAGTTTATATGCACAGAGCCACTGTGGAGTCTTGTACCAGCGAACTAAGAGCTTGTAATGACTTTCTTGTAGCAAAACGCATGGGGATAATCCAAACGCAGTTTGTAGGATTAGCTTTGTGTCGGGAGGAGTAAGAGAAATATTCAATTCTTTCTCCCACGAATTGAGGAAGTTTGGTTTGTAGGTTGCTGGGGGTGCTATGATCTTTTTGTGAAGTAGGGTTATTGCTTTTTTGTTGAAGGTGTCCCGGTTGAGAAACCTTTCGAAAGGGGTATCTGGTCAAGTGGATCTGTATTTTTTCTTAAATTCCTCAATCATATGGGTTATGTGTGCCCTTTGTATGAAGGAGAGTGAAGAACGGAGTAGTAAGACCAATACGATGTCAGAGGTTTTTTTATGCGCTTGGGCTTGTAGGTCTTTCAATTTTAAAGAGGCTGAGTCTCTCCAAATGTTTCTGATCGCATCGTCCATCGGTCTCCCCAAGATCTTATTGAGGAGATTAAGAGGGGTCGCTGGGGATGGTGTAGGGGCCAGATCTGATCTCAACTTATCCCATACTGCGAAAAGGTCCTTTCAACAGAGGGTTGACCTTCTTAGACCAGTATAGGCCTTTACTGGGGAACCATAGATCTCCCAGTAGAGCGTTTCCATATGTTTCTGCTGCTAGGGAATGTAATAGGGTATCTTTGGAAGTGGACAGTAATTCCGTCCAATAGTTAAGTTGTATGGCTCTGTAGTAGTTGTGGACACATGGCAAGCCGATCCCCCCCTCCTCTCTCCTTCTCATCATAAGGCTGTATGCTAAGTGTGGTCTTCTCTGCCTCCAAACATATCCCGGGAAAGCTGATCGCAATATTTTGAAGAAATCTTGGGGAAGAGCAATTGGAAGCATTCTAAGTTTATATAGGATCTTGGGGAGGACGTAAGAATTTAGTACATTTTTTCTGCCGAACCATGAAATGACCGGCATATCATATGTGTGGAGGAGGTGCTTGACTTGTGTTAGCAATGGGATGTAGTTGTATTTGTATAGGTCTTCAGCTTCTTTGGTAATTGTGATCCCTAGATAGTCTACTGACGAATTGGACCATTTGAAGGGTGAACCAGTGCTAAGAGTCTTGAATTTGTTTGGGGGGAGAGAAACATTTAGAATGGTAGATTTGGAGAAATTGATTTTGAGGTTGGAGACACTGCCATAGGTTTCTAGTAGAGTTAACAGGTTTAGGATGCTCCTTTCAGGTTCGGAGATGACAAACATAACGTCATCTGCGAATGCGGCCGCATGCATAGCTTTAGAGCTTATTTTAAGCCCTTTTATGTTGGAGTTTAGTCTCACACTCTGCAGAAGGGGCTCCATGGATAGGATAAAGAGGGTCGGGGAAAGGGGACACCCCTGACGGGTGCCATTTCTGATGTTAAATGGAGGGGATAGTAGATTATTTATTTTTATTCTGGCATAGGGTTCTTGGTATAATGAAAAGATAGCTGAAGTAAATGAAGAGGGAAAGTTGAAGTGCAATAGAACTCTTTTGATGTAGGACCAGTTCACCCTATCAAACGCCTTTTCGGCTTCGGTGCTGACCAAGACTAGGGGAATTTTATGGGTTTGTGCATATTTAATTGCATGAAGCAGTCTACAGCAGTTGTTTCTACCTTCCCTGCCTTTTACAAATCCCGTTTGCTCACTATTTATTAAAGAAGGGATCAAATTCTCCAACCTTTTTGCAAGCAGCTTTGCCCAGAGTTTAACATCCACATTAATCAAGGATATTGGTCTGTAGCTGCTACAGAGTTCGGGATCCTTGTTTTCCTTATGTATAAGCGTTATATGCGCTTCTTGCGCCTGTTTAGTTAGTGGATCTCCAGACAGCAGTGCCTCAAAAAGGTGTCTTAGTTTTGGCGTTAGTATGTCTCTAAAGGATTTGTAGTAGGTACTTGGGAGACCGTCCGGTCCTGGGCTTTTTCCAGCACGGCATTGAGTCACAATGTCTGCTACTTCTTGTACTGTTATGGAGTCTAGGAGGGATTTGGCTGCGTTCTCTTCTAATTTTGGCAGTTGGGCGTTGTTTAAGAATTGGTCAATGTGTTTCTCTCTATCTGATTGGCTTTTAAAGGGGTTTTGGTCTTTAAGATTATATAGGTTTGCGTATAGGTTTGCGTAATAACGCTGGAAATTTTCTGCAATTTCCTGACAGGAGGAAGTCGGTCTGCCGGTATGGTCTTTAATTGTGGCGATAGCGTTTCTGGATTTTGCTTGTTGATTAAGGATGTGAGAAGCTTGCTCCCTCTGTTGCCGTGGGCGTATGACATATGCTTAAGATAGAGATGTTTTTTATTATGTCTGGCTTCTAGAAGATTTTTAAGTGTGCGTCTAAGCTCTAATAAGTCCTTTTGTTTGTCTGTAGCTTGTGATAGCTTCGCGACTTGTTCTAACTTTGCTATTTTAGTTAGGAGGTTATCAATTTCGGCTTGAAGTTGTTTTTTGATCCTGGTCCCCAGCGCAATAAAAAGGCCTCTTATGTAAGCCTTGTGTGCTTCCCAAACTACAGGGAATTTCAGGTCTTCTGTGCTGTTTAGTAGAAAGTATTCTGATAGTTGTTTAGATAGTTGTGTCTTCTCTTTGTCGGAGTCCAGTAGAGAGATATTTAGCTTCCAGTTCCACTCTCTGGGGCCATCTCCTTTAAACTTAATGTCAGCGTGGATAGGGGCATGGCCAGAGACTGTAATAGCTTCTATTTTTGTCTTTTCTACTTTTGTTAACATGCTCTGGGACACACAAATATAGTCAAGCCTATGGTATGAGGAATGTAATTGTGAAAAGAAGGAGTAGTCTTTTGAGGAAGGGTTCAGGGCTCACCATGTATCCAAGACTCCCAGGTCCGCCAAGGTTTTGTTTAATTTTTTAATTTGTTTCTGTAGAATCCATGATCTGCCTGTTGAGGAGTCTAATAATGGGTTCAAGGCGGTGTTTAAGTCTCCCCCTAAAATAATGGGGCCTTCCGCGAATTCTTTTAGTATGTATAGTTGGTCTATTAGCCAGTTGACTTGATTCGAGTTAGGTGAGTAAAGGTTAGCGATTCTTAGTTTGACATTGTTAATAAAGCCTTTGATAAATAGTACTCTACCCATTTCGTCTGAATACTTAGCCTTGAGATTAAATGTCAAGGATCTATGGAAGAGAATGGAAACCCCCTTGGAGGCAGAGGTCGGATGCGAGTTGTGGAAGCTTTCGGTAAATTGCTTCCCTGGTAAGCTAGAGCAGTTGTTTAGTTTGAAATGTGTTTCTTGTAATAGTAGTACTCTAGATTTGTATTTTTTTATTAATTGTGAGACACTATATATTTTTTGAGGTGTGTTAAGGCCCCGAACATTAAAGGACGTGAACCTTACCGCTTCCATGGTCCCGTCGCTGGTCCCGGCCTTGGGCTTCTGCTTGGATAGTTTCCCGGTCGGGCGGAGGTGTAGCTGAAGCAAGGAGGGTTCTGCAACACAAAGGATTGATTAGAGTCAGAGGTAGCACTTGTTTCAGTCGGCCCGTCTGTGGATTAGGGTCTGTTTGGCCGTGGGGGTAAAGGGAAGTGGGAGGACAGGTGGGACTGCGGGTAAGGGGTAGAGTTAGGAGGGGTAAAAGTATAGGTAACAAACACAAAAGAAAAAGAACACTGGACCACGTGAGAGAAGAATGTAGTTACTGCAAGCTGAGTCCATAAATGGTCCTCTTTTCCAGAGGAACGGATAGGTTTTCTCGGGTAGAGACAGTCTAGCTGCATGGACGAGGCGGTTGTAGGGATGAACAAGTAAACTTTGAACTGTCAACAGAAAATTGCCTGGTCAGAGCGGCACGGCCGGGCTCCTTCTTTAAGTGGGAAGGAGGGGTCAACATAGTGGATGTCTTGGCATCCTTGGAGAACGAGCGTGGTTCAGAATGATAAACTCTAAGAGGACTGAGTCCTTGTGAGGAGTAATCGCAATGTATCCAGCAGGTCAAGTGTCTCCAGGGGGGATATCATTTCTATTTTTCTTTCTTTGTTTGCTTCTTGGAGATTTAGCGTAATTGGCTGTGCGAAAGCTCTCTGGAGCGGGGAGAAATGGGAGAATTGGGAACTCTGGTAGAGGGAGCCAATTAGGGAGCTCTATGGGTTCTAGACCCAGGTGTTGCCAGTTGTTCCAGAGATCTTCTGGGGTACGTATATTCAATCTCTTCCCCTTGTAGGTGATGCCCAGGCCAAACGGAAAGAGCCAGGCATAACGGATATTTTTCGCTTTAAGGGCCTCCAGCAAAGGTTTGAGCATTCTGCGCTTAGCCAGGGTCGAGGGTGAGAGGTCCTGAAACAATTGAACTGCTGAACCGTCATATGTTATGTTCCTGGTGTTTCTAGCAGCATTTAGGATGGCTGCTGTATCCGGAAAAGCAAGAAGTCTGCAGATAATGTCTCTGGGAGGGTCATTAGTTGCGGGTTGTGGCCTTAGGGCTCTGTGGACCCTCTCTATGGTAATAGAGGCTGCTCTATCCACGCCCAATAGGTCTGTGAAGATCCCTAGGGCAATTTTTTCAAGAGTGTCCTGCGCCCAAGATTCTGGCAAGCCCTTTATGCGAACATTATTTCGATGGCTCCTATTCTCCATATTTTCCTGCAGAAGGAGCATTCTATTTAGGTGGAGGTGTTGCTCTTTGACCACAGAAGCTAGATCGCTGGAGTGTGTGGTAATGGTGGCGGCGGAATTTTCAAGGTCCTCCACCCTCCTCCCCATGTTCCTCACCTCTTCCTTGATCTCTGTAAGTTCTGTGAGTACTGGCTTCATTGTTTTCATTAGCAGCTCCTTCATAAAACCTTTAGACAGGGGTTCATCCTCTTCCCCTTCTGAGGAGCTTTCTCCCTCCCTCGTTGAGGACAGTGCTGCGGCTGCTGCCGGCGCCATCTTGCCTACTCCATGCAGGGAGCGGGCGCTCCGGTCTTTTAGAAACCTCTGAAGATTGGTCTGTCCCCGGGTAGGTCGAGGAGTCCCCTGCTGCTCTCCTCCTCTTTCCTTTGTGATCTTCCCCATTTTTCTGAAGATTGCCGCTGTCTGGAGCCGGGTTGGTTGCCTGGAGAGCAGTTTCTATGTGACCGCATCATCCCAACAGTGAAGTTTGGAGGAGGTTCTGCTATGGTCTGGGGGTTAATGGTTATTGCTAAGTCCATCCTTAACACCAATGAGTACAGAGACATTCAGTACCATGTGAGAGGTGCAATAGAAAAAAAAGACTGGTGGATAGGCGCAACTCTCCAGAAAAGATGATGGGATGGTAGGATGTATTACCCAACTTTACTTTATTAAAGGGGTTGTCCCGCGGCAGCAAGTGGGTCTATACACTTCTGTATGGCCATATTAATGCACTTTGTAATGTACATTGTGCATTAATTATGAGCCATACAGAAGTTATAAGAAGTTTTTCACTTACCTGCTCCGTTGCTAGCGTCCTCGTTTCCATGGAGCCGACTAATTTTTGGCGTCTAATGGCCAAATTAGCCGCGCTTGAGCAGTCCGGGTCTTCTTCTTTTCTCAATGGGGCTCCGTGTAGCTCCGTGTAGCTCCGCCCCGTCACGTGCCGATTCCAGCCAATCAGGAGGCTGGAATCGGCAATAGACCGCACAGAAGCCCTGTGGTCCACCGAGGGAGAAGAATCCAGCGGCCATCTTTAACCGGTAAGTAAGAAGTCACCGGAGCGCGGGGATTCAGGTAAGCGCTGTGCGGTTTTTTTTTTAAGTCCCTGCATCGGGGTTGTCTCGCGCCGTTTCGGCGCAGGACAACCCCTTTAAGTATATTTAAAAAACAGCATAGGATACACATTTTGGGGAAAAACCTTTCTTCAGTCAAGCTGGGTGGGACATCACTTCTGGGACTAAGGGATATGGAGCCCAAAGGTGCTGGTGGTGCCAGTGATGGAGCTGGAGACAGCTGGAGACAGCAGGAGAAGGCATTACTGGTACCAACTGGCACTTTTGGGTTCCATATTCTTTAGTCCCAGAAGTGATGTCCCACCCAGCTTGACTGAATGGGTTTACCCCGAAAATCATATCCTATGCTGTTTTTCTAATATACTTAATAAAAGAGAAGTTGGATAATACATCCTACCACCCCACCATCTTTCCTGAAGAGTTATGCCTATCCACCAGTCTTTTTTTCTATAGCTTTTCACACATCTGCCGTGCCCACCTTTGGTGGGTTCTCCTGGTTGGCAGCACCTCCACATTGATTCTTCACAGCCCTTCCTGAGGCATTTTTGGTCACGGTTCATCTAGGACCATAGCCTCTGACACGATCGGGTTTGCTCCACCCATCTCCTTTTCTATTCAGGACCATGTGGCATTACCTACCCTGTGACAATACAGGAAAGGAGAGGGGTGGAGTTGAGGCTTGGTTTGAGGAGCAAAACATCTGCAAACTTAATTTGCCAACCAAAAGCCCAGTTTCAATCCCATTGAGCATCTTTGGGACAAACTAGAATGCCATATCCCTGTGCCCAACATGCCCCACATCCCCTACATCATTATATGAAGTTCTATGAGGAATCAAGGCAAATTTATCCACACATCTAACAGAATTTGGTGGAAAGTGGCCTAGAGGGGTTACTGCAGTCATTGAGGGCAGAGGCGGCCAAACACTGGACTTAAAAATGTTAAGAGAATTGAATTTCATCACCACCAATGTGTGGAAATACTTTTATCAGCATAGTGTATATACAGTAGAAAAGCTATTCAACTGACTCGACCAGTTCTACTATGTCAATAAGATATATGGGGTTTTCAGTTCTTGATCTCTGCTGCTTATAGTCCGTAGAGTGAAACAGAGCAGGAACTATAAGGAATTATTTCAGTCTGTGGAATGGAACTGGACTTGGCATTTGACTTGATAGTAAAATATACACAACGCTTGGAGATGGTAGATCCAGATACTCTTACAATCTTACAAACTCAGTTTTACACACATTTTGCACTGGTCTGACCATAGGGTAAGCCAAAATAAAGGTAAAAAATTCCGCCAAGTATCAGTGTACAATTTTAGGTCTCCCCCAGCGAGTTCAGACAACATGGCTGCCCTCCATCTTCAGGGCTTATAGGGATCCCTTAGCTCACCCGAGGAAGGTTTCCTCTCAGACCAAACAGCATCATCTCTTACTTATTATCCTTAATGGGCAGGATTCAAGAAACAAGAGAACTTGGGGATCTACTTGGTTGACTGAGATGGGAGATATAGCGGACACTGAATGTTGGTTGGAGTGTGGGGCCTCCACAGGCGGGTTGTCCTCCCTAGTGGTTCGTTTCTCTTACTTTAATATCAATGTATATTTAGTAAGAAATGACCTGGTTAGGGTCCGTTTACACCTAATGATTTCTCATTTGCTTGTGCAGCCTGTTTATGGCGGCAGATACATCGTTGACTCATCCAAATGAGAAATTGTTCATTTGTTTACATTCGCTGTAAAAGTCACTGAACGTTCGGTATTTAGACCAAATGAGTAACGAACGAGCCAACAATGATTTTTGTGCCAGCATGAAATGAAAGATGAATGATAAGTGAACAGATTGTTCACCGTTCGCTTGTTTAACCCCTTATTGATGGCCCCATTGCCTTTTTACGTCCTAGCTAAGTGGGCTTTAACCTCAGGGATGTAAAAACATACATGCCCTGAGGATTAAAGCCACGTGGACTGTGGACATGACAGCTACATGCTGTCAGTTACCATAGGTAGCCAACAACATGGAGCTGTCATTGGGGACAACGGAGAGACCCTCCTGGCAATGTGATCGGTGTTTTCCAATGGATAGCGCCGATCGCAATAAAGTCAGTAAAAAGTGAAGAAAAGTTAAAGAGTCAGCTGCCCTGATGGATCGGATTACTCACCCCGGTCCTCCAAGATATCCTGCGCATGCGTGCCAGACATATGACATCACTCGCAGAAGACCTGGATCACCCAGGAGATTTGCAATCTCCTTGCTCCCTGCCCCTGAAGGTAACTGGAAGGCAGGAAAAATCACTATGGACCGCGGTGACTGGTCCCCGATCCCGTGATCGTCGGTATCCAATGAATACCGCCAATCACGGAAAAGTTAAAAAAAATGGATTGGATCCATGTGGGAAGCTGAAAATACTCACCCCCGTCCACTTCACATAAAAGTTTTTAAAAAGTTGAAGTTTTATCTCCCCTCACCGATGTGATATGTGAGAGGAGTTAAAACTTCTTACCAGAGGCCTCCGCATTTGAACCACGACGCGATCCTCCTCCACAGACCTTAATTGGATTCTGCGCACATGCCCATCGGCAAAATGCCGGACACATTTGCAGGAGTCGGGGAGCCCTGGAAATTTAAAATCTCCTTGCTCCCGACAACCAACGGTCACCGAGAGCCTGCAGCAGTGAGTGGTGGCCTCGTTGAGCAGTCCCTGGTCACATGATAAAAAGGTAGTGATCTACTGTGGTGGATATCCGCCATATCTATATTTTCAGGATAATGGACATACATTTCAAGTGTAGTGGACAAGGGACCTGGTTTTATAAATGTTAGGCATTCTGTATACCAATGACAGTATTATTCCATTCTCTTTGCACCTCTACAAATATAGATATATTCTTCATGTATCCAATATTTCCATTTCCTCATATATAATGAAACTTTCCATTCTCTAAACTCCTATAGATGTAAGCAGAAGCTAGCATTTAGCAAGAACGCTCTATTTCCCGATTCTTAGTAACTTTAGGAGAGGTCGAATCAGACATAAATAACCGCAGTCTGAAGCATTACCGTTTTTAGCTAACGCAATAGTAACCCAAGCAGTTTTACGGGAAACTTATGCAAATAACATGGGAAATTTGTACTAATAATAGTGCAAGCTGTAACCTCTAATCATATCGGAGCATCCACACGTGGGTCCAAGACAACCCACTCGTCTCATCCTGCCCTCTCCAGACTGATACCACGTGATGGGCAATAACAGATGACCGGATGAAGGAAGAATCTCAAGATGCTTATCCAATAATTAAACAATACGTTGTATCTATGTAATCTTTGGCCTGCCCAGATGGGCGGATATGTTAAACTCTATAAAAGAGGCTGCGCGCCCAACATTAAAGCAGAATTGGGAAGTTTATACATGCTGAACTTGTGTCAGTGTGAAAACTTCTTGTGCGCACAAACAATTCAGAACTTTCAATCTGGAAGGGTGCAAACATTCCTGTTGATTAAGCCGTGGACCCACAAAGGAAATCCACGACACTACCTTAGGCCGGTCTCACACGACCGGATAGGAATTACGTATTTTGCATGCATCTGATCCGCGGTAATACGCAGATCAATCGCATTGGATTACACAATTCCGCTCACATTAGCAGCTTGGAATTACGTAATCCACTGGCAGAAAACAGAACGCAGCAGGTTTCATTTTTCCACGGATATCCGCAGCGTAGGCCTATTGTGCTCCATGGTCACGGATATACCGGCAGCTTATACACAGCTACATTGTGTACGGGCTGCGGGTACCCGCATCATCGCTAAGCGACAGTGCGAGAAATACAAACAAAAACGGTGTACTGCGCATGACCGCCTGTGTGAGTACGCAGTTATGTGTAGTACATTATGCAACGCCACGGCCGGGCTCACAGCTGGGATCCGCTGCAGACCTCTGCAAGCGGATTCCACATACGGCCGTGTGACCCGGTGTGATTCAGACCGCTACCTGTAATACAAGAAGCCCTGGGAACGCTCACCTTCCTGCAGTTCCAGGAGCACCTTGTTGAGCGTGTTCTGTGTCAGACCGCCACACCTCAGCGAGCTTACAGAGACTCACAGAGTGACACTTTTTACACCCCATCCCTGCCGCTGAGGTCAAGAAATACCCCCAAAAAGCATGAGAGGAGGGGCATACCAGGTGTTATTGCCCCATGTACCCATCCCAACCAGCCTCCGTAATTACCCGTCTTCGGACATACCACACTGTTCACATTATTAATTTTAATTTAGATTTAGGGAAAACCAAAAAGGGGGGGGGGAGTATTTTTTAGGGAGTCAATATTTTTTCCGCACAAGTGGGCAATGGGGCCTGGAATGTATTCAGTTGTGCCCTGAAATCCAACAGGTGTTCCCTCCGTTACAGGCCGAGCCATGTGTCCTGGAAGCAGATTAGGGCCACATGAACACAGGACAAACAGGGTTTCCATTTTGGGGTGAAAGTCTTCAATCCTATGTACACTGTACAAAAAAAGTGTTTTTAAATTGACACAATTGTCAAAAAAATGTAAATCATAATTTTTTGCTTCTTCTTTGCTTAGATTCATTCAAAAACTGTGGGGTCAAAATACACAGTACAGCCCTAGATTAATTAGTTTAGGGGTCTAGTTTTCAAAATGGGGTCATCTGTGGGGGTTTTCTGTCATTTTCGCTGCTCTATGGCTCTACAAGTGTGCTATGGGGCCTAAATCACCTTCATGCAAAATGTCTGTTCTGAAAACCACCGGCCGCACCTTTCGGTTTGGGCCCCGTTGTGCATAGACTCATAGAATGGTAGTGTAGTGACCCAAAACATCATCCTGGTCCCCTCCATAAATGTCATGCATGTATTGTCTTATGTGGATGCACTGTACAAAGTTGTCTTGTCATTTTCTGAATGTGTGTTGCACAGCTGCAGCATCTGAAGGGTTAACTGTAATCATTGTAATCATTGCCTGTCAGCTCTGCTGCTGAATGTATCTATTCAATTGTGTCATGTGGTACAAGTGAAGGTATAAATGTGAGTGTTTGAGAGCGGGAAGAGAGTCCATCTTCAGGAGTGAGCGTGCTAACACAGAGCTACATGAAAGCACCTTTAGCTTCCATGTAGGTGAAGATGGAGGAAGAGGAGAGATATCCCATAGCATTTGACATTAGCAGTGAGTCGGGGACCAATAGCGAACTGTAGGTGTCCCATTTTACTCCAGCAGCACAACCCCTTATCTCCACCCACAGTGGAGACAAGATACAACAGTACCGTTCTTAGCGCGAGTCTTGGTATGTCTGCCGATCTAAAGTGTTTTGCTGGTTTATAATTTGTATTTTTTTTTAGTTCTTAGAGATGTTTCAATAACAGCAAGAAAGCGTTTGAATCAAGCAGACAATTTCTGTTATGTGTGTGGTGAACTAACGTTCAAGAGTCTTAATTTGGGTGTAAAGCTGGTGAAACTAATAAGAACTCTCCCACATATATGCTGTTATCGTGTGTTCGGCTTCTTACTGGTTAGTAGAGCAGTTCACATCATCTGCCATTTGCTATTCTGATGGTTTGGAGGTAAACGAAGAACCACTTAACAGCTATTTCTGCTGTTCACATCTAAGGGTACATTCACACGAACGTATATCGGCTCGGTTTTCACGCCGAGCTGATATACGTTTCCTCGTGTGCGGGGGGGGGGGAGGATGGAAGAGCCCAGGACCAGGAACTGAGCTCCCGCCCCCTCTCTGCCCATCTGCACTATTTGCAATGGGGAGAGGCGAGACGGGGGCGGGGCTAATTCGCGGAACTTAGCCCCGCCCCGCCTCCTCTCATTGCAAATAATGCAGAGGGGCGGAGAGGAGGCAGAGAGGGGGCGGGAGCCTCAGTTCTTGCCCCTGGCTCTTCCATCCTCCCCCCCCCCTGCACACGAGAACAACGTATATCGGCTCGGCGTGAAAACCGAGCCGATATACGTTCATGTGAACGCACCCTAACACAAAATATACACTTAATTATCCCAATCTGCAATGTTTGCTCATTGGCTCATCTTCCTGTCCAGCCGCTAGTCAGACGCCTCTGCCCTGTGCCGGTCACTGCACTGGCTGCCCATTAAATAGAGAATTCAATTTAAACTCACTACCTTCATCCACAAAGCCCTCCACAGTGCAGCGCCCCCCTATATTGTATCCCTCATCCACAGCGCAGCGCCGCCCTACATTGTATCCCTCATCCACAGCGCAACACCCCCCTATATTGTATCCCTCATCCACAGCACCGCGCCGCTCTACATTGTATCCCTCATCCACAGCACCGCGCCGCCCTACATTGTATCCCTCATCCACAGCACAGCGCCCCCCCTATATTGTATCCCTCATCCACAGCACTGCGCCGCCCTACATTGTATCCCTCATCCACAGCACCGCGCTGCCCTACATTGTATCCCTCATCCACAGCACCGCGCTGCCCTACATTGTATCCCTCATCCACAGCACCGCCCTACATTGTATCCCTCATCCACAGTACCGCGCTGCCCTACATTGTATCCCTCATCCACAGCACCGCGCCGCCCTACATTGTATCCCTCATCCACAGCACCGCGCTGCCCTACATTGTATCCCTCATCCACAGCACTGCGCTGCCCTACATTGTATCCCTCATCCACAGCACCGCGCTGCCCTACATTGTATCCCTCATCTCAATTCTGCTCTGCTAAAGAAACCAGAGCGAGCGCCCCTTTAATTCGAACTTCTGATTCCCGCCTCCAAGACTTCACCAGAGCAGCACCGGTCCTCTGGAACGCACTACCAAAGGTTACCAGAGCAATCCAGGACTCACAGAACTTCAGGCGTGCTCTAAAAACGCACCTCTTCAGGGAGGCATACCGCATTCCCTAAATAAAGCCCTCTGTACTCCGCCTGATAACATGCTCCCTGACCTACTGACTGCAATCCCTGCTAGCCATCATAAACCTCTCCTGCAGTCATACCGATTCTGCCGTCACACGGCTAAATGTCTGACCATTTTCTATGTGTATAGCATCCCTCACCCTCCACCCCACCATACTGTGCACATCTCCACCCCACCATACTGTGCACATCTCCACCCCCCCATGCTGTGCACATCTCCACCCCACCATACCGTGCACATCTCCACCCCACCATACCGTGCACATCTCCACCTCCCCATGCTGTGCACATCTCCAGCCCCTTTACCTTCTGTATCCCCCCATTACTTGTAGTATGTAAGCTGGTTGGAGCAGAACCCTCACCCCTATTGTTTCCATCAGCTGATTACTATGTAACCGCGGTTCTGTAATGTTTGTACTTTTGTCTTTCTGTATTCCCCCTGTCTATGTAAGCGCTGCGGAATATGTTGGCGCTATACAAATAAAGATTATTATTATTTCCCATACCTGAATTTAACACCTTCACACTGGTCTAATAAAATGGAGATTGCACTGGAGTGGAAATGTTGTTTGCACAAAGGTATGTAATCTGGTCGGGCATAGTGAAATATGACAATGTAGTAGTTTTTATTGCTGATTTCAATGGTTTTTAAAAGCTGAACACACGGTCACCCACAGCCTGATGTCGCGTTATATCAGAGTACACAAATAATGTGTCAAATCCGGCTTTTACACCAGCATATTGTTTCTTCCTTTCTGGTATTTTACCTTTATCTGTTTTGGTATATTCTAATAGACTCGACATTTTGTGTCCCCGCATTAACTGCATCAGGGTATGTATGAAGAGAGATCTCGGGGTGACTTCTCTTTATACAGCATGAGAATCAGCTGTTAATTACAGCTGACACCTGCGGGCAATAGCTGCAATCAACTGCACGGCCGATCGCAGCTACTAAGCCTTTAAATTTCAGCATTTAGGTCACCCAAATGGTCCAGTACACCCCCACCCTCCCCCGTGTGTGAGATCGCAGGGAGCTGTGTGGGTGTAATGGGCAGCTGGGGGCCTTCTGAAAGGCCCCAGGGCTGTCTCAGCAGACTGCCTATTAATCCACCTTCGTGGGGGATCTTGATAGACTGCCTGTCAGATTGCAGAATGATGTAATGCTATAGCATTACATCATAATGCAGGAACAATCAAAGCATCGCTGGCTGTGGTTTCCTAGGAGGGCTAAAAAAAAAAAGTAAAAGTCAGATCAATAAAGTTTTACTTATTGTAAAAAAAAAAAGGAATAAAAGTCCAAATGACCCCCCTTTTGCCATACCTATATATATAAAATTGAATGTATGTCTGTCTGCGTGTCTGTCTGCGTGTCTGTCCGTCTGTCCGTCTGTCCGTCTGTCTGTCTGTTTGTCCTTTATGCGCTACTACACCATTCATCTGATCGCCATGAAACTTTGGGAAGTTGTTGAGTACACTCCTGGGAAGATTATAGGCATAGTACAACTATCCTATGATAAACGGCGCGCGTGCGAGCGTCGTCGACAGTTACGCACCCCCCACCCCCCACGTAGATCGTTCGATTTCCATCATTGCCACTAATTTTCTCACTTCCCGATGTTGTAGAAACGTGAAATTTGGCACGAGCATTGATTATGTCATAAATAGGAAAAGCTAATGGGTCCCAACTCGATTATTCAATTCTAAGCGCCAAAGAATTAGCGTCCAAATTGTACGTACGGAATCTAATTCTCTCACTTCCCAATGTCATAGAAACTTGAAATTTGGCAGGAGCATTGATTATGTCATAAATAGGAAAAGTTAATCGGTCCCACCTCGATTATTAAATTCTAAGCGCAAAAGAATTAGCGTCCAAATTTTAAGTATGGAATCTAATTCTCTCACTTCCCAATGTCATAGAAACTTGAAATTTGATACGAGCATTGATTATGTCATGAATAGGGAAAGCTAATGAGTCCCAACCCGATTATTAAATTCTAAGCGCCAAAGAATTAGCGTCCAAATTGTACGTACGGAATCTTATTCTCTCACTTCCCAATGTCATAGAAACTTGAAATTTGGCACGAGCTTTGATTATGTGATAAATAGGAAAAGTTAATGGGTCCCAACTCAATTATTAAATTCTAAGCACAAAAGAATTAGCGTCCAAATTTTCTGTAAGGAATCTAATTCTCTTACCTCCTGATGTCATCTATATATATAAAATTGAATGTATGTCTGTCTGCGTGTCTGTCTGCGTGTCTGTCTGTCCTTTATGCATTACTACACCATTCATCCGATCGCCATGAAACTTTGGGAAGTTGTTGAGTACACTCCTGGGAAGATTATAGGCATAGTACATTTATGCTATGATAAATGGCGCGCGTGCAAGCATCGTCGACAGTTACGCCCCCCCACGTAGATCGTTCGATTTCCATCATTGCCACTAATTTTCTCACTTTCCGGTGTCATAGAAACATGAAATTTGGCACAAGCATTGATTATGTCAAAAATAGGAAAAGCTCATGGGTCACAACTCGATTATTCAATTCTAAGCGCAAAAGAATTAGCGTCCGAATTTTACGTACGGAATCTAATTTTCTCACTTCGCAATATCATAGAAACTTGAAATTTGGCACGAGCATTGATTATGTCATAAATAGGAAAAGCTAATGGATCCCAACTAGAGATGAGCGAACGTACTGGTTTCGAGTAATTACTCGATCGAGTACCACCATTTTCAAGTATTTCAGTACTCGAGTGAAAAGTACTCGGGGTCGCCGGGGCTGCGGGGGGCGCCGTGGGGGACTGGGGGTAGCAGCGGGGAACAGGGGGGAGCCCTCCCTCTCCCCCCCACTCCCCGCTGCAACCCCCCGCTCACCCACAGCGCACCCGAGTACTTATCACCCGAGTAGTGAAGAACTCGAAGATCGCGGTGCTCGATTGCGAAATCGCCCTTACCGAGTACGTTCGCTCATCTCTAGTCCCAACTCGATTATTTAATTCTAAGCGCAAAAGAATTAGCATCCAAATTTTAGGTGCGGAATCTAATTTTCTCGCTTCTCAATGTCATAGAAACTTGAAATTTGGCACGAGCATTGATTATGTCAAAAATAGGAAAAGCTAATGGATCCCAACTCGATTACTCAATTCTAAGTGCCAAAGAATTAGCGTCCAAATTTTACGTACAGAATCTAATTTTCTCACTTCCCAGTGTAATAGAAACATGAAATTTGGCACGAGCATTGATTATGTCAAAAATAGGAAAAGTTAATGGGTCCCAACTTGATTATTCAATTCTAAGCGCAAAAGAATTAGCGTCCAAATTTTACGTACGGAATCTATTTCTCTCACTTACCAATGTAATAGAAACTTGAAATTTGGCACAAGCATTGATTATGTCATAAATAGGAAAAGTTAATAGGTCCCAACTCAATTATTCAATTCTAAGCGCCAAAGAATTAGCGTCCAAATTTTACGTACGGAATCTAATTCTTTTACTTTCCAATGTCGTAGAAACATGAAATTTGGCATGAGCATTGATTATGTCATAAATAGGAAAAGTTAATAGGTCCCAACTCCATTATTCAATTCTAAGCGCCAAAGAATTAGCGTCCAAATTTTACATACGGAATCTAATGTTCTCACTTCCCAATGTCATAGAAACTTGAAATTTGGCACATGCATTGATTATGTCATAAATAGGAAAAGTTAATCGGTCCCACCTCGATTATTAAATTCTAAGCGCAAAAGAATTAGCGTCCAAATTTTAAGTACGGAATCTAATTCTCTCACTTCCCAATGTCATAGAAACTTGAAATTTGGCACATGCATTGATTATGTCATAAATAGGAAAAGTTAATCGGTCCCACCTCGATTATTAAATTCTAAGCGCAAAATAATTAGCGTCCAAATTTTACGTACGGAATCTAATTTTCTCCCTTCCCGATGTAATTTGGCACGAGCATTGATAATATAAATAGGAAAAGTTAATGAGTCCCAACCCGATTATTCAATTCTAAGCGCCAAAGAATTAGCGTCCAAATTGTACGTACGGAATCTAATTCTCTCACTTCCCAATGTCATAGAAACTTGAAATTTGGCACGAGCATTGATTATGTCATAAATAGGAAAAGTTAATGGGTCCCACCTCGATTATTAAATTCTAAGCGCAAAAGAATTAGCGTCCAAATTTTAAGTATGTTATCTAATTCTCTCACTTCCCAATGTCATAGAAACTTGAAATTTGATACGAGCATTGATTATGTCATGAATAGGAAAAGCTAATGAGTCCCAACTCGATTATTAAATTCTAAGCACAAAAGAATTAGCGTCCAAATTTTCTGTAAGGAATCTAATTCTCTTACCTCCTGATGTCATCTATATATATAAAATTGAATGTATGTCTGTCTGCGTGTCTGTCTGTCTGTCCTTTATGCATTACTACACCATTCATCCGATCGCCATGAAACTTTGGGAAGTTGTTGAGTACACTCCTGGGAAGATTATAGGCATAGTATGCTATGATAAATGGCGCGCGTGCGAGCATCGTCGACAGTTACGCCCCCCCCCCACGTAGATCGTTCGATTTCCATCATTGCCACTAATTCTCTCACTTCCCGAGGTGTAGAAACATGAAATTTGGCACAACCATTGATTATGTCAAAAATAGGAAAAGCTCATGGGTCACAACTCGATTATTCAATTCTAAGCGCCAAAGAATTAGCGTCCAAATTTTACGTACGGAATCTAATTTTCTCGCTTCCCAATGTCATAGAAACTTGAAATTTGGCACGAGCATTGATTATGTCATAAATAGAAAACGATAATGGGACCCAACTCGATTATTTAATTCCATGCGCCAAAGAATTAGCGTCCAAATTTTACGTACGGAATCTAATTTTCTCACATAGAAACTTGGAATTTGGCACGAGCATTGATTATGTCATAAATAGGAAAAGGTAATGGGTCCCAACTCGATTATTCAATTCTAGCGCAAAAGAATTGGCGTCGAAATTTTACGTGCGAAATGTAATTTTCTCACATAGAAACTTGAAATTTGGCACGGGCATTGATTATGCCATAAATAGGAAAAGTTAATGAGTCCCAACTCGATTATAAAATTGTAAGCGCCAAAGAATTAGCGTCCAAATTTTACGTACGGAATCTAATTTTCTCGCTTCCCAATGTCATAGAAACTTGAAATTTGGCACGAGCATTCAATATGTCATAAATAGGAAAAGCTAATGGGTCCCAACTCGATTATTTAGTTCTAAGCGCAAAACAATTAGCGTCCAAATTTTACGTACGGAATCTAATTCTCTCACTTCCTGATATATATAAATGTATGTCTGTCTGTCTGTCCTTTATGCATTACTACACCATTCATCCAATTGCCATGAGACTTTGGGAAGTTGTTGAGTACACCCCTGGGAAGATTACTGGCATAGTACATCTATCCTACGATAGGTGGCGCGCATGCGAGCATCGTCGACAGTTTTGCCCTCCCAGACAAAGATCGTTTGATTTCCATCTCAAGCACTAAAGCAAAAGGCATTACGAGCAACGGGAGGCGTGTTCAACTACAAAATGATGCATCCGCCGAACGTATCACTAAACAACTGCTGGATATTGAGAATGCTGAGGTAAAATGAAAGCTGTGCTGTGATTGGTAGTTATATATTATACTGCTGAGGTAAAATGAAAGCTGCTCTGTGATTGGTTGCTATATATTATACTGAGGTAACATGAAAGCTGCGCTGTGATTGGTTGTTATATACTATACTGAGGTAACATGAAAGCTGCGCTGTGATTCGTTGTTATATATTATACCACTAAGGTAACATGAAAGCTGCGCTGTGATTGATTGCTATATATAATACCGCAGAGGTAAAATGAATGCTGCGCTGTGATTGGTTGCTATTTTTTATATTGCTGAGGCAGAATAAAAGTTGCGCTGTGATTGGTTGTTATTTCTCTTACTGCTCAGGTAACATGAAAGCTGCGCTGTGATTGGTTGTTATATTTTATACTGCTAAGGTAACATGAAAGCTGCGCTGTGATTGGTTGTTATATATTATATCACTGAGGTAACATGAAAGCTCTGCTGTGATTGGTTGTTATATATTATACCGCTGAGGTAAAATGAAAGCTGTGCTGTGATTGGTTGTTATATATTATACTGCTGAGGTTACATGAAAGCTGTGCTGTGATTGGTTGTTATATATTATACCGCTGAGGTAACATGAAAGCTCTGCTGTGATTGGTTGTTATATATTATACCGCTGAGGTAACATGAAAGCTGCGCTGTGATTGGTTGTTATATATTATACTGCTGAGGTTACATGAAAGCTGCGCTGTGATTGGGTGTTATATATTATACCACTGAGGTAACATGTAAGCTGCACTGCGATTGGTTGTTATATATTATACTGAGGTAACATGAAAGCTGCGCTGTGATTGGTTGTTATATATTATACTGAGGTAACATGAAAGCTGCGCTGTGATTGGTTGTTATATATTATACTGCTGAGGTTACATGAAAGCTGCGCTGTGATTGGGTGTTATATACTATACCACTGAGGTAACATGTAAGCTGCACTGCGATTGGTTGTTATCTATATATATAAAAACGAATGTATATAATGTATATTATACCGCTGAGGTAACATGAAAGCTGCGCTGTGATTGGTTGTTATCTATATATATATAAAAAGGAATGTATGTATCTCTGTCTGTCTTCGCAGCAACGCGCGACGGGTACGCTAGTCTATAATAAAAAAAATCAAAATCATTAAACAAAATTAAATATTTTGTATCGCCGCTTCTGTAAAAGTCCGATTTATCAGAGTAGCGCATTATTTACCCCGCACGGTGAACATCGTCTAAAAAAAAAAAAAAAAAATGCCAGTAATGCACTTTTTCAGTCTCCCTGTCTCCCAGAAAAAATGCAATAAAAAGCGATCAAAAAGTCGTATTTATTCTGAAATGGAACCAACGTAAACTACACGATTTCTTGCAAAAAAATGCGCCATTGCACAACCACATCGATGGAAAAATAAAAAAGTTATTGTGCGCAGAAGAGGCGGCAAAAAATTATTTTAAAAATTAAATGTCTTTGAAAAAAAATAAAAGTAGTGCAGCGAAAAAAAACTATACAAGTTTGGTATCGCAGTAATCATACTGCCCCAGAGAATAAATTTACTACTTCTTTTTTGTTGCAGTTTCTGCGCCGTAGAAACAGGACGCACTGAAAGATGGTGGGTTTTTTTTTTTCTTATTTTACTCCACTTAGAATTTTTAAAAAGTTTTTCAGTACATTATATGGTATATTAAATAGCACCAGCGAAAAAAACAACTCGTGCCACAAAATACAACAAGCCCTCATATGGCAACGTTGATGGATAAATAAAGGAGTTACGATTTTTTTAAAAGGGGGAAGAAAAACTAAAATAGGGGAAAAAAGAGCTGCGTCATTAAGGGGTTAAAGTGCGATGAAATCGTTCCACTAAGGCTGCCTTCACCGTGTTTGTAGTAAATGGTGTATAGTGTAGGATTGACAGGGGCGCTGCATGGAGTTATTCCTAACTTCTCTGCCTCGGTCCGTCTGTCATTATTTCTGTACACGATGGTCATTCTCACAGATGGGTTTGAAGGCTTTGGTGATGTCAGCTCCCCTTCTGTCTGGTGAACCGACGCACAAGGCAGAGCCTGATAGCGCCCCCTATGACTGGTAAAATGTATTTTAATCAGGGTAATGGAAATGACCAGAAAAACTGTTGTAAGCTACTGTACGGGCAGTGCAGATAGGTTGCAGCGACACGGTGTGTTGGCCCCTTTCAGCGCTGCGCTCTTGTCCCTGTGTGGATGGCGACGTACCGACAGCTATTCTACCTGCTGAATACACTGGGCTACAGATTGTTTAAAAATGTTCAGAAACAAAAGTAATCGATTTGTTTCTGTAAAATTAAAACCTGCTGATTCCACTGTTAGAACTGAATAATAGCGGCGCGTCTCATTTTCAAGTTATTTAACCCCTTAATGACCAAGCTTTTTTTTATTTAAAAAATTGTAACTCCTTCATTTATCCATCGCCGCCGCTGTATGAGGGCTTGTTTTTTGCAGGACAAGTTGTATTTTTCAAGGTTACTATATAATGGTACTACCATATAATGTACTGAAAAACTTTCAAAAAGTTTTAACTGGAGTGAAATGAAAACAAAAATGAAATTCCACCATGACAAACTGCAACAAAATGACACAATAACTTTATTCTATGGGTCAGTACGATTAATATGACATGTTTTTTTTTTTCTTAACTCTCTCTTTTTTGGACGACGTTCACTGTAAATAATGGATTAGTTTGATAGATCGGACTCTTACGGACGCAGCGATACTAAACATTTATTTTTGCTTTTTGATTTTGATTCTTTTATTAAGTCTGACCCATGACCTGTAAAACCCCAGCTCATTAAATACAACTTGCTGGTGGATGATCCGCAGTGTTTCCGCCACATGGAAACACACTCTTTAAGTTACATAAACACCCCCTATAGTGTTCAGTCAGAATGTGGTGTGTAACAGTGATTGCAAAATAGTTGCACAACTCACTTTAATTCTTTTTAATAAGCAAGGTTAATGGCGAGCCGACTGGATTAGTTGTAGAGGCATATTTCAAAAAAATACAATACAACGGCAATGGGATTACATCATTCCCCATAATTGGAAAACCTTACGTGGCACAAAGGATATCATATTTGAATTCAGCGCACTAAAGTTACTACAAGCCGCCTATCTGCCTATCTGTTACAAAAATTGTGTTCCACAATGTAAATATCACAAGATCCAAAAACACTACTCAACATCAGCTATTAAGTGGCTCATGAACGTGTCCACACAGCAAGCATTGACATACAACACTTGCTGAGGGGGGCCAAAAACAGGTGGGTCAATATTTTTTAGACGGTTATGCAGTTGTTAATGACCAGCACATTGCATTTGCATTCTAGGGATGCTTTTACCACAGTTGCCCCATCTGCTACAATGAAAAGGATGAAAACAATCTCACTAAGACTAGTTATGGGCAGCTATATCACACTTTTCTATCTAAGACCTGATTCTTACACCGTCGCGGATACATGTTGCATGTTTTTTGGGAGCAAGAGTTGAAGGAAATGGTTGAAAAGGACTCAAACCTTCTGTCACTTCTTCTCAAAATGGATTTCATGTGTGATGCCCCTTATGCTGGCAGAAATAACGCTGGTAAGCTCTACCACAAGCAGGTTGCTGGAGAGATGATAAATTACTATTATTTCACCGGTCTGTATCCCTTTATCAACAAAACAAAGATGTATCCTGTAGGTCACACAGAGAACATTTATGAAAATTTTGAGTACATCAAAAATTACTTTGGCCAAGAAATTTGTTTTCAGGTGCGGCCAATGAAAATTAAAAAGAAATTGCTGTTTCCCCTTTTTACAGCTGCACTCCAAATTCCCAGGTAGCTCCCTGTATGTCTACCGATGAGCAGCATTCGCTGACAAGTACACGGTGCATGATAGACCTAGAGACGGCAGTGGAGGAAGGTGCAGGACAGCACATACTACCAAGTTTGGCATAGTCCTAGAACTTCGGAGGAGCCATTTGCTTTAAACTACCTCGTAGAGATAAACAGGAGGCCTTGGATTACCCTAGCTGGTGCATGGATGATGTCAACAAAACTAAATTAATCACCGCCTTTCTTGAAAAGGAAGTGTAATTATAGCCAACAATGCAGTTGTGAATCTGCTACAAGACAAATCTCCAAACTTTTCTTAAATTACTTGTGGGGGAAGTCTGCGCAGAGAGCTGACCTTCCATGTATCAGTATTAGGAGTATTCCAGCAAGCTTTTTGAGTGTTTTTACCCTACTAGGAGATTTCAGGATTGGATTTTATTGATGATGAAAAGGCCAACATTACCTGAAACTACACAAAAGTACATCACAAGAGCGACAGAAACACAAACTTTCTTATAGCTTGTTTTACAACTGCTTACGCCAGACTAGAGCTGTGTTGTTGTCTGGACGGACTGCAGGAAAGGCGTCTTTATCACAACACCGATTTGGTCATTTTTGTGCACCGAGAAGGTGAGTGAAATCCGCCCTTAGGTGATTATCTGGGGGAGTTAACCTACATTACAAAGTTTATATCTGCAGGCCCCAAAGCCTACAGCTACAAGCTGAAAACGGGTAAAACTGGCTTAAAAGTTAAAGGCATAACTCCAAATGTCGCTAACACAAAATAGGTACATTTTGACAGTCTAAAAGATCTAGTTTTGGATTATCAGTGCAATTCCTCCCTGAAAGTCAGAAAGCTATTAGTGTAGATTGCATTTACACAAAGAGATACTTATTGAATGATTTTACAACATTGCCTTAAAGACATTAGTTTGTGTGTCACCCGCACACACACGGATGCAACCCCTGTAATATGGTGAGTCTATGTATGTTGGTGGAGACCTTATGATGACCTGTCTGCTCCTCTTCCTAACCAGGTTTGGTAAGAAATAAGAAGTATTGGGTCTTTGGTGCGGCTGCACTACACAAAGCACAAAAACGCATGAGCAGATGATTATTAGATGAATTTACAAAGTAGCATCACGATTATTAGCGCAGCAATGATCGACGCCTGCTTGTAATACCCCTTCTTGTGTACTTAGCTGGCCCGTCTAACTCTGGTAAAAGTTACTTTGTGAAACAACTGTTACATATCACCGAGATGCATCAATCACACAAGCCAAAGAATATTGTTTTGTTCTATGCATGCTGCAAAACCTGTATGATGAACTGCCTCATTCTTCTCCTAACATCAGTTTATCGAGGGTCTTGTGCAGACATTTATAGACAATGACTTCTTACCTCCTGGAACGGTGAATGGGCTTTTTGCTGATGATCTCATGGAGAGCGCTAGTGAAAACTGGGAAATGGAGAAAGCCCTTACCAAGTATGTGCAGCACAGACATCTCAGAATAGATCTTGCCAGGGTAAAAAAAAAAGAGTAGAATTGGGTTCTCTTAAGAAGGCTGGTGAAAGCAAATCCCAACGTCAGAAAGTCTATTTTATGCAACACTAGCAATGATTTAGTTACAGCCATAGCGGAGATCACTTTAAATATTTTAAAAGGTCGAATACCCCGAAAAAATATACTGAAAAAGTGGTGTCACGCTATAAGAAAGCTGGGTAATAAAACACTGACCATAAAGAACAAGAAGTCTATAGTGCATCAGGCGGGTGCTTTTATGGGTTCGCTCTTGGGCTTTGCAATGCCAATAATAACGAGTCTGCGTGCCAACTGATAGTGAAGCTCGCAGAGAAAATATACTTGGTCCCTAAAGACAAGCTTTACAAGGTAAGACAAGCCATTACAACAACCCCTTACATAAGACAGGCTGCTATTCATTGCCTTGATGATGAGATTATTAGTGTTTTACAAATGAGCTCCCTTCTCAAGCACAAGTCTAAGGGCTCGTACCCACTGGCGATAGGCCTTCCCTGCGATGCGAGAGTGAGTGAAAACGCATGATAACGAAACCAATGATTTTTAATGGTTTCATTCTCATTAGCGAAGATTTCATTGTAACCTCTGTAACCATTTTGTCCAGGGGGGGAGGGCGGCAACAACACTCAGGACTTGAAGATGCATAAACTTACTTCAGTTTATTATTTGAAAGTATGCTTCAGGCAAAACAACAAAAAGTCCATACAACATAACCTGTGCAAGTGCTGCACCACGCAGGGTGCACAGAGGTTTCTTTTGGGTCCTGCTTGTAAAGAGGTATTCCCTCCTCAGACTGTACGGCACTGACTCCCTGGAGCTGCAGTCTTTTATGCTCCAGTAACGGGGTCAGTGCCTACAGCTGAGCTACCTGAGGACTAGGGTGAAGCTATGGACTGGACCACCACCCTGTCCAGACTAAGAGGCTGGGAGGGAGATATACTCCATCCACAACTTCACCCTTTTACTGCCTACACCTCGCAAAGAAGAATCTGTGATATCATCCATTGTTTTCAATGGGGCCAGCGGCAGTACTTTGCGCTCCCCTGTCACAGCTGCGACAGCTGTGGCAGAGGTCCGCGATGCTATCCTATTGCTTTCAATGGGGCAGGCACTGCTGCAGCTCAATTGAAAGCAATGGAATAAAGGCTACCACCACTGCAATGATTTTCGGCTTGAAATATAAGCCCTTTCCTGAAAATCATGGCTAGCTGTAAAAAATAAGTAAAAAAAGAAAGATTAACTCTTCTCTTCGGCTCCGGCAGTCATCTTCGGGCTTCTGGTGGCCAGGGATTGAAAAATCTCCGCCTCCAGAAAGCACTGCCTCTGGTTAGCTGAGCGCTGTGGCCAATCAGAGCAGTGCTTTCTGGAGATGGTGATTTTTCAGCTAGCACTGTTATAATAACTTTAATATATTTTTTTATTAAAAGGGACTAATATTTTTGAATAGAGAATGAATATGTTATAATGCTGTATTGTAACCATTTGTTATTGGTTATATAAATGAATGTATATTTTTGTATAGTGAATTTTATGTATAAGAATGTCTTATTCATTTCAATGACAATACTAATATATACCCATATAGACCATAGGATAGTATAATGGAGCCAGAATCCCTGATTTCATCTAATTATATCTAAAAGAGCAGAATTGCCTGTAACAATCTAAATCTCTAAACTCTGGTATGTTTGGAGTGGAACATTTCGAGCAAGTCTTTGTTTCCGTATGGGAATACGAACAATAAAGTTTAGTTGAAAATTGAAACGCGCGTTGCGTACCACTGAGAGGTCTTATGATTGTTTTACGTAGGCGTACGTGTCGTCCCTCCCATGTAGATTGCGTCCCACTGCTCCACGAGGGTTGTGACGGACGTCTAAACATAAGTGTATCATTATGATATATATTTATTTAACTGTTTATGGAATATGCTTGAAAAAGGCACATAATATAGTGCCAATACGCGTGGCATCTAAATAAAGGAGTATACCAGCTGACGGAGCGCTGTGCTGTAAATTGACTGGAAAGGGTACCCACTCCTGTTTAGAGCATGGAGCTTTTTTCTCTTCATACCGTGGATTATCAAAAAGGCTCCCAAAAACCAGGGAGCATTCTTTTCCTCCAGACGTCTCTCCGTTCTAGTCCAGATAGTGGATATAATAGAGTATTCTATTCAATGCCAATGGTGACAAGGGGTGCAGGTGGGATTGCCCTGGGTAGGGTTGTCCCACCTTGCACCAGGTGAGTTAATATCCACCTATACCATCTGTTCAATGGCATACTAATACAAGGCGCTTTTCTTACACCTTCTTTCCATTCCGTAGAAGGCGCTTGAAAGAGCTTAATATAATAATGATTGGCAATAAATATATAAGGATACAATATATATATATATATATATATATATATATATATATATATATACATAAAAGCAATCACCACATGGAGGGTACAAAAGTATATTGTATAAGCAGTCAGAGAATTTCATGAAGGTACCATGTATTTAAAAAAGTAATTAGCGCAGTCCTACCTGGAGGTGAGCTGTTGGCTGCTGGGATAGTGAAGCTTGTTGTGCCCCAGGAGGTTACTTTATAGTGACTGCATATGTCAGGCGGCCGTCTGGGAGAGGGGTGCACAGCGTGACCGCTAGACCCAAAGTGATGCACTGAATGAGGTGTCATGTGTTCCAACTGCAATGGGCGTGTGTTCCACGGACCGGAAGTGGCCGCACAACGCTCTATACGCCTATGGCAGTGAAATGCTGTGCAGTGGGGACAGGCCAGATCTGATATGTGCATATAAACGATTGTAACCAGTAAAAAGGAATAAGTAATGGTAAAAAGAAAAGGGATGGATGATGATGGTGGATGCAATCATGATAATGAAGAAATATATATATGAGAACAAACAAACAAATGGTGCCGGATGTGTAACATATATGGAAGTCCTGATTGTTCTCATATTCATTCATTGTCATATGATATCAGTGTATGATGAGATTCTGCACATTAGGCATTTTAATAGAGATCTACATGTTTTTAGGATTTGGCACCACACACTGTTCACACGAATTATACAACATCCCATTTTGCCCTATGACATACATGGTTCAACTCTATGATTTTATGGCTTATCTTTTACCAGAGGTCTTTATTGCTTTGCACATACATGTGTATATATATATAATCCCTTTCGTGATGACATGCAATTTATTTTATTTATGAGCCTTTTTTCTGATGTCTTCTCATCATTGACGTGCATATTAATGTTTTTTTTTTATTGTTCCCTCCCTCCCTTCTTTATTCCTCCCCCCTTCCCTTCCCTTCCCATCTTTCCCACCATTACGCTTGTACCACTTATTTGGACTTGTGCTTGAGAAGGAAACTCATTTATGCCCCAAAATTCGTTGCACCATATCAACCCCAGTTTTTGTGTACTGTGTGGTCTTTTACTGACTGTGTCTTAATAAACTAGAATTCTGCACTCCAGCGGACATTGGCATTTGATTATAAATGGCTATCTGGGACTGTCTAGGGTGGAGTTTCACCTAGCCCTCCACCAGCTGGGTGTTCTCCCCCCTCCTGAGTGAGGACCTTCTTTTCTTCCCTGGGCTTTCCAGTCTCAGCGCATTGGGCCACACTTGAACTGTCCCCCCCCCCCCCCCATTTCACATATGGGGGGGGGTTATCTTTTTTCCACATGCTGCTCTCCACTGATGTGGATCGTATGAGAATTTGAAGAAGATCTCCCTCCCCCTATGACCTATATTGTCTTCTGAGGCACTGTCTCCTCTTTGTTCTTCTAGTGTTTTACAAAGTAGTGACATACCAGATGATGTGAAAATTAAAAAATACACTGATGTGATACAAATATACTTGGTTCATGCTAAACAGGACATAAAAGAGTTGTCAACCTTCAACCTTGTAACTCCGAGTGAATCTGGTCATCAATAAATGTCAAATTCCAAACCTGATTATAGAAGTACTGTAATGAAATTGTAAGTCATGTCAATCCCCATTTAAAAGAATGCATAACTTTTACTAAACAGACTAGCGCAGAATGGCAATAATACAGCCTGGAAAGATAAAGATGGATTCATATAAAAGGGAAGCGCCAACCATTGATTCAACACACTGGACTTGATCCTCCATGTGACACAAGCCATAGTGCTACCAAAAAGATTCTACCTCTGGGCTGGGACACTTTTAAGCGATCGATGGCCAGGATTAATATACCTTCTAGGGTCATTGGTAACCACGGTATTAGAGAAATTCTCCAGATACTGATAATGGATTTCAACAACAGTTCTGTACACGCTACCCCGTAGAGCAAAAGTAGTCCTTTACCTTCCACACCTCTGGGAATAACCCAGCCTCAGACATTTTGAATACTTGGTTATGCCTTTCAGCCTTTGCAATGCTCCTGCCACCTCTCACCACTTTAATAACGACAAGTTTCAAGACCTGTTGGATCAGTTTGTGGTGGCATATCTCAATGACATCCTTATCTTCTCTGACTATTTGGAGGAACATTGCAAGCACATTCGGCTGATCTTGGAGCGACTCCAAAAGAATAATTCCTATATCAAACTTGAGAAATGTGAGATCGAACAAACCCAGATGTTTCTGGGATATAGACGGACTGAGGATGGATCCCAGCAAGGTAAAAGCAATGATTGGTCCATTTTGAGAAATGTATAAGATGTACAATGCCTTGTCGAGTTTCTGAACTTCTACAGAAAATTTATAAAAGACTTCTCCAAGATCATCTTATCTATCACCTCCCTCACAAAAAAACACAAGCGTTTTCATGGTCCTTAGAGGCACATGTTGCTTTTGAGAAACTCAAGACTCTTTTCACTTTTGCACTGATACTGGTTCACCCAAATCCTGAATTACCTTTGGTCGCTGAGGTAAACGCCTCTGACTCTGCTGTAGGAGCTATCTTGTCTCAATGCGTCAGAGATAAAATGCTGTTGCATCCATGTGTGTTTTTGTCCTATATCTTATCACCTGAAGAAACTATGACATTGGAAATAAGGAACTTTTAGCCATCACAGTTGCTTACTCTGAATGGAGACATCTCCCGGAAGGATCCTATCTTCCAGTAACAGTGCTTACTGACAATAAGATTCTGGAATTTATCCAAACAGCAAACAGACTATCGGTGAGACAAGCACGATGGGCCTGGTTCTTCTCCAGATTCAACTTTATCCTTGTCCAGGATTTTTCCTGAGCCTGAGGAAAGGTATAACACAGGCTGTACTATTTTGTCCCACAAAAAAATTCCTGGGTAGTCTTAACTCAAAAGAACTACTAACCAAGCTCAAAAAAGGTATGAAAATGACCCTTTCCTCAATCACTCCTCTGAAGACGTGGACCTCTCTTTCAAAAAGAGTTTTGGATGAAAGGAGACCAACAGTATGTTCCGGATGCTAGTCGACTCGAAACCCTTAGGTTGGTCCATGATTTCAAACTTGATGGCCATCTCGGAATATCAAAAACCTTGAAACTCCTGCTTTGTTCCTGCTGGTGGCCTAAATGCAAGAGCGGTGTGAAAAAGTATGTCGCCTCTTGCGACACGTGTGCACAAAACAAAACACCACAAGCTCATCCTTTGGGCCTCCTGCAACCACATCCAGTCTCATCCAAGCCTTGGGGAACTATATCTATGGACTTAATTGTGAATCTTCCCCCTTCTAAAGAAATGACTGCCATCCTGGTTGTAGTGGACCAAATCACAAAAATGTCTCATTTTATCGCCATTAAAGGAATTCCCACAGCTGATCACACTGCAGAATTGGTGATCAGGGAAGTGTTTAGACTACTTGGGAGTTCCTTTTTTTTCTTCTAATTACGGTATACATCCTGTCTTTATTCTGGGCCTCCACATATTCCTGTTCCAACCGTCACCCACAGACTGACAGCATTACAAGAAACTCAGAAAGGGTTAAAAGAGGTACTACGAGAGGCCCAAGAGAATTACAAGCAAGCAGCAGATAGACACCGCAAAGCCTCTCCTACCTTCCAGATAGGAGATAAAGTATGGTTATCTACAAAAAACATTAAGACCCATGTACCCTCTCTCAAACTGGGGAAAAAGCTTATTGGGTCATTTCTGATCACGGTAAAGGTGGCGTTCTGTCTGGATTTTCCCGACAGCCTGAGAATCCACCTGGTTTTCCATGTGTCACTCCTCAAACTTTTGGAAGAAAATCCCTTTTCGGGAAAGACTCAGGCATCACCTCCACCAGTGAATGTCACAAGGGAGGAGGAGTATGAGGTAAAGAAGATTCTGGACCCCAGGAATATTAGAAGGATACTACAGCACCTGGTCCAATTGAAGGGATATGGCTCAGAGGAGAATTCCTGGAAGCCAGCCTCCAATGACCATGCCCTTAGACTGAGGGAGTTCCACCGGAGGTGTGTTGATAGGCCAGCTCCTGGGATGTCCAGTGGTCCTCATGCAGGGAGGAGGCTATTGTCAGAACTTGAACCTGGGAGCTCACTGAGATATTCAGCCTGCTGGACAGTTCCCTTGAAATCTTGTTCCTCATTCTGTTTCCCATTTCCTGCTCCTGTTTGCCTGATTGGCTCCCCTCTGTCCATTGATTGCACACCCCATACATAAACCTGGTTTTGTCCCTTCTTCCTTGCGTGCTTATTGAGCCACCATCCTTAAAACCAGCTCTACCATATGCCTGCTCTCCATGTACTGACCGCTGGCTTGTTTCCTGACTACATCTCTGCTTAAGACCTCGTTCACACGGGCTACAAAATCACGCTACAAAACATTGCTCATGTGAAAGAACCCACTGGAAACCATGGGCTTCACATACATGCATTTTGTAGCGATTGTTTTGTAGCAATGATTTTGTAGCCTGGGTGAACGAGGCCTAAATCCTCTGAACTGTGTCACTATCTCTGTGTACCAATCCTCGGCTGACCTGACCACTCAGACAGCCAATCAGAGCATGAAAAGCAGGGAATGCATGCAGTAGGTAAGAGAGGGAAACCTAAGGAATTCCCAGCAGCCAACACAAGGAACTTCTGCAGCAACAGGACTTATGAAGAATTCCAAACAGCCAAGACAAGGAACCTCTACAGTGACCGCACACTGCAACACTCCTCATCTTCATTCTCGAAAACTGCGGTACTTAGATGGGAAGATGCTTGACTCGCTAGATTATGATGAAATAGCATAAATGGGCAGATAGCCCAGACTGCCAACCAAATCACAATGTGACATTCAGTTACTGCGAAACTTGTCCACAGTAACCGAAACGTCACAATTTCTGTATGTGTTGGGGATGGAATAAATCTCTATTTGGATATGCTGGTATCCTGGTAGTGTTGGAAGATGGTGTCAATGTCCAGTCCAATGCGAGTCGCACTCTCGGCTACTGTGCACCAAGCCTTGTAATTAGGGAAATACATCACAACCAGTGCAATGGAAAATTGGCGCAGTTTCCTAGAGCAATCACTCCAGGCGCTGCTTTGATTTTGCACTGAGCCTCTGAAAGATGTGAGCTGAAGCCTGACTGGTCTTCATGAGAAGATGCTGCAGTTTTTCCTTGCCCATTTTTTCAGATATAGGGAGGCTGAGCAGGTAGAACCAAGCTGCACAGAGAAGCCAGCAGAGAGTCTCCCAAGTAAAGAGAACCAGGGTGAAAGGCAGCAGGACGGATTTACCCCTGCCGGACTCACCAAGATAAAACAATACCTGGAGGATCACAGGATTAGTGGCTGGGACAGACATCAGGGGGGCGGCTATGGGCGTGCAGAGGTAACACCTGACCCTGGTGCCCAAAAGGCGTTATTCTACATAAGACTCTAGTGTTATAAATGACTTGTGGTAGGGGGTATTCTGGAATGAATATTACATTGGGGGCTTCAAGCTTCATCTCTGGTTGACATCTGACCAGCTTTTTCAGATCCAGCTTGGCAAAATAACCCCAGGAAGTTCTCAGTTTAGAATGTATTTTGGATAATTCCAGATGATGCAGAATCAGAAGCGTTCAACTATTGTCATGCTTGGTTGATATCTTAAGAGTTAACAACCTCCTTCTCCCCGCAGCCCTGATGGCCTTTCAAATGGATCATTAGAGGTCTCAGGGTTCTCGTCTTCTGCTCCATGGAGTCTGGGGGATCATTAATTGTCTGTGAAGCTTTACAGAGAATCCTGTTGGGATGTTTCTCAGATCCTCATCCAGTTATAAAGTCTTGCTGTTGGACAAGCCGGTAAATCTGCCCAGAGCACAGGTGAGTCTATCTATGATACAGCCAGACTACGGTGGGAGTGGGGTCTTCGGGCCAGTGCAGGTAAGGGGTCATCATGATCATTGTGTCCTCCATGCTATGTATTATAGATGTGTCTATCTCCTCATCCCACCATCCATAGTTACCTCTCAGCAGATCAGAGTTGCGTTCCTCTGGGAAGGAATGTTCATTCATAGAGCCGACAATCATCATGTGTCTTTAGGGGCATCTACAGGGGGTAACTATTTATTTGTTTTAGTTATGTACACCGGCAGCCCCTCTCAGTGTCTCCTCTCATTCTCTGGACTTCCTTTGTTGGTAGGTGAAGCAAGGCCACCATATTGTGACTGGATGGAGGAGAATGAAGGTTCCTATAGATAGTGTCCCGTGTGATCCCGGAGACCCCAGAAGCATCATCCTGGGGGCTCTGCCCTGATGATGGATAAGACCTGATATAATGTTCTATAAAGTGTGTGCCGTGTGCATGAACCCCAACACTGAGGTCTCCAGCCTCTGTGGTAGCTCTGGCTGTAATGTTCTTGGATGTCCACGATGCTCAAGGCACTCTGCAGACAACCTAATACCCATAGTGTATTGTTACTAATGAATGATACCTGCTCTCTGATTAGCCAGCACTGCTCACATGATCACGGCGGGCCAATGACAGGGCAGTGCACAGTGTGCATTAGCTAGGTAGAAACCTGTGGTGGCCGTCCTGGCCAATAAACGGGACTGGAACCGACGGATTGGCCAGACGTCAGAGCAGAACAATTGCAGGTAATATGCCTCCTACACCTTCCTGTCTCAGGACAGAATTTTATCCCTAAACCAGAGGGTGGCTTTAAATTTTCACTAATTTTGCCCCACTTATTCAAGAGCCATTCACAGTGAAAGTTTTTCCCACTTAATCGTATAACTTATTTTCCAGCTGTCGGAGAATCTGGGAACAAATTGTCTAATATTACAACCACTCCAACATTGTCTGACCAAGATCATATTTTACAGCAATGTAAACTCTATCCCCTGCGGAGACCCCACCCGACTACACAATAAACAGTCTTATCAATGTCCCCACTAACCAACAATGACTGCCGTCCAATCAGAGCTCACTGAAGATCTCTTCCATCGAACGCAGGTAGAAATAACGGATATTCACCCACATTCAATGAACATCTTACAGATGGAGGTTCCAAGAAATAGTTAAAGGTTCTGCTCCACAACAGAGCGTCTCAGCTAGAAGGTTCATCAGATGTTCTTCAGGCTTCACCCACATTGGCCGGTATTCATCAGGACAAACATCCACCAGCTGCGCCACTTGTGCCGCCTTCTAATAATTCAGTATATTAGGGACAGACGTTCCTTTTGCTCTTCTATTCAACATCTTCTCCTTAAGCCATTTAGGACCAGGCACAGTACATTTACAGCGCGGATTTAAGCCTCCTGCTTCTTCAATCAGTCAGAAGCAGGACGGGTTATCAGCTGTTAGTGACAGCTGATAACCCAGAGGAGAAGGCAGGAGGGGTTTTAAACCCTTTCTGTCTTCTCCTTCTCCAAGTACACAGTGCTCAATGAGTGAAGAGTAGATCAGAGATGCGCCAGGTGATAAAAAAACAGTGAAATAAAATGAGCCAATATTAACTCACCTGGTGCCTGACGGGGAAATCAGCCTGATAAACCCCGTCGGCACCAATGTCCAGGAAGACTTTGCACGGGTTCTTTTATTCCCACATCCGCAGCATGACGGAGAGCAGCAAAAGAGTACACAGCAGACAAGCACCTGTCCGGTGCTTGATAGACGGCAATAATGAAAGAAAAAAGCTGCTTTTGCGCTCGTCGGGATAAAAGATGAAAACGTGTAAATATAATTAATGTATTTACATAGATACGAGCGACGCGTTTTGACGAGTACAATCGTCTTTTTCAAGCTCAAAAAAACTTACATACAAATATTACAAAGCAGGTCTTTAAATAGTCTACTCACATGCTTCCATATGCTTTCAGAGTAGCAATCAGGGTTGTTCCCTAGAGAAAGGTAGGAGGTGTGGGAAACACCCCTCCCGTCCCACAATTACGTCACAAGTAGCATAAATTGAAACTACATCACATGGAATGCTGTGAGCGTTCCATATATTCATTAATAAAACTTTATTTAAAAGCGACCGAGAACACGGTACGGTCAAATTCACATTTAAATGCATCTAGCCCCACTTAATTATAGTGTATTAATATTGCTATAAACGAAATAGTATTTAAAAAACATTCTCATTGTGCATCAATATTCTTATTACTTATAGAATAAAATTTATAATGTGTGTGTATATATATAAAAAATATATTAATATACCATCAATAACCATAATAAATTAATAATTAATGAAAAGACCCCACGAAAACAAGTTACAATAATACAATATGCAATAATAATCAAATAATAATTAATAATTTAATTAAAAAATAAATGTGCTAAATTTTTTCTAATTTTTTTCTAAAAGTTCATTCAGTCCAAAGGGGGTTAGTGTATTGAGACGATGAATCCAAAACATTTCTTTTTTTCTCAATACAGTAATAGATTTTACCTCAATCCTTTCCAATGCTGTAACTCTCATTAAAGACGAGTCCCCATTATGGACATCATAAAAATGTTTGGATAGGCTGTGTACCCTTAGATTATTTTTTATATTCTGTCTATGGTCACTGATCCGTTTTTTTAAACTATTAATGGTTCTACCTATGTATTTGAGCTCGCAGGGGCACTCTACTAAATAAATAATTTGTGTAGAACTACAGGTCAGGTGTTGGGAAATGGGTATTTTTATTTTATTGTGATCTATATGAGTTTTATTGTGTGAGATGACTGAGCAACATTTGCATTTATTATGCATACATTTGTAATTTCCCGATTTTTTTAGAGTCTATAGCTACTAATTTTTTCTTTTTCCTCTCAGGACCAGAGGGTGCTATTATGTTTTGTATTGATGTATTTTTTCGGAATATTAACAAGGGTTTTTTTTCAAGTTGATCCGTTAAAAAAGGATCATTCAAAACTATTGGCCAGTGGAAGGGATTACAGAAAACGGACTTACTAAAAATGAAGGTAAATACATAACATCTATAGAGCCAGATACACCTTTTATGTATCATTTACCTAAAGTCCATAAGAGTCAAATCGATCCACCGAGCAGACCCATTAAAACCGGTGTGAATTCGATCACTAGTCGACTTGCAGAATATGCTGATAGACTTCTGCAAAAATATGTTTTATCGCTCCCTGCCTATTTGCGGGACACGAGCCATCTGTTGGAGTTGATTAGTAATTTTACGTGGAAAGATAGCTATATTTTTTGTACTCTTGACGTTGAGTCACTATATTCGAATATTCCACATGAATTGGGTCTTTTGGCTATAAAAAAATTTTTGGATAGTGACCCCCTTATGCCACCCAATCAAAAAAAGTTTTTATTAAAAGCGGTTGAATTTATTTAAAAAAATAATTATGTTTTATACAAAAAAAACATTTTACCTGCAAACGATTGGAACAGCGATGGGCTCGAAAGTCGCGCCGGCTATAGCCAATCTCTATATGGGTAATTTCGAACAAGTGCGTTTTTTAGATCCTAATATTATATTTTTTTAAAGATTTATAGATGACATTTTAATCATATGGGATGGGTCTTTAGATAATCTTAATAATTTTATTAATAATCTTAATCAAAATAATTTTAACTTGAAATTCACTAGTACTGTTAGTTATAATGATGTAATATTTTTAGATTTAGTTTTAAGACATGAGAATAGTAAAATTATTACAAAAACAAATTTTAAAAAAGTTGATAAGAATTCGTACTTAGATTTTAGAAGTTGTCATGCTAAAAAATGGAAACAGAATATACCTTATGGACAACTACAGCGGATCAGACGAAATTGTACATTGGACTCCGATTATGAGGAGCAAGCCTTAGTTTTAAAAAATCGTTTTAAAGAAAAAAACTACCCAGCTCAAATAATAGAGGATGCATATAATAAATTAGATAATAAAAAAACGGATAGAGTAGAAAGGATAAATAAAACACAAAATAGGACCAATTTTAAAAACCCAGCTTTTATTACCCGATACAATAGTGATCATGCGGCAATTAGGAATATTTTTAAAAAACACTGGCCAATAGTTTTGAATGATCCTTTTTTAACGGATCAACTTGAAAAAAAACCCTTGTTAATATTCCGAAAAAATACATCAATACAAAACATAATAGCACCCTCTGATCCTGAGGGGAAAAAGAAGAAATTAGTAGCTATAGACTCTAAAAAAATCGGGAAATTACAAATGCATGCATCATAAATGCAAATGTTGCTCAGTCATCTCACACAATAAAACTCATATAGATCACAATAAAATAAAAATACCCATTTCCCAACACCTGACCTGTAGTTCTACACAAATTATTTATTTAGCAGAGTGCCCCTGCGAGCTCAAATACATAGGTAGAACCATTAATAGTTTAAAAAAACGGATCAGTAACCATAGACAGAATATAAAAAATAATCTAAGGGTACACAGCCTATCCAAACATTTTTATGATGTCCATAATGGGGACTCGTCTTTAATGAGAGTTACAGCATTGGAAAGGATTGAGGTAAAATCTATTACTGTATTGAGAAAAACAGAAATGTTTTGGATTCATCGTCTCAATACACTAACCCCCTTTGGACTGAATGAACTTTTAGAAAAAAATTAGAAAAAATTTAGCACATTTATTTTTTAATTAAATTATTAATTATTATTTGATTATTATTGCATATTGTATTATTGTAACTTGTTTTCGTGGGGTCTTTTCATTAATTATTAATTTATTATGGTTATTGATGGTATATTAATATATTTTTTATATATATACACACACATTATAAATTTTATTCTATAAGTAATAAGAATATTGATGCACAATGAGAATGTTTTTTAAATACTATTTCGTTTATAGCAATATTAATACACTATAATTAAGTGGGGCTAGATGCATTTAAATGTGAATTTGACCGTACCGTGTTCTCGGTCGCTTTTAAATAAAGTTTTATTAATGAATATATGGAACGCTCACAGCATTCCATGTGATGTAGTTTCAATTTATGCTACTTGTGACGTAATTGTGGGACGGGAGGGGTGTTTCCCACACCTCCTACCTTTCTCTAGGGAACAACCCTGATTGCTACTCTGAAAGCATATGGAAGCATGTGAGTAGACTATTTAAAGACCTGCTTTGTAATATTTGTATGTAAGTTTTTTTGAGCTTGAAAAAGACGATTGTACTCGTCAAAACGCGTCGCTCGTATCTATGTAAATACATTAATTATATTTACACGTTTTCATCTTTTATCCCGACGAGCGCAAAAGCAGCTTTTTTCTTTCATTAGTGCTCAATGAGTGATATGTACTAAAATGTGAAAGTGGAAGTGTTACTTTCGCTAAGGGAGCCCAGGGTCAGGTGACTGCCGGGATTCCCTGCTACGCAGAGCTACAGGGTCCCAGCAGACCCTGATCACCTCTGCCAGTGACTAATGTCACTACAGGGGTTGTTTTCCCCTGTAACTGAGGCTCCTATGGATGCCAAGGTACAATGGGAAAGTATAAAAAACAAACAAACATGTGAATGTCCCCCAGAGGTCTTATATGACGTCATGGGGGGACATAAATAGTACAAAGAATAATTACATACATCAGTAAAACAAAATTACAGAATAAAACAAGCGCCCAAAACCATACATGTTATAAATCAAAACGCCCAAAACAGAATGAGGAACCCGCTCCCGCACTTTATTTTAGAGCAAAAAATAATAATTTGAAAAACAACTAGAAATATTAAAACATTTTTTTAGCTATTTACCCCTAAAAAATGAGAAAAAAATCTGGGAAAAAAATGAAAAAATTAGTCCTATGTGTCATTGAAAAAAAACGCAGCAAAAATAATTTTGGTCGCTAAAGGAAAAAAAATAGGGCAGCAATAGCAGCACATGGGTAACATCCCTAAAAGGGTCTGGTCCTTAAAGGGTTAATAGAAAGTCTTGTCTTATATTTCTAAATAAATCTAAATATATCTTCCAATAACTTTAAAAAACCAATTAGGCATCTAAAAACTATAAAATCTCGGAGATCCCATGGGAGAAGCTCGTCCCCTCGCAGCCCCGTCCATCCGCCCCGTAATCCCTCTTACATTTCATCGATGTTTTTTCAGACTTTCCACGAGACATTTAATACCTTTTTCTCCTTTAATAAACCCCAAATTCCGATCGCTCTTTTTTATCACATATTAATCTGAACATTCTCAGCCTTCTCACTATTATTACAGGGCGAGCTGCAAGTGGATCAGACAGTGCGGCTAGTGGCCCTATAATGGGTGCCCCATCTGGGGGTGTCACCCCTCATGCTGTCCAGCAGGTACGCACCGCTCCATTCACTTCAGTGGGACCGCTAGAGAAAGCCGAGTACTTAACCCCTTAGGCCTCCTTCCCACGAACGGATTTACGCCGCGAAAATTCGGGGCAAAAATCCGCTGCATGGCCCCCTGCTATTAGGTTCTATTGAACCTAATAGCACAATGCTCACGATGCGTAATTCCACCGCGGTTTCTCCCGTCCTCACCCGCAGCATGCTCTATTTGCTGCGGGTGAGGACGGGCTGTACGCGCTGACGGCTTCCATTGCAGTCAATGGAAGCCGTCCATTCACGCTATCTCCCGCTGTAACCAGCGGGAGATAGCATGTAAAAACGCTTCCCCGCCTACCGCCGCGCGTCACGTGACACTGCCGGCCGTGTCACGTGACGCGGTGGGCGTGTCACACGACGCGACGGCGGTGGGCGGGGAAGCGGCTTCACGCTATCTCCCGCAGGTAAGTATAGGGGCTCTGGGGGGCGCCGTGACGGGCTTCACTGCGTAATATTACGCGGCGGAGCCCGTCACGCTCGTGGGAAGGAGGCCTTAGTGACCAGCATATTTTATGCCTTAATAGCCAAGTGAATTTCGGAGTGACAACACAAACACCATAACTCACCGACATAGTGGTATAAGGGCGGGCTTATGGGTCGACAAATTTTAGTAATATCAGTGACCGCACTCTGGGGGACATATAATGTGTTGTAGATGTTACTGGCTGCACTCTGGGGGACATATAATGTGTTGGAGATGTTACTGGCCGCACTCTGGGGGACATATAATGTGTTGGAGATGTTACTGGCTGCACTCTGGGGGACATATAATGTGTTGTAGATGTTACTGGCTGCACTCTGGGGGACATATAATGTGTTGGAGATGTTACTGGCCGCAATCTGGGGGACATATAATGTGTTGTAGATGTTACTGGCTGCACTCTGGGGGACATATATTGTGTTGGAGATGTTACTGGCTGCACTCTGGGGGACATATAATGTGTTGGAGATGTTACTGGCCGCACTCTGAGGGACATATAATGTGTTGGAGATGTTACTGGCTGCACTCTGCGGGACATATAATGTGTTGAAAATGTTACTGGCTACACTCTGGGGGACATATAATGTGTTGTAGATGCTACTGGCTGCACTCTGGGGATATATAATGTGCTGGAGATGTTACTGGCTGCACTCTGGGGGACATATAATGTGTTCGAAATGTTACTGGTCGCACTCTGGGGGACATATAATATGTTGGAGATGTTACTGGTCGCACTCTGGGGGACATATAATGTGTTCGAGATGTTACTGGCTGCACTCTGGTGGACATATAATGTGTTCGAAATGTTACTGGTCGCACTCTGGGGGACATATAATATGTTGGAGATGTTACTGGCCGTACTCTGGGGGACATATAATGTGTTGGAGATGTTCCTGCCTGCACTCTGGGGGACATATAATGTGTTGGAGATTTACTGGTTGCACTCTGGAGGACATATAATGTGTTGGGGATGTTACTGGCCGCACTCTGGGGGACATATAATGTGTTGTAGATATTACTGGCCGGACTCTGGGGGACATATAATGTGTTGGAGATGTTACTGGCTGCACTCTGGGGGACATATAATGTGTTGGAGATGTTACTGGCTACACTCTGGGGGACATATAATGTGTTGGAGATGTTACTAGCCGCACTCTGGAGGACATATAATGTGTTGGAGATGTTACTGGATGCACTCTGGGGGACATATAATGTGTTGTAGATGTTACTGGCTGCACTCTGGTGGACATATAATGTGTTGGAGATGTTACTGGCCGCACTCTGGTGGACATATAATGTGTTGTATATCTTACTGGCTGCACTCTGGGGGACATATAATGTGTTGGAGATGTTACTGGCCGGACTCTGGGGGACACATAATGTGTTGGAGATGTTCCTGCCTGCACTCTGGGGGACATATAATGTGTTGGAGATGTTACTGGCCGCACTCTGCGGGACATATCATGTGTTGGAGATGTTAATGGCTGCACTCTGGGGGACATATAATGTGTTGTAGATGTTACTGGCTGCACTCTGGGGGACATATAATGTGTTGTAGATGTTACTGGACGCACTCTGGGGGACATATAATGTGTTGGAGATGTTACTGGCTGCACTCTGGGGAACATATAATGTGTTATAGATGTTACTGGCCGCATTCTGGGGGACATATAATGTGTTGTAGATGTTACTGGCCGCACTCTGGAGGACATATAATGTGTTGTATATATTACTGGCTGCACTCTGGGGGACACATAATATGTTGGAGATGTTACTGGCCGCACTCTGTGGGACATATAATGTGTTGTAGATGTTACTGGCTGCACTCTGCGGGACATATAATGTGTTGGAGATGTTACTGGCCGCACTCTGGGGGACATATAATGTGTTATAGATGTTACTGGCTGCACTCTGGGGAACATATAATGTGTTGGAGATGTTACTGGCCGCATTCTGGGGGACATATAATGTGTTGTAGATGTTACTGGCCGCACTCTGGAGGACATATAATGTGTTGTATATATTACTGGCTGCACTCTGGGGGACACATAATATGTTGGAGATGTTACTGGCCGCACTCTGGGGGACATATAATGTGTTGGAGATGTAACTGGCCGCACACTGGGGGACATATAATGTGGTAGAGATGTTACTGGCTGCACTCTGCGGGACATATAATGTGTTGGAGATGTTACTGGCTGCACTCTGGGGAACATATAATGTGTTATAGATGTTGCTGGCCGCACTCTGCGGGAAATATATTTTGTTTCAGATGTTACTGGCCGCACTCTGGGGGACATATAATGTGTGGTAGATGTTACTGGCCGCACTCTGGAGGACATAAAATGTGTTGTATATATTACTGGCTGCACTCTGAGGGACATATAATGTGTTGTATATATTACTGGCTGCACTCTGGGGGACATATAATATGTTGGAGATGTTACTGGCTGCACTCTGGAGGACATATAATGTGTTGTATATATTACTGGCTGCACTCTGGGGGACATATAATGTGTTGGAGATGTTACTGGCCGTACTCTGGAGGACATATAATGTGTTGGAGATGTTACTGGCCGCACTCTGGAGGACATAAAATGTGTTGTATATATTACTGGCTGCACTCTGAGGGACATATAATGTGTTGTATATATTACTGGCTGCACTCTGGGGGACATATAATATGTTGGAGATGTTACTGGCTGCACTCTGGAGGACATATAATGTGTTGTATATATTACTGGCTGCACTCTGGGGGACATATAATGTGTTGGAGATGTTACTGGCCGCACTCTGGGGGACATAAATGTGTTGGAGATGTTACTGGCTGCACTCTAGAGGACATATAATGTGTTGTAGATGTTACTGGCTGCACTCTGGGGGACATATAATGTGTTGGAGATGTTACTGGCTGCACTCTGGGGGACATATAATGTGTTGGAGATGTTACTGGCTGCACTCTGGGGGACAAATAATGTGTTGGAGATGTTACTGGCTGCACTCTGGGGGACATATAATGGGTTGGAGAGGTTACTGGCCGCACTCTGCGGGACAAATCATGTGTTGGAGATGTTACTGGCTGCACTCTGGGGGACATATAATGTGTTGTACATGTTACTGGCTGCACTCTGGGGAACATATAATGTATTATAGATGTTACTGGCCGCATTCTGGGGGACATATAATGTGTTGTAGATGTTACTGGCCGCACTCTGGAGGACATATAATGTGTTGTATATATTACTGGCTGCACAATGGGGGACATATAATATGTTGGAGATGTTACTGGCTGCACTCTGGAGGACATATAATGTTTTGTATATATTACTGGCTGCACTCTGGGGGACATATAATGTGTTGGAGATGTTACTGGCTGCACTCTGAGGGACATATAATGTGTTGTATATATTACTGCCTGCACTCTGGGGGACATATAATATGTTGTAGATGTTACTGGCCGCACTCTGGGAGACATATAATGTGTGGGAGATGTTACAGGCTGCACTCTGGGGGACATATAATGTGTTGGAGATGTTACTGGCCGCACTCTGGGAGACATATAATGTGTTGTAGATGTTACTGGCTGCACTCTGGGGGACATATAATGTGTTGGAGATGTTACTGGCTGCACTCTGGGGAACATATAATGTGTTATAGATGTTACTGGCCGCACTCTGGGGGACATATAATGTGTTGGAGATGTTACTGGCCGCACTCTGGGGGACATATAATGTGTTGTAGATGTTACTGGCCGCACTCTGGAGGACATATAATGTGTTGGAGATGTTACTGGCTGCACTCTGGGAGACATATAATGTGTTGTAGATGTTACTGGCTGCACTCTGGGGGACATATAATGTGTTGGAGATGTTACTGGTTGCACTCTGGGGGACATATATTGTGTTGTAAATGTTAATGGCCGCACTCTGGGAGACATATAATGTGTTGGAGATGTTACTGGCTGCACTCTGGGGGACATATAATGTGTCGGAGATGGTACTTGCCGCACTTTGGAGGACATATAATGTGTTGCAGATGTTACTGGCTGCACTCTGGGGGACATATAATGTGTTGGAGATGTTACTGGCTGCACTCTGGAGGACATATAATGTGTTAGGGATGTTACTGGCTGCACTCTGGGGGACATATAATGTGTTGTGTATATTATTGGCTGCATTCTGCGGGACATATAATGTGTTGGATATGTTACTGGCTGCACTTTGGAGGACATATAATGTGTTGCAGATGTTACTGGCTGCACTCTGGGGGACATATAATGTGTTGGAGATGTTACTGGCTGCATTCTGAGAACATAATGTGTTGCAGATGTTACTGGCTGCACTCTGGGGGACATATAATGGGTTGGAGAGGTTACTGGCTGCACTCTGCGGGACATATCATGTGTTGGAGATGTTAATGGCTGCACTCTGGAGGACATATAATGTGTTGTAGATGTTACTGGCTGCACTCTGGGGAACATCTAATGTGTTATGGATGTTACTGCCAGCATTCTGGGGGACATATAATGTGTTGTAGATGTTACTGGCCGCACTCTGGAGGACATATAATGTGTTGTATATATTACTGGCTGCCCTCTGATTGACATATAATGTGTTGTAGATGTTACTGGCTGCACTCTGGGGGACATATAATGTGTTGTAGATGTTACTGGCTGCACTCTGGGGGACATATAATGTGTTCGAGATGATACTGGCTGCACCGCTTTCTTCTAGACGTAGCCGATGCCCTCTTGTTACCGTCGCAGTCCTGGGTATAAACAGATCCTGGCAGAGATCCTTGTATTGTCCCCTCATGTATTTATACAGTTATTTGGTCGCCCCTTAGCCGTCTTTTTTCTGGGGTGAATAATCCCAGTTTTGGTGCCTCTCAGGGTATTCCAGTCCCGTCATTCCATGTATTAGTTTAGTTGCTCTTCTTTGAACTCCCTCCAGCACTGTAACATCTTTCCTGAGCCCCGGTGACCAGAACTGTGCGCAGTATTCCATGTGAGGCCTGACAAGTGCCTTATATAATGGGAGGATAATGTTCTCGGCCCTCGCCCCTATACCTCTTTTAATGCTCCACAAGACTTTATTAGCTTTTGCAGCAGCTGACTGGCATTGGTTGCTCCAGTTTAGTCTACAGTCCACTAATACCCCCAGGTCTTTTTCCATATCACTTTTCCCTAGTGGTACCCCATTAAGTTTATATTGGTGACATCCGTTTCTCCTGCCCATGTGCAGAACCTTACATTTATCCACATTGACCTTCATTTCCCATTCCCCCCCCCCCCCCCCAAGCCACATTGTCCTCCGTTGCATTAATTATATTGTATAATTTTGTGTCATCTGTAAATATTGATATCTTACTGTGCAGCCCCTCTATCAGGTCGTTGGTAAATATATTGAACAGAATGGGGCCCAATACTGAACCCTGTGGCCCCCACTAGTGACGGGGGGGGGGGCAATCAGAATATGAACCATTTATTACCCCCCTCTGCTTTCTATCTCTGAGCCAGTTCTTTACCCAGATTCACACGTTTTCACCCAATCCGAGCTTCTCATTTTATATATCAGCCTATTATGTGGCACGGTGTCAAAGGCTTTAGAGAAGTCCAGATATACGAGATCAATAGACTCTCCCAGGTCCAGCCTAGAGCTTACTTCATCGTAGAAGCTGATCAGATTGGTCTGACATGATCGACCCTTCATGAACCCATGCTGGTGAGGAGTTATTCTGTTGTTCTCCTTAGGTATTCTATGATGGCGTCTCTCAGAAACCCCTCGAATATTTTTCTGAAAATTGGAACCACGTTGGCAATGCGCCAATCCAGTGGCACAACCCCGGTCTTGATAGTATCCACAAATATTAGATATAGCGGTCTAGCTATCAGATCACTTAGTTCCCTTAGAACCCTTGGGTGTATTCCATCCGGGCAATTTATCGATTTTAATCCTCTTTAACCGACTCTGCACTTCCTCCTCTGTTAGGTATGCAATATGTAGCTGGGGTTCATTTTGTTCCCCTGCATCTCATGTGGCATTTCCTTTTCACTCGTGAATACACTTGAAAAGAAACCATTTAATAGACTTGCCTTCCCCCCATCACCTTCTATGGTTTGTCCTTCATTATTTGTTAAAGGGCCAGCGCTCTCAGTGGAAATCATTTTACTGTTTATATAATTGAAGAATAGTTTGGGGCTGTTTTTGCTCTCTTTGGCGATCTGTCTTTCTGCCTCCTCGGCAGTTTTAATCTTTTCTTTACATATTTTGTTTTTTTTTCCTGTATGATTTTAGCGCTTCTTCGCTGCCTTCTTGTTTTAATAGTTTAAACGCTTTTTTTGTATGTTTAAATGATTTTTTCTTCACCGGGGGTTAAGGTGACTCGCAGTGGCCAGTCAGTTTTTGTCCAATGAAGGTCTCTGGCTCGACTGTCCCACAAGCATAGGAAGCAGGGATATTTTGTATAGCCAGCCTTCTGGCCCAACAACATGGTTAGTATTTTGAAGTCTCCACAAACCATCCAACGAGGTTCTTGTTAGTTGATTTTCTTACGAATCACAGCCAAATTGTTATAGTTTTCTTTCTAATGCACCAAATGCCCTATAGGAGGTGATGCAAATGTATTCCCAGTATGCAGCAAGACTGCTTTGAGGCTTGCTTTAGATGAAGCAATGAATAGGCGCCACTCAGATGGATCATATTCTATTTCAAAGCACTTCATGAGCCCGTGAACATCATTACAAAAAACAAGATTTCCCTCTTTGGAGAAAAACTGAGTTAATTCCTTCTCTCGGTATCTGTACCAAGAAAATGATGTTCCAGGTGACAGCAGGTTGTTGTTGTTTAGTCTTGACCCTAGCAATTCGGCTTGTTTGGAAAAGCCTAAGGCCCTCTGTCCACAGGCATTGCGAAGTCCTGCGGCAAATCTCCGCCACGGGAGCCTGCCGCCCCAGAGCTGGAGCTGCACACAAATCTCCGCCGGTCACCCTAATCTGATAAATAAACTGACCGCTGAGAATCTTGGCAATTCGCAGCATGCTGCGAATCACTTGGGATACTATCCAAACAAGAAGGTGGGTGTGGAATTGGTATTTCAGAGCTATGAGGCAGTGGATGAATGGCTGAATTAAGGTTTGGGTAGGATACTTTATTTTTAATTTTTGTATTAAAGCCTTTCACATGGGGCATGGCCTAGCCTGCAGAGGGAGCAGATGTGCCAACACTGGGCTCCTGCAGCCAGGGCAGATTGTTCATCTTCCCATCGATCCTGACCCTCAGACGTCCTGCTCATCACCCGCACACAAGTCTCTGCAGGACAAGGTACTAGCGGAGGTGCTCCGGGTCCCATTCGGCTACACGGGAAAATTGGGGCCTAGCAGTGCAGGAGAGACCGCAGCGTAAACTTCCGGACCGCATCAGCGGAACTCTGTGCAGAGGAGCTCCAGGTACTGCAATTGCTTGCTCTCCACCCGGGGGATTTAGCAGAGCCCTCCTCCTCATAGCCGAAGTAACTGGAAAGGGAGGTCCTGAGGACATAAAGAGACGGGAGGTCCCAAAGTCCTGCTGATGCACCGGAGCAGGAGGGAAAGTGAAGGCCTATCTTGTGGGGTGTGCTGTCTGAGTGATTGAGTTGAGATACTCCTATTGTGACTTTAACATAAAAGCTCCACTGGTGAGGCCTGCTGGCAAAACCTGTAAGACATTTGTACAGGCCCTCCATTTTCCTCCCCCCTCCCCCCCCCCATTTCTTCTTGCCCCCCTCCAGGGACTCCCTTCCTCACAAGCACCTTCTCACTCTTTTGCATGACATCTGGGGCTGCTGCTTGAATATTTGTGGGATCCAGCAGAAGCAAATTTAAGCCTGGAGGATCGCCTACCACTTTCTTCCATCCCAAATCTTACCCTGCAAAGCACAGAGCAGTTGCCAACTACATAGACCCATGAATTTTCATAGACGTTTTCCATAGAGATCTCCATTACTGACTAAATTAAATTTTTAACAAAAACTCTTGTGTGAAAGTTCGAACATTTTTTTTTCTTTTTCTAAAATTTAATTTTTTATGTCCCTTCTTAAATTCCTTGCTCCTGACTAACTTTTGTTCGAGACACTGTTGGCCAACAGAGTTTAATGACCGCCTGAAGAAAAAGCGCCATCTTTGGGGTATCTTCATTGGACTTTAACAGTAACAAGAAAATCCCGTACAATGGGAAAAACCAATAGAGATAAAAGTGGAGGCCTATTGAATACACCTCACCCAGCTAAAGGTCAAGCCGATATGCAGAGGCTCCTCAAGAAGCGTAGCTCCCGATCTCCCTATGTGAACAGTAGGACGGCTCTGAATTTGGCACCAGCTTTGTCGCACTGCTCAGAGTGAGAAGAGGAGGCATCCACTGATGGTGACAAAAGCAACCAGATCTCTAAGAGCTTTATGAGGGACTTGATATCCAAAGCACTATGCCCAGTAATGTCTGACTTGCCCAAAATCAAAGACAAGGTTAGGCATATGGGGAGACGAGTGGAGGAACTCCACTGCCGCTATTACAGCACATTCCTTGGGGCTAGCACAAGTGGTTAAAGAACATCACTCTCAACTGAATTGAGCATTGATCATGCAAGAATACCTCGAAAATCGCAATACACGCAGAAATGTAAATATCAGGGGCCTGCCCAAATTGTGGACAGGAGAAGTCCTCCCCACAGTGGCCATGGAACTGTTCACAGTTTTGCATGGTCTGGACAGAGCAGCCCACATCTCCATTGAGCAAATACATAGAACACTAAGACCCCCTCCTCCGGCTCAGATCCCCCGCGGCATTCCCTGATGCCCTTGCCATAGTGGAAGCCACTAGGAAGAAGAAGGACTTGCAATATGCCGGAGCCCCCATACAATTCTTCCAAGACCTGGCCCTGACAACCCTAGCTAAACGTTGTCTGCTCCGCCCACTTCTGGAGGCTTTAAGGGCTAGAGACATTAAATACACTTGGCTGTTCCCCTTTGGCCTGGGGATCATTTATAGAGGCCACAGATACAACATTCGCTCTCTGGAGGACTTACAAAACTGCTGGTCCCAACTTTAAATGGAGCAAATTGATCTCCCGTGCTGGCTACCTCTGTTGGAAACACCCCCCACCCCCACCCGACTTCCACAGCTGACCTCACCAGAAAGCTGGCAACTAGCTTGGAACCCCAAATCTCCGGAAGGAAAAAGGAGTAGAGAGGAGGCCCTACTTAATGATACCTGATCTTTTCATAATAATAACTTGTTGAAGAGTTTTTGTTCCTGAGTTTTGAATAACGTTTTTTGTTAAAGCTTAGGTAGTTCCAGCAGATGGAGTATATTTAGGTGCTACCATGCTCATCTTACATCCTTATACCCATCTGTCTTAAAGTTAATGTTTCTCTAACAATTACAAGTATATTCGCTTCCATTTCCTATTGCTCACGAACTATGCTTGGTTATTCTCTTTTGTATTGGTCCATGATGGTGACTGCCTAATCAGGCTTGTCTAGTGTTTTGACCCTGAGTGTAGGTAACATCATTTAATTTTACTAGACTGGTGTACACACCCAGTTTTTTCTACAGATATGTACATCTCTGTCTCCCAATTTTCCCTCGACTCGTATTCCCCCTACTTCTCATTATCCACTCTCCCTGCCTTCCCATTTCCGCCTCCCCCTTATCTTTCTTCTCTCTCTTCACATCGACTCAATCTCAACTCAGTTTTTCTGACTAAAAGTCAGTACTAAGCGCTTAACTTAGTTGTTATTGTGATATATATAGTCTCACTGTCTTCTCAACAGTCTTACCCTCTAGGTTCTGGTTCGCATTTGTGCGTCTAACCCTGCTATGGACACCATCTGGTTCATGTCATTCAACGTCCGGGGCCTGAAGTCTCCTGGTAAGAGACATAATGTTACTCAAATGCTTAAAAAATATGGAACAAAGGTTCTATTGCTACAGGAGACACATCTTAAAAATAACAGACATATGTCCCTGCCGGGTAAGCTCTTTGGTCAGAGCTACCATAACCCCCATCCGAGCTCGGCCTCCAAAGGGGTTTCCATTCTATTCCACAACTCTACTCCTTTCATCCTGGAAGCCCAATACGCTGATGGAGAAGGAAGAGTTCTTCTCTTAAAAGGTTCAATAAATCTTATCAAAATGACCATAGCAAATTCATATGCCCCCAACTCTGACCAAATTCAATGGATACTTAAACAACTTGAAGTACTCAAACAATTCGCCTCAGGATATATTGTACTAGGAGGAAAGCTGAATGTCACTCTGAAGCCCCTATTAGACCCCTCGACAGGCAAGCCCCGGATCTTGCAAGTAAAGCTTAAGAAATTATGCAGCTCCCTACAGGATCTGGGTGTGATAAATGTGTGTTGTTTTTTGCACCCTTCGGCCAAAGATTTCATTTTATTCTCCCACATACATTCATCTTTTCAAAGATTTTACTATCTCCTCTGGTCTCCTGACACATCTCGGGAAAGCTAAAATCAACCCCATAACAAGTTCAGACTACGTGCCTACCCATGTGGATATATGTACTTTCCAAGAGGTCCTACATGAATGGAGGTGGCGCTTAAATAACGCTGTACTAGAGTCCCCAGAAAAAAGATCCCAGCTAGAAGAATCACTAGAGGAATATGAAGATCAACTTGGTCAGATATTTTGATGTTCCCATGGTCTAGGAAGCCCACAAGGCCTATATCAGAGGGCTATTGCTAGCCTTAGACTCTAGAGTGAAAAAGCGGCAACAAAGAGAGATTGATAAATACCTATCTTCAATAGCAAAATTAGAACAAATAGTCAAACTCTCCCAGACAAAAAAGAACCTGGAGGAACCAGCTTCTCTTAGACATGAACTCTGACGTTGTCTTAACGCTAAATTTAATTTAAAAAAGCACTTGTTATTCAAACGGGGAGTATGCATGCATGGGAATTGAGGTAGTAATTATATGTGCCCTCTCTACTCAAGAAGGTCTGATCTAGAAATACTATGCACTCCATTAAAATGCAAACAGGAGTTTCGGTATCCTCAACTCCCAAAAGCCAAAACATGTGAACAATTCTATTCTCGACTGTATAATCCGAGAGATCAGGAAACACCCCCTGAACCTCTTGTGATAAGGGAGCGGATAGACTTTTTTCTAAGCTCTCTGAATTTATCAAGGTTAGGTAATGAAGGAGCCACCACTCTTGGTCCAATTTCGACCAAGGAAGTAGAAGTTGTTTTTTCGTCCTGCTTCCAGGGTAAAAGGTCCTGATGGCCTTTCGTTAGCTTACTACAAAGTTTTTCAGACACCACTTGTCCCTCGCCTTATTACCCTCTTTAATGCACTCCTACAAGGAGGGGTACTCCCGAAGCAAGCACAAGAAACACATATCACATTGATAAACAAAGATAACAAAGATCCTGAACTATGTGGTAGCTATAAACCTATTTCACTGATTAATCTTGATGTGAAGTTGTGGGCCAAGCTCTTGGCTAAGAGATTGGAGGACTATGTCCCCCCTCTGGTGGACGCAGAGCAATCAGGCTTTTTTTTAATGGCAGAGAAGGCAGAGATAACTGTCTCAGGATGCTACACGCAGCTAAATATACCCAAACCCACAATAGTCCAGTGGCCTTTGCGGGAACGGATGCAGAAAAGGCCTTTGACAGGGTGGAATGGATCTAAAAGGAAAAGGTCCTTCGTAGATTTAACCCCTTAGTGACCAGGCTTTTTTGCTTTTTTCCATTTTTGTTTTTTCCTACTCCCTTTTAAAAAATCGTAGCTCCTTTATTTATCCATCGACGTCGCTGTATGAGGGCTTGTTTTTTGCGGGACGAGTTGTATTTTTCAATGGCACTATTTATTGTACCATATAACGTACTGAAAAACTTTTTTAAAATTCTTAGCGGAGAGAAATGGAAAAAAAAATGACATTCCGCCATCTTTCGGTGCGTCCTGTTTCTACGGCGCACAAACTGCAACAAAAACAACCTGATATTTTTATTCTATGGGTCAGTACGATTACTACGATACCAAACTTATATAGTTTTTTTTTTTGCTGTAGTACTTCTATTTTATTTTAAATTATTTTCTGCGGTCATTTTGTGGGCATAATAACTTTTTTATTTTTCTGTCGACGTAGTTGTGCAAGGGCTCAATTTTTGCAGGATGTCCTGTAGTCTCCGATAGTATCAATTTGGAATACATACGACTTTTTGATCGCTTTTTATTGCATTTTTTCTGGAAGACAGGGTAACTAAAAAAAGTGTATTTCTGGCATTCTTTATTTTTTTTTTTCGGACGACGTTCACCGTGCAGGAAAAATAATGCACTACTTTGATAGATCGGACTTTTACGGACGCGGCGATACCAAATACATATTTTTATTTTATGATTTAGATTTTTTAGTAATTGATATGGCAAAAGGGGGGTGATTTAAACTTTCATAACTTTTTTTTTTTTTTACAATTTAAAAAACTTTATTGATTTTTTTTTACTTTACTTTGAAGTCCCCCTGGGGGACTTTAACATGCGATGCTTTGATCGCTCCTGCAGTATGACGTAATGCTATAGCATTACGTCATACTGCTTTTTTACAGGCACTCTATCAAGCCACTCTGTGTGGATAGCTTGATAGGCAGTCTGCTAAGGCAGCCCTGGGGTCATTCATTAGGCCCCCGGCTGCCATGACACATGCATGGCTCCCCCGATCTCACCGCGGGGGGGCCGTGCGGGACCCCCGAACAGCGTTCGGGGGATTTAAATGCCGCTGTCAGAATTGACAGCGGCATTTAAAGGGTTAATAGCCCCGACCGGCCGAGCGCGGCTATTGCCCGCGGGTGTCAGCTGTAATAAACAGCTGACGCCCGCGCTGTATGGAGGGAGATAGCGGCGCTACCCCCCTCCATACACGTCCTGCAGCTGCAGGACGTAAAAACACTATAGCGTGGTCACTAAGGGGTTAATATCCCTTCCTCCTTTATTTTGGCAATATTCTCCCTATATACCAAACCCCATGCTAGGTTGAAAATTAATGATACACTTCCCCCCCCCCCCCCCCCCCCCCGTTCGAGATTCTCAGCGGTACTAGGCAGGGCTGCCCACTATCACCTACCCTCTTCATCCTAGCTATTGAGCCTTTGCTTCAGCGCGTGCAAAAAGATCCAGAAATAATAGGACTGAGTTTCAATGCTCATACCTTGTCCACAGCTGCTTTTGCAGATGATATTCTCTTTGGTATCTCTGAACCAGAAAAAGGTATACCCAGACTTGCTTCACTCCTGGAAGACTTTGGTGCTAGCTCTAATTTTAAAGTTAACTTCTCTAAATCTACAATTCTCAACATCTCCATTCCTGAGACACGCTGTAGCTCCTAGAGATCCAGTTCACCCTTTGCGTGGTCGGGCACTTCACTAGATTACCTGGGCATCAAATTAACAAAAAAAGCAGAAGACCTCTACACCCACAACTTTAAGCCTCTAATTGCCCATGTCAAGTCTGCTGTGTACATACGATCTGCCATTTTTAACATGGTTCAGTAGGGGGAATATTATAAAGTCCTCCATACTATCTATTATTCTATATAAGATGCGTATTCTCCCAATCCACCTGCCGCTATCCTTCTTTAAAACTTTATGCACAGCTTTCCTGGGCTTTGTCTGGAGACAGAAGAGACCCCATTTAGCTGACAGCCTAATGATTAGGAGATGGGCAGAGGGTGAAATTAATTTGCACTTCTACCAGGCTAAACAACTTTATTATTGGATGGATCTCACCCACCCTTTCAAGGATCTGTTGTTGCAGGATCTAGTGGCTGGCACATATGGTAACTCTGTAGTGGAAGATCTTTGGCTTCCAGCAAAGAGCACTTACAGAGTGAGGAAATTTAAATCCTTAAGGGACCCTGCAAGACCTGGGACGGGTTCAGAGAGTCTTTAGCCCAAAGCCCCTCCCCGATGACGCCAATCTGATCCTTATACAAATTTTTGGGGATTCTCTCTGATCTAGGAGTGATTAGTGTTTGGAAACAATTCTGTGATGGAGTGGTGGAGGAACTACAAGCGAACGCTCATAAAGCTCCAGAGAAGATTTGCAGACTCTGCTGCCCCAACAGACCATCCTCTCCCTTCAAAAAAATGCATGTTCCAAACACCTTCAGCGAGTTCCTTACAAAATACAAATCCACTAGAGCTAAGACCTACTTTGAGCGGTCCCTTGGCTCAAGCAGCCCCGCCACGAGAAAAATCTTGAATATACGGAGACGCTTCATTGCCCCTCCGGTGTTTTCCAAACCATCTTTCTTAATCACTTGGGAAAAAGAACTGAATATATCCCTGTCTATTTCAGATGGTAATTTAATTCTAAAAAGGGCCTATGGCCTCTCTCCCTGTAAACTTATGCAGGAAAGCCATTATAAGTTATTGGTAAGCTGGTACAAAACACTGCAATGGCTTTGTGACTAATAAGTTGGCGTCTCATAACAAATGTTTGTAGATGCAAAGCAGCTGGTGGTTCTTAACTTCATATTTGGTGGGGCTGCTCGTCTATCTCTTCTTTCTGTAGGGAGGTGGAAAAAGTTCTGAGATGACTTGCTCCGGGCGTTACAATCTCAGCCGACATGATCTTTCTATAGAAACCATCCGCAACTTTTCATCCCCTGAAAAATTAATTGCTAGCATTTCTGTTAGATGCCAAAAGGCTCTGATCCCCTTGCATTGGCTACAGAAAGCCCGTCCCTCCTTCACCCAGTGGCAGGAAAAGGTTGATATGATTTTCAATATGGAAGAGTTGTCAAGCTGGGTGAAGGGTACTGACGATAGCGTTAGGCCCGTACTGGGCTTGTGGAGGATCTGTCTGATTTGTCAGTGACTAACATAATGTGATACTTGGGCTATCGGACAGTCTCTCCTGCAGCGATTGGGACTTGAGGGCCCTGAGCGTTGGACTGCGACGTGGATGGTGGCGTCTATGACAAACTAGATGAGGGTAAGAACAGAGATGAATATTCTCTTATTCTTCAGAAGATCATGAAGCCGATGTATGATATAAGGGACATGCTTTTCTTTATTTAATCCATGCCATTACATGTCCACATTGAAATACAGCCAGAGGACCTGTTTCAGCCCTTAAACAGAGCCGAAAACAATCCTCTGGCTGTATTTTAATGTGGACATGTAATGGCACGGATTAAATAAAGAAAAGCATGTCCCTTATATCATACATCGGCTTCATGAACTTCTGAAGAATAAGAGAATATTCATGCTGTGTTTGTATTGCCGTTTGAGTCTGGACGGTGAAGCTGCAGGTGTATACCCACTGAGAGCGACCCCGACAGATACATTTCTATCTATTTTTTGTTCATTGAAGAATGTAATACTCGGATTTCTTTAAAATATTCTGTATGAAAAATTTTGAAAAATTGTAAAAAATTTTATTTAAAAAAAGCCTTTCACAGCTACTGAACAGAACATCTTCCTTGCACCTTCTGCACACGTTGTGAGGAGCCCATGGTTTGTCTTGATCCCCAAGTTTCATATTGAAGTAAGCAAAATACACTTTCTTAATGAAATCACTTATGTTTCTTTGTCGACTTGTAATAGCGTATTCACCCCAATTAAAACAAAAGTTGTCCGGAGCAACCTCTTGGAGCGATAATACAGACCTAAAAACAAGAGAACAATCACGTTTGAATGAAGGATGTAAATTGAGTGTAGCCTATACAGCAAACAAGATCATGATCAAATCTAACAGCAGGCTTGTGTACACTCACTCCTAAAACCCCAGAGAACATGTCGAAACATGCTCAACCCAGTCAGTAAGATTCCTCACCCTTTGCATATGAACCTGTTAGGACACGATCAGCTGAGCTTTCTCACACTGCCAAACCCAGCCTACCACCCCCTTCCACTAACCACCCCCTCCCCCTAATTCCTCTCATTTTCTCTTTGAATTATTCTTGAGTATCAGTTTTATAAATATTAAATGAAAGTAAGAAATCATTATTGGATAGGATTTTTAGAATGAAAAATAGGATACCAGATTTCAGGTTAAAGGAAAATTTCACGCTTAACTAAACTAAAAAAATGAGTTTTGCAAAAAAACTGGACATGATAGCATTTTTTTTAGGATTTTCCAGGTTTCAGTGAGTAAAAATCTATAAGAAACAGGAAAAAAATTTTTAAATAAATTTAAAAAGTTTAATTAATTATAATTAACATGAAATTTGGCCCAATCATTCTTTACGTCCTAAACAGGAAAAGTAAAGGGGTCACAACTTGATTATTCAATGCTAATTGCAAAAGTATTGGTGCCCCTGTGTAAGGTTCCTAATCTAATTCTCTCACTTCCCGGTGTCGAACTAACATGAAATTTGGCAGAAACATTCTTTAGGTTCTAAATATGAAAAGTAAAGGGGTCACAACTCGATTATTCAATGCTAATTGCAAAAGTAAGTGCACCCCTATGTAATGTAACTTAACGGTTTCATATAATCGTGATATTTCGCATGAGCATTTTTTAGGTTCTAAATAGGAAAAGTAAAGCAGTCACAACTAGAGATGAGCGAGCATACTCGTCCGAGCTTGATGCTCCTTCGAGTATTAGGGTGCTCGAGATGCTCGTTACTCGAGACGAGCACCACGCGGTACTCATCTCGATTCATGAATTCATAAATGGGTGAGTGAGTGCTGCCTCTGGTTGGCTCAGGGGCAGCTCTCAGCTGCATGACAGCTGAGAGCTGCCCCTGATTGGCCCTGCGCTGAGCCAATCAGAGGCAGCACTCACCCATTCATTAATTCATGAATGGGTGTGAGTGAGAGCTGCCTCTGATTGGTCAGGCTGTGACCAATCAGGGGCAGCTCATTCAGCAGGCGGGGATTTTAAATCCCCGGCTGCTGAATACTACTCACAGCTGTTCAGAGCAGTTCAGGAGAACTGCAGCCAGCCGCGCTGAACTCCGTCTGCCGGGACCAGGTGAGTATATATATTTTTTTAATTATTACACATTTCTGGATGAATTGCAGGGAAGGGCTTATATATTTAAGCCCTTCCCGACAATTCATCCCGCGATCACCGGCAGCCCATTGCTTTCAATGGAGTCGGCTGTATTGCCGGCTCCATTGAATTCCATGGGCTAACATCGTTCTTCTCTGCCACAGCTGTTACAGCTGTGGCAGAGGAGAACGATCTTTATGCTGACAGTGCGGGGGGTGGGTCTCACTCTTGCCACTATTGTGGCTTAATAGTGGGACCTGTTAACTTGAGATGCAGCCCAACATGTAGCTCCTCGCCTGCCCTATCCGTTTCTGTGTCGTTCCCATCACTTTCTTGAATTTCCCAGATTTTCACAAATAAAAACCTTAGCGAGCATCGGCGAAATACAAAAATGCTCAGGTCGCCCATTGACTTCACTGGGGTTCGTTACTCGAAACGAACTCTTGAGCATCACAGAAAGTTCGACTCGAGTAACGAGCACCCGAGCATTTTGGTGCTCGCTCATCTCTAGTCACAACTCAATTATTCAATGCTAAGAACAAAACTACTGACACCCCTGTGTAATGTAACTTCCCAGTGTCATAGAAGCGTGAAATTGGGCACAAGCATTCTTTAGGTCCTAAATGAGGAGAATTCGAGGGGTGGCACATTCTGCAGAGGAGCATCGGTACATGCAGCCTGAGGAAAATCTAGCGCTCCTCCTTGTGTATACAGATTTTATTCCTCGGTTTTTCTAAAGTACCCTTGACTTGATAAAATTTTCCATGTGAACAACATGTAAATACCTGCACCAAATTAACTCAGGGAAGGCAGAGTATATAAGCTAGTACAGTATAATGCAATACCATATTACATTATACCACGGTCTGACATGAAATCAGATAATGGGAGCCCTGGGAACCTTCAGAAGGCCCCCTACTGCCATGGCAACTGATATGCAACTATCTTTTCCTTTATCTAGTGTATCCTTTTAAGGGCAGTCACCGCACTTTATTGTTTATAGGTTAGCAGCTGGGACTTAAAAGGGTGCAATAGGTTTTTAAAATTGCTCTTCTCTGCTTGCCCCACCACCTGAGCTAGCGACCCTCTCCCGTCACACTTCCTTCGATCCCTCTCCCCAATGGTCGTCTCTAGAGATGAGCGAGCACCAAAATGCTCGGGTGCTCGTTACTCGAGACGAACTTTTCGCGATGCTCGAGGGTTCGTTTCGAGTAACGAACCCCATTGAAGTCAATGGGCGACCCGAGCATTTTTGTATATCGCCGATGCTCGCTAAGGTTTTCGTTTGTGAAAATCTGGGCAATTCAAGAAAGTGATGGGAACGACATAGCAACGGATAGGGTAGGCGAGGGGTTATATGTTGGGCTGCATCTCAAGTTCACAGGTCCCACTATTAAGCCACAATAGCGGCAAGAGTGCCCCCCCCCCCCCCTCCCACCAACTTTTACTTCTGAAAAGCCCTCATTAGCAATGCATAACTTTGCTAAGCACCACACTACCTCCAACAAAGCACAATCACTGCCTGCATGACACTCCACTGCCACTTCTCCTGGGTAACATGCTGCCCAACCCCCCCCACCACACGACCCAGTGTCCACAGTGCACACCAAACTGTCCCTGCCCAGCCTTCAGCTGCCCTCATGCCACGCCACCCTCATGTCTATTTATAAGTGTGTCTGCCAGAGGAACCGCAGGCACACACTGCAGAGGGTTGGCACGGCTAGGCAGCGACCCTCTTTAAAAGGGGCGGGGCGATAGTCCACAATGCTGTACAGAAGCAATGAGAAATCCAATCCTGTGCCACCTCCATCTGGAGCTGCACACGTGGGCATAGCAATGGGGAACCTATGTGCCACACACTATTCATTCTGTCAAGGTGTCTGCATGCCCCAGTCAGACCGCAGTTTTTTATAAATAGTCACAGGCAGGTACAACTCCGCAATGGGAATTCCGTGTGCACCCACAGCATGGGTGGCTCCCTGGAACCCACCGGCAGTACATAAATGTATCCCATTGCATTGCCCATCACAGCTGAGGTAATGTCGTGCTTAATGCAGGTGGGCTTCGGCCCACACTGCATGCCCCAGTCAGATCTGGGTTCTTTAGAAGTGGACACATGCAGTTACAACTCCCTGTGGACCCACAGCATGGGTGGGTGCCAGGAAGCCACCGGCGGTACATTAATATATCCCATTGCATTGCCCATCACAGCTGAGGTAATAATGTCATGTTTAATGCAGGTGGGCTTCGGCCCACACTGCATGCCCCAGTCAGACCGGGGTTCTTTAGAAGTGGACAGATGCATTTACAACTCCCTGTGAACCCACAGCATGGGTGGCTCCCTGGAACCCACCGGCGGTACATAAATATATCCCATTGCAGTGCCCAACACAGCTGATGTTACGTCAGCTGTAATGCAGGTGGGCAAAAAATTAATTGGATTACACTGTAGGCGAGGGCCCCCAAAAATTGGTGTACCAACAGTACTAATGTACCTGAGAAAAATTGCCCATGCCCAACCAAGAGGGCAGGTGAAACCCATTAATCGCTTTGGTTAATGTGGCTTAATTGGTAACTAGGCCTGGAGGCAGCCCAGTTAAAATAAAAATTGGTTGAGGTGAAAGTTTCAATGCTTTAATGAGCATTGAAACGTATAAAAATTGTTTAGAAAAATTATATGACTGAGCCTTGTGGGCCTAAGAAAAATTGCCCGTTCGGCGTGATTATGTGAGGTTTCAGGAGGAGGAGCAGGCGGAGGAGGAGGAATATTATACACAGATAGATGAAGCAAAAAGGTCCCCGTTTTGGATGGTGATAGAGAACGATGCTTCCATCCGCGGGTGCAGCCTAGGTATTGTTTAGGTATCGCTGCTGTCCGCTGGTGGAGAAGAGAAGTCTGGGGAAATCCAGGCTTTGTTCATCTTGATGAGTGTAAGCCTGTCGGCACTGTCGGTTGACAGGTGGGTACGCTTATCCGTGATGATTCCCCCAGCCACACTAAACACCCTCTCTGACAAGACGCTAGCCGCAGGACAAGCAAGCACCTCCAGGGCATACAACGCGAGTTCAGGCCACGTGTCCAGCTTCGACACCCAGTAGTTGTAGGGGGCAGAGGCGTCACCGAGGACGGTCATGCGATCGGCTACATACTCCCTCACCATCCTTTTACAGTGCTCCCGCCAACTCAGCCTTGACTGGGGACCGGTGACACAGTCTTGCTGGGGAGCCATAAAGCTGGCAAAGGCCTTGGATAATGTTCCCCTGCCTGCGCTGTATATGCTGCCTGATCTCTGCGCCTCCCCTGCTACCTGGGCCGCGGAAATGAAGTCAGCCATGTGTGCCAGGGTACCTGTACGCAACACATGGCTGTCCTCACTCGGAAGATCACTTTCAGGATCCTCCTCCTCCTCCTCCTCCTATGGCCATACACACTGAAAGGATGACAGGCAAGCACTATGTGTACCCTCAGCAGTGGGCCAAGCTGTCTCTTCCCCCTCCTCCTCATGCTCCTCCTCCTCCTCTGGCCATACACGCTGAAAGGATGACAGGCAAGCAGCATCTGTCCCCTCAGCAGTGGGCCAAGCTGTCTCTTCCCCCTCCTCCTCATGCTCCTCCCCCTCCTCCTCAACACGCTGAGATATAGACATGAGGGTGCTCTGACTATCCAGCGACATACTGTCTTCCCCCGCCTCCGTTTCCGATTCCAAAGCGTCTGCCTTTATGCTTTGCAGGGAACTTCTCAAGAGGCATAGCAGAGGAATGGTGACGCTAATGATTGCAGCATCCCCGCTCACCATCTGGGTAGACTCCTCAAAGTTTCCAAGGACCTGGCAGATGTATGCCAACCAGGGCCACTCTTCTGTAAATAATTGAGGAGGCTGACTCCCACTACGCCGCGCAAGTTGGAGTTGGTATTCCAGTATAGCTCTACGCTGCTCATAGAGCCTGGCCAACATGTGGAGCGTAGAGTTCCACTGTGTGGGCACGTCGCACAGCAGTCGGTGCACTGGCAGATTAAACCGATGTTGCAGTGTCCACAGGGTGGCAGCGTGCGTGTGGGACTTGCGGAAATGTGCGCAGAGCTGGCGCACCTTTCCGAGCAGGTATGACAAGTGTGGGTAGCTTTTCAGAAAGCGCTGAACCGCCAAATTAAACACATGGGCCAGGCATGGCACGTGCGTGAGGCTGCCGAGCTGCAGAGCCGCCACCAGGTTACGGCCGTTGTCACACACGACCATGCCCGGTTGGAGGCTCAGCGGCGCAAGCCAGCGGTCGGTCTGCTCTGTCAGACCCTGCAGCAGTTCGTGGGCCGTGTGCCTCTTATCTCCTAAGCTGAGTAGCTTCAGCACGGCCTGCTGACGCTTGCCCACCGCTGAGCTGCCATGCCGCGCGACACCGACTGCTGGCGACGTGCTGCTGCTGACACATCTTGATTGCGAGACAGAGGTTGCGTAGGAGGAGGAGGAGGAGGGTGGTTTAGTGGAGGAAGCATACACTGCCGCAGATACCACCACCAAGCTGGGGCACGCAATTCGGGGGGTGGGTAGGACGTGAGCGGTCCCAGGCTCTGACTCTGTCCCAGCCTCCACTAAATTCACCCAATGTGCCGTCAGGGAGATATAGTGGCCCTGCCCGCCTGTGCTTGTCCACGTGTCTGTAGTTAAGTGGACCTTGGCAGTAACCGCGTTGGTGAGGGCGCGTACAATGTTGCGGGAGACGTGGTCGTGCAGGCCTGGGACGGCACATCGGGAAAAGTAGTGGCGACTGGGAACTGAGTAGCGCGGGGCCGCCGCCGCCATCATGCTTTTGAAAGCCTCCGTTTCCACAAGCCTATAAGGCAGCATCTCCAGGCTGATCAATTTGGCAATGTGCACGTTTAACGCTTGAGCGTGCGGGTGCGTGGCGGCGTACTTGCGCTCGCGCTCAAACAGTGGCGCTAGCGATGTCTGGACGCTGCGCTGAGAGACATTGCTGGATGGGGCCGAGGACAGTGGAGGTGAGGGTGTGGGTGCAGGCCAGGAGACGGTAGCGCCTGTGCCCTGAGAGGGGGGTTGGATCTCAGTGGCAGGTTGGGGCACAGGGGGAGAGGCAGTGGTGCAAACCGGAGGCGGTGAACGGCCTTCGTCCCACCTTGTGGGGTGCTTGGCCATCATATTCCTGCGCATGCTGGTGGTGGTGCCTCCCCAGCTGATCTTGGCGCGACAAAGGTTGCACACCACTGTTCGTCGGTCGTCAGGCGTCTCTGTGAAAAACTGCCACACTGTAGAGCACCTTGACCTCTGCAGGGTGGCATGGCGCGAGGGGGCGCTTTGGGAAACAGTTGGTGGATTATTCGGTCTGGCCCTGCCTCTACCCCTGGCCACTGCACTGGCTCGGCCTGTGCCCACACCCTGACTTGGGCCTCCGCGTCCTCGGCCGCGTCCACATCCTCTAGGCCTACCCCTAGCCCTCTGCATGCTGTATTACCAGTAGTGCAGAAACAGAACGCTGTAATTAAATGTGCCGCTTATTGGCCTGTGGTTGGAGGCTGACTTCGCTTACGGAACGCCAGGAAATAATTTGGCGCAAGCCTGCTGTAACACTTAGCTGGCTGCGTATGATTTTGTAGAACTACTACACCCAGCACAGACAGACCCAGAACACTGAGCACAGTCACAGGCAGGCCAAATAGATTTTTTGTCCCAAATTTTTTAGCAAAGGCCCACTGCCTATATTCAATCAATATGTCTTCTGTCCCTGCCTATGCACTTCTGTCCCTGGAGTATTACTGCAGGGCGCAATGCACTGCACGGCCGATATACCAAAAAAAAAAAATGTGCAACACTGCACAAAGCAGCCTCCACAGCACTGCACACGGTTGGATGTGGCCCTAAGAAGGACCATTGGGGTTCTTGAAGCCTACACTAACTCCTAACGCTCTCCCTATAGCAGCTCCGGCACCTGCAGCACTGTCCCTGATCTCTGTCAGAATGCATCTGTGGCGAGCCGCGGGAGGGGCCGATTTATATACTCGGGTGACACCTGATCTCACCAGCCACTCACTGCAGGGGGGTGGTATAGGGCTTGAACGTCGCAGGGGGAAGTTGTAATGCCTTCCCTGTCTTTCAATTGGCCAGAAAAGCGCGCTAACGTCTCAGAGATGAAAGTGAAAGTAACCCGAACATCGCGTGGTACTCATTACGAGTAACGAGCATCTCAAACACGCTAATACTCGAACGAGTATCAAGCTCGGACGAGTACGTTCGCTCATCTCTAGTCGTCTCCCATCTCACCACTATATTCAACCTCTCTGACCTCTGGCATCTTTTCCTCTCCTTTCAAACACGCCATCATATCCCCACTGCTAAAGAAACCGACTTTTGACGCAACTGATGCTGCCAACTACCGACCCATCTCTAATCTCCCCTTCATCTCCAAACTATTAGAACACCTAGTTTACTCCCGCCTTGTAAGCTATCCATTAGAGAACTCTCTCCTCGACCCCCTACAGTCTGGCTTCCGACCCCAACACTTGACAGTAGCTGCCCTTACAAGGGTATCCAGTGACCTACTGACAGCCAAATCGAGGGGCGATTACTCCCTACTGATCCTCCTCGACCTCTCCGCAGCATTTGACAATGTTGACCACAAACTCCTCCTCAGTATGCTTCGTTCCATCGGCCTAAAGGACACTGCTCTCTCCTGGTTCTCCTCCTACCTATCTGACCGCTCTTTCAGCGTCTCCTTTGCTGGCTCTACCTCTCCTCCTCCTGCCCTTTGCTGTTGGGGTCCCTCAGGGCTCGGTCCTTGGCCCCCTCCTTTTCTCTATCTACACAGCCCCTATTGGACAAACCATCAGGAGATTTGGCCTCCAATACCACCTCTACGCTGACAACACCCAGCTATACACCTCTTCCCGTGACAATTCTGCACCTTTCCTCCAAAATCTCACCGACTGTCTGTCCACTGTCACTTATACTATGTCCTCTCTACCTAAAACTAAACCTCTCTAAAACTAACTTACTGCTATTTCCACCCTCCACTAACCGACCTCATCCTGACATCCCCATCTCAGTGTGTGGCGCCACCATAACTCCCAGACAACATACCCGCTGCCTTGGTGTCATATTCGACTCTAATATATCATTTACCCCCTACATCCAATCTCTTGCCCGAACATGTCAGCTGTACCTCAAGAACATCGCAAGAATCCGCTCTTTTCTCACCGCGGACACACTAAAAACGCTTATTGTTGCCCTCATCCACTCGGCTTGATTATTGCAACTCGCTGCTGATCGGCCTTCCTTGCACCAAACTCTACCCTCTCAAATCCATCCTGAATGCAGCAGCCAGGCTCATCTTCCTGTCCAGCCGCTACTCGGACGCCTCTGCCCTGTGCCGGTCACTGCACTGGCTGCCCGTTAAATACAGAATTCAATTTAAACTCATTACCTTCATCCACAAAGCCCTCCACAGCGCAGCGCCCCCCTATATCGCCTCCCTCATCTCAATTTATCACCTAGCCCGGGCTCTCCGCTCTGCTAACGAAACTAGACTGTGCACCCCTCTAATTCGAACTTCTCATTCCCGCCTCCAAGACTTCTCCAGAGCAGCACCAGTCCTCTGGAACGCACTACCAAAGGCTATCCGGGCAATCCAGGACTCACAGAACTTCAGGTGTGCTCTAAAAACGCACCTCTTTAGGGAGGCATACTGCATACCCTAAACAAACTGCTCTGTACACCGCCTGATAACATGCTTCCTGACCTACTGACCGCAATCCCTACTAGCTGTCATAAACCGCTCCTGCAGTCATACCGATTCTGCCGTCTCACAGCTAAGTGTCTGACCATTGTCTATGTGTATAGCATCCCTCACTCTCCACCTCTCCATACCGGGCATATCTCCAGCCCCTTTACCTTCTGTATCACCCCATTACTTGTAGTATGTAAGCTCGTTGGAGCCCCTCACCCATATTGTTTCCATCAACTGATTACTATGTAACCGTGGTTCTGTAATGTTTGTACTTTTGTCTTTCTGTATCCCCCCGTCTATGTAAGCGGAATATGTTGGCGCTATACAAATAAAGTTTAGTATTATTATTACTATTATTATTATTATTATAATTAAAAGAATATATATTAAAAGGTAAGTCTTAACTTGGATACAGCAGATCTTTTTTGTCAACTGAAAACCTTGCACTCGTCAAGTTTGCAGCTGATGATCTAAACCAATGGCCATTGCTTCTAAGTTATAGCATTTATAACGGAGGATCACTGACTACAGGAAGTTAACCTTGAGCAGATGGCCTTCTGCTGCAAATTGGATCTTTAAAAAGGAGTCATTTTCCATCTCTGACTGCTGAGTCTAGCCTCAGGGTCATGAAGGGGGCCATAGAGAAGAGGTGGATGGCTCATTTTAGCTTTTTTTCTCCTTATTTGGTCTTCCTAAGTCACCCCTACCAATATTATAATACAGCATAAACTTATAGGGAGTGCTTGTAGCCATGGACAATGGAAGCACAACATCATCATACATAATACTGATTCATTCAACTGTATCTCATCTTCAGGATCACCCATGGTCTGTAGAGCTGAGACCAGACCAGAAAGTGATGTTTGGAGTCCATGCCCTGCAGCAGAAGATGATGAATTCCTCCTTCTATCCCACCTACTTCCTACTGGTTGGTATTCCGGGATTAGAACATGAACATATCTGGATCTCAATCCCTTTCTGTATTGTCTACATATTAGCTTTGCTGGGAAACATCACGATCATGGCTGTCATCCTCATATCTCCAAGACTCCACCAGCCTATGTTTTTATTCCTCTCCATGTTGGCATTTAATGACAGTCTACTTTCTACAAGCTTTGCCCCCAAAATATTGTCCATCCTCTGGTTCGGTGATAGAGCCATTAGCTTTAATGGATGTCTTCTTCAGATGTTCTTCATTCACTCCTTCACCAGTATTGAATCTGGGTTTTTGCTTTCCATGGCTTATGACCGGTATGTTGCCATATATAAGCCTCTTAGGTATAACTCCATTATAACCAGTAGACTGATATTCAGGCTAGTCATTGTGCTTCTAGTCAGAGCAGTTATTCTAGTCAGTCCCTGTCTTTTTCTGATAAAGAGGTTTACTGCATTCAAGACTAACATCATTGCACATTCCTACTGTGAGCACATGGCAGTGGTGAAGCTCGCTGATGCTGACATTCGGGTAAACAGTATGTGGGGACTGTTTGTAGCTTTCAGCATTCTTGGCATTGATTTGCTCTTCATCCTCTTATCATATATTATGATTTTCAATGCCGTCTTCCGTCTTCCATCTACAGACGCTCGCCTGAAAGCATTTAATACATGTACCCCCCATATTTGTGTGTTCCTCAGCCTTTACAGCATGGCCATATTCTCTTTCTTATCCCACCGATACGGCAAAAATATTCCTCCGTATATCCACATTATTTTTTCCGACCTTTACCTCTTGGTTCCACCTATGCTCAACCCACTTGTCTATGGGATAAAGTCAAACCTGATCCGAGAGGAGATCCGGAGAATCCTATGGAAGCATTAAGATTGTGGGATGAGTTATGAATGGTCATGAGATAAAAGCCTTCTATAAGATCTGATGAATTTAGAATGCAAACCATTAGCCATGTATCAGAAATTCCTCCTGTTAAGAAGACCTCTCTAAAAACACTGAACTGCAAATGTGAGGAAGTAACTGTTTCAAAAAACATGGCCATATTTATCAGAAGGGTAGATGGGACTGGCCATTTTTTCTGCTCACAGAATTTAGTTTGATTCTACACTATTTTGACAAAAGTATTGGCCCCCCCACAAATCCTGTGAGATGCAAATCACACATGTGAGCATTAAGTTTAAAGAAAAGGATCACACAGGCATGTCCCAGTACAGAAACCATCAGAAATTCCACCAGTTGTAGAGTTGACAATGGGGTACGGTGGTGGGATATCACCTAAGCAAGCAATCAGTACGGGACATCTCAGAACTTTTAGGCCTTCCAAAGTCCACTGTTGGCCATGTTATTGGGAGATAAAAAACATCCAGTGTGTGCGGTACAGACACATTAATGGAGACCTCTCAAACTGACAGAACGTGGAGAACAAGGCTTGTAGGAGCTATGAAGGCATCACGCAAATCATCTGCCCTCACTTAGGAGGTCTCACAGGACATTGCAACATTCATTGCCATCAAACAATCCATAGGTAACTGCATGTGAAGGGTTACCATGGACGAGCAGCTGCACACAAGCTGAATGCACAGAAAAGTCTGCAATGGTGCTGGGAGTGTTGGACTGCACAACATTTCCTGATCAGACTGCTACTCTTGGGATGATGCAGTTGCATAGAAACCGCTCTCCAGGCAACCACCACTCCCAACAGTGAAGATTGGAGGAGGTTCTGTTATGGTGTGCGGGTGTTTCTGCTGGGAATTACTAGGGCCATTGGTTATTATGTAGTCCATCCTCAACACCAATGAGTACAGAAAAATTACGGACAATGTGGCATCACCTCCCCTGTGTCAATACTTGGGTACAGCTCCTTGTCTCTACCAAAATGGCCGAGTACCATGTCATACAGCACACGGTATTGTGGCTTGGTTTAAGGAGCAGAACATCTGTAAAATTCATTGGCCAGCCCAAAGTCCGGATCTCAATCCCATCAAGCATCTTTGGGATGAACTAAAACACCATATCCGTCACGCCCAACACACCCATCATCCCCAGCATCACTATCTGAAGCCCTCCTTGGGGAATGGAGGCAAATCCCTCCACACATTTTGTGAATTTGGTGGAAAGCAACCGATGAGGGTTACTGCAGTCGTTGAGACCAACGGAGGCCCGACATCAGATTGAAAGATGTGAATAAAATCAAATTTCATCCCCACCAATTTTTGCCAATACTCTTATTAACATAGTGTATATACAGTAGATATACGGGGTTTTCAGTTCTTGATCTCTGCTACTTAAAGTCCCGTAGAGCGAAACAGAGCTGGAACTGTAATGAGTGAATTCAGTCTGTGGAATGGAACTGGACATGGCATTTGACTTGATAGTAAAATATACACAACGCTTGGAGATGGTAGAGTCAGATAATCTTACAAACTCAGCTTTACACACATTTTGCACTGGTCTGACCATAGGGTAAGCCAAAATAAAGGTAAAAAACTCCACCAAGTATCAGTGTACAATTTTAGTTCTCCCCCAGTGAGTTCAGACAACATGGCTGCCCTCCATCTTCAGGGCTTATAAAGATCCCTTAGCTCACCCGAGGAAGGTTTCCTCTCAGACCAAACAACATCTCTCTATAAGGTCTCTATGGTTGGAGCTGAATGGTCACATGGGAGAATATAGCGATCCTTGTAATTCATTGAAGATGGAGCACAGTTTCTATTTTCTTGGTCATCAGTTTTGATTTAGGAGAAAATCCAGTAGACTATCGATTTTCAGATGGACATCTCTTACTTATTATCCTTTATGGGCCACATCAGGCCCCGGAGTACTTTTGTGTTTTGGTGATGTCTATGGAGAATTATTCCTGTACGGCTCCAATTGAGTCTACAAGCGGCGAGCTGATGGTACTTTTCATTAGAGTAAATATACATAACAGTGTAGATATTATGGGGGCTGCCTGGTTGGCAGAGATGGAAGATACACTCCAACCGAACATTCGGCATCAGCTGTAAGGGCCTCCATGGTTGTTCTCGCTAGCGTTTTTTTTTTCTTTCTTATTTTAATATTTATGTATTTTTAGTAAGAAATTCCGTAGTTAGAGGCCATTTACACCTAATCATTTCATATTTGAACAATGCCAGAGTTCACTCTTGCCGCCTGTTGACACAGCAGGTACAGTACATCATTTGCTTATTCACCTTCGCTTTATAAGTCATCGAATGATCAGTATTTAAACCACACGAGTAGGAAAAGAAGATAAAGGAGGAGGAAGAGAAGCCAAGATGGCTTTTAATTCTGCAAATGTTAACGAACTGGGTACAGGCGTTCACCATCTGGGTTAGTGTCATATGTGAAAAAACGCTTTTATGATTGTGCAGCATCCGAGCGGGGCGCGCCAAAGTGAGGGAGACTATGGGGAAGCAAGATGGCTGTCACGGGTGGCTCTGCGATCTCTATTGACAATGGTGGTAAAGGTGCTTTACTTGGTCGCCACACAGTGGCACAAAGGGTTTTGTAACTTATGGTTTCTAACGGTGGTTTGTCACGTGACGCCAGCACTTCATCTGGGACTCTGATACTTAAGGATGGAATAAAAGACACAAGTCCTGGTAGCTTTGTTTTAGTAAACTGGAAGTGCAAAGATTTACTTTAACTTTGCATTCAACAGAAACAAAACAGTAGTCTTGCAGTGATTTAGCAGAGATTAAGACTTGGTAGTGAGATGACACATTACGTGACAGTTGAAACTGTAGAATACAATTTACTCTTCAACGCTCTCTCTCCTTGACTCTAGAGGTTTCTTCAGTATAACTCCCACAGTCCTAGTTATCTGTTAGGCTTACTGGACAATAATAAGGCAGTAACGAAGTAGAATATAAGATGGGCCTCTTTACTTTCCCTGGCTTTGACTTCACTGGGTATTTTTAGTAACTCATGGTTTTGGTGGAAATGACCCCTAATTCTTTCCTTCACACTGCTTGTTGATAAGGAAGCTATCACTGAAAATGGCCATATACTTACTAACACAGGAGTGCAAGCAGGTGCACCAACCCCAGCATGCAGGCAGCCATACTGCCAAATGAGGGAGCCAATTACACCTGTATAGGACATCGATGAGACAGCCACTCACACAACCCTCCTAAATAGAGGGGGGTGGCTGCTTGGTGTATACTCCTGCACAGAGTAGATACAAAGTGTCAGCACCATGCAAAAAAGTAACCTATTAATGACACCATAATAGTTCGGCGGGATCCCCTGTGATACATTGAAGGAAGCTGGAGAATCCTGACTTCATCACTCAGAATACGCGTTGTCTGTTTGCACTCCGCAGAACTCCTCTCGCACATCCTCCTCTGATGACTATCTCCTCCTGACTCTCTCACTGTACTCCTCCCAACTCCTCTTTCATTCCAGTCTTCACCTTGATATTTTCCCGACTCGGGTTGCTCACACCATCCCCCTCTACAAATCAGTGGTAGCATGACAAGCAGCCAATAAGAAGCCAGCTGTTAACAAGCAGTTAGCCTTAGCTTAGAGAGAAAGGAGGAACAGGATTTCTCCAATGTACAGCACTTTCTTTGTCTCCTAGGAGCCCATAGCTAGGTGTTGCAGGACAAATGACAGTGACTATTTTGGAGGACCCTTCGGGCCACTACAGTTCCCCCCTATTTAAAACACAGCCGTACCTGGGTAACTAAGATCCGAAGGACAGAGTGGTGTACCTACTGGGCTGTGACAGCACATTATTTTAGAATTTTAGAGTACTTGCAAGAATTTTGAGGGAATACGTTGGGCTAGGACCCTAAATCCCATCTAGCTATGGGGCCCTTACATAATTCTTCTCCCCACAGTCAAACAGTATGCATTTAATGCATTAAATGACATTTGAAAAGCATGTACTGTACAATTGGCAACCTGTAAGGGAAGGAATTCACTTGTGAAGCAGTAGTCACATATCGTTACTTTTGAGTCCTGGTAAAGAGTCCATATGCATGCAATAATCCTGCAAAAGAAACATGCAATGTGACAGTAATGCCAGCTTGGCAAACCTTTACTAGTGGCTTACTTGCCACAAGGTAGGTATGAGTCCATCTGGAGCAAATAAGCAGGATAAACAAAGAGTCCACTGAGTCCACTGTCTCTGCAAAAATGACAGGTTAGAAGTGAGCAATCAAAACACATTATAAACAACAAGAAAACTTTTAGGGAGCATCAAGTAGTCTCTTGAGGCACATGACTTGAACATTGCAAACTTTAACACTCTGGGAAGTCTCTCAGGGCACAAATCTTGGTTGCTAAACTTTAATAAATTAAATGGTCTTTAACCCCTTATGGACATGACCTATTTTAAGGACGCAACAATTTTTGGCAGATTTTGATCTTTATTTTTCAAAAGCCATAACTTTTTTATTTTTCCGTCGATGCGGCCGTATAAGGGCTTGTTATTTGAGTAGTGAAGTGTACTTTTTATTGGTGCCATGTTTGGGTACATTGACTATATTGTAAAACTTTTTATAAATTTTTTTATGATAGCAGGGAGAGAAAACACATCAATTCTGCCATAGTTTTTTTTTTACAGCGTTAATCATGCAGCATAAATGACACAATGCATTTTTTTTGCGGGACGGTACGATTACAACGATACCAAAATTCATATTTTTTTTAGGTTTTTCCACTTTTCCCTTTTCTTGGAAATTATTTTTTTCTAAATCGCTGCATTCAAAGTCCTATAATTTTTTAGTTTTTCCATGGAGGGACAATAAAGGGCTTAATGTGAGGGCTTATATTTTGTGAGACAAGCTGTAGTTTTTATTGGTACCATTTTGGGGTACATATGGCTTTTTTGATCACTTTTGGGGTGACTACCCACTTGTTACCATACAGTGCGGCATGGGGTCCCGCGGTCGGCGCGCGTCGCTCCGGCGTCGGCTCCAGCAGCCTGGAGCCCTGTGTCGAGGTCATCCTAGCAGCTTGGGTTGGCCAGTGGGCGGCGGCGTGGGCGTGCCCGCCCGTAGGGTGCCGCCCGCACTCCTCTGTGCTTCTTATACAGCAGTGGGTGGAGTTGCCTCCTCCCACTCTCCGCCCCTGGGCGGAACCTTGTGGTTAAAAGACTGGCAGTGAACTGAGCTCATTGCCAGTTATTGGTTCTGCATGCACCTAGCCAGTCTGTCTGCGGTTCTCCTCAGTCAGTCCCTAGTTGCTGGTCAGCTCCCTCTGGTTCCCTATTACTCTGTCTGTTTTTGTTGGTTCTGTTTGCCTCTAATCTAGTCTGGCCCAGTCAGCACTAGTTGCTAGCCAGCACCCTGCCAGTTTGCCTGTGAGTTCCATCTCCAGCCTTGTATGTTTTGTTGGTCTGATTCATCTGCCTCCTCTGTCGGCACTCTGTTGCCCCCATTAGGTAGGTTCCTGCTTGTCAGCCGCCAGGTCCCCAGCCAGAGCAGGGACCGCCGTCCAGTTGTCCGCCTGGGGTTAGCCAGGGCCGAGGCAAGTAGGCAGGGACAGTGGGGTGCGGGAAGATCAGGGCACCCCACTTGGCGCTCGGGGGGCAGAGTGTCGTAACACCACTAGTTTTTTCTGCAGGGGTCTATGGGACTTGTAATGTTAAAATCGCAATTTACCGCGAAATCGCGATTTTGCGCAATCGCAATTTAAACATTACAAGTCCCATAGACCCCTGCAGAAAAAAAAAAAATGCTGCAAATTTCGCAGTGAAAAAAAACTGTAGTGGGTAGGCACCCTTATTGTGTTTTTTGGGAGGCAAAATGAAAAAAAATAAGCATTTTCCCTCAGTTTTTTTAGGGTTTTTTTTAATGCTTTGTGTCATGCAGGATAAAAAAGCGCGTTCAATCATTATGGATACGACAATGCCAAATGTGTGGGATTTTAATGTGAAAAAAAAATTATGCTAATCTGGAAAAAAGTGTATTTTTTACATTTTTCCTGTTTTTACATTATTTTTATACTTTTTTTTATACTGTAAATTTTAATTTGAAGTTTTTAAATTTTTCAATATTGTAATAAACATTTAATTGAAATATATCACAGTCTCATTATTATATCACAGAAGTTGTTTGTAGTAGTATGGATCGGGAGACCGAGAGAAGAGAGCACACCTAGTAGACATGTTTGAGCAATCCTCCCTCCTGGTATCCCGGCCCAATCTGAAAATTAGACTGTTGGTTAACGGTAACAGAATACTAATGGCCTGGCCAGGGCCTAACCTGAGTTTTGGGGGAGTAGGGGAGAAATAGGGAAAGGTAGGGGAGGGGGAGGGGTGACTTCTGAGACGGAAGGAGTTTTCGTTCCCATTGGGATGGATGTTGTAGAGGGCGGTTTGGAGCTGTAACACGGTGAAGTGACAGAGGTTGATCCTTGTTATTCTAGTTCCCTTATATGCTTACAGGGAGGTTAGGAATCTATTGTTTTGCGATGGGTAGGAATAATCTAGCCATGGGGACCATATTTTTAAAAATTTCTCGTGTCTGTCGGCTAGAATAGAGGTCAGCTTTTCATTTATTAGGTACCAGTCCTTCCTGCGCTTAACCTCAGTGAAGTCCAAGGTAGCTTTGCGCCATGAATCGGCAATAACTTGTTTTGTGGCCAGAAATAGAAAGGATATTAACTTTCTTGAGTCAGGAGGGATATTGGTTATGCATTTATTTAATAATGCTTCCCAAGGGTCTTTGCGGATGTTGTAGCCTGTGACTGAGTATATTAGGGAGTAAACTCGAATCCATAGTCTCTTAACCCGAGGACAGGACCACCATATGTGGAGCATATCACCCGAAACTAGACATCCGCGAAAGCAGTTGGGAGAGCGTCCGGGTATTGCATGGGATAGAGTTTTGCCTAGGTCTCTTTCCCAACGCGTTATGTACGCCATTTGAGAGCGATAAGAGGAATGAACCAAGTCTGAGTAAATCTGCGAAATGAGGCCTCTTGCATGTGGGTATTTCTGACAATATCTCTCAAATGGGGTTGAGGTCAGTGGAGAGTTCGTGTTCTTGAGGAGAGAGGATATAAAGTGTTTTAGCTGCACGTATCGGAATATTTCCAAAGATGGTAAGTTATATTTTTCCTGTAGTGTAGGAAAAGGGGTGAGCCCATTTGTGGAGAGCAATTGGTATATTTTGATGAGGCCTGACTTCGTCCAATTCTTAAACAACTGAGGCGATTCTATTTTCTATAAACATAGGGTTTCGCAAGAATGGCGTGAGGGGTAGGTGAGGAGATATTAGTTTTCCTGAATATTTTATTGAGTCCCAGATATGGAGGGAATGGTTGATAACAGGGTTGTTGACAATGGGTCTATGTTTAGGTGGTATCCATAAAATGGAGTCGGTGGTGAGGGGATGTATTTCTATTGCTTCCAGTGATACCCAGAGAGGGGTGTTAGAGAAGGAGTGTAGGAGGGCCAGTTGAGCCACCTGGGCCGCTTGGTAATATTTTGAGTAATTAGGAACTCCCAAGCCTCCCTTTCTTTGATGTCTATATAAAGTAGATTGTGGGACCCTGGGAATACCGCCAGCCCACACGAATCGGAGGGATATTTGCTGAAGAGTCTTCAGCATGTATCCAGGCACCCGTACCGGGAGAGCTCTAAAATAGTATAATAGTTTAGGGAGAAATGACATCTTTAAGGTGTTAGCTCTCTCAATCCAGGAGATATGATATTGGCTCCAACTTTCCAGGAGTAACCTTGTTTTGCAAAGAAAGGGAATGTAGTTTTGACTGTATAAAGATGAATAGGAGTTTGTCAGTTGGATGCCCAGGTAGCCCAAAGAGCCCGTCGCCCACTGAAAGGGGTTACTTGTTAAGCCAGAGATTGACCCGAATCTGGATAGCTCCACCATGAGGTTGGGTATGGTAGTGTGTGGGGATGATATAAGCAGTAGTAAATCATCAGCAAACATTGAGAGTTTGTGATGAACTGAGGCGATTTCGATTCCTTTTATATCAGGGTTGTTACGAATTTTAATAGCCAGGGGTTCCATGGCCAGGATGAAAAGTAGTGAGGATAGTGGGCAACCCTGTTGTGTTCCCTGATGTATTGGAAATGTATCGGAGCAGAAGCCTCTGTATCGTACAAAGGTCTTAGGGTGGCCTATAGTATCCGTAGCCATGTGAGGAATTCGTGGGGAAATCCCCACCTGTCGAGGACCGAAAATAAGTATTCCCAACCTAATGTGTCGAACGCTTTATGTATGTCTAGGGATAGAAGCATAGCTGGGATCTTTCTGGTTCTACAGAGGTGGGTGAGGTGGATTATTCTTCGAATGCTGTCAGGAGCCTGACGGCCTGAGACAAATCCTACTTGATCTTTATCAACTAGTGTGGGGAGGGCCATATTTAATCGCGTCGCTAGGATTGTGGTGAGGAGCTTTACGTCTACATTTATTAAAGAAATGGGGCGATAGTTTTGTTTGTCTAACAAATCTCTGTCTGGCTTAGGTATCATTGATATGGAGGCCAGAAGGGCTGTCTGGCCTACTCGGTGGCCATCTCTCATTGCATTGAAGTAATCGGCCAGATAGGTGCTTAGTAGAGATGAGCGAACGTACTCGTCCGAGCTTGATATTCGTGCGAATATTAGGGTGTTCGAGATGCTCGTTACTCGTAACGAACACCACACGGTGTTCCGGTTACTTTCAGTTTCCTCTCTGAGACGTTAGCGCGCTTTTCTGGCCAATTGAAAGACAGGGAAGGCATTACAACTTCCCCCTGTGACGTTCAAGCCCTATACCACCCCCCTGCAGTGAGTGGCTGGGGCGATCAGATGTCACCCGAGTATAAAAGTCGGCCCCTCCCGCGGCTCGCCACAGATGCCTTGTGAGTTAGCTGAGGGACAGTGCTGTTCTATTGGAGTTGCTGTAGGGAGAGTGTTTGTAGTGAGTGTAGGCTTCAAGAACCCCAACGGTCCTTCTTAGGGCCACATCTACGTGTGTGCAGGCTGCTGTTAGCAGTGGAGAATTTTTTTTTTTTTCTCAAAATCGGCAGTGCAGAGCATTGCACCTGGCATTAGGGACAGAAGTGGTGCTTAGGCAGGGAGAGTGTTAGGAGTGAGTGTAGCCTTCAAGAACCCCAACGGTCCTTTCTAGGGCCACATTTAACCGTGTGCAGTACTGTGCTGGCTGCTGTTAGCTGTGTTGCTTTTTTTTTTTTTTCTCAAAATCGGCGGTGCAGAGCATTGCACCCTGCATTGATACTACAGGCACAGAATTGTGTAGGCAGGGCCACAACACAGTTATTAGTCATTGAATAGGCACAGTGGGCCTTTCCTTTAAAACAAAAGGGAAAAAATTATATTTGCCCTGCCTCTGACAGCCGTCAGGGCTCTGGGTACGTGTGTGCTGCGTGGAGAACGTAAAAAAAAACAGACGCAACCAGCTACGGTTGAGTGCAGCCTTGCGCCAATTTCTTTCCTGCCTGGGAAATACCTGCTCTGCCACAGTTAATAACTCTGCAACAGTAAAGTTCTGTGACACTTTTGCAGGGCCGCAACACAGTGTCAGTTATTAAACTTATTATTCAGTGAATAGACGCAGTGGGCCTATCCTTTTAAACAAAGGGGAAAAAAGTATATTTGCCCTGCCTCTGTCAGTCCTAAGGGCTGTGGGTACGTGTGTGCTGCGTGGAGAATGTTAAAAAATCAGACGCAACCAGCTACGGTTGAGTGCAGCCTTGCGCCAATTTCTTTCCTGCCTGGGAAATCAAATCACTGGTAATACAGCATGCTGAGGGGTAGGGGTAGGCCTAGAGGACGTGGACGCGGGCGAGGACGCGGAGGGCCAAGTGAGGGTGTGGGCACAGGCCGAGCTCCTGATCCAGGTGTGTCGCAGCCGACTGCTGCGCGATTAGGAGAGAGGCACGTTTCTGCCGTCCCCACATTCATCGCCCAATTAATGGGTCCACGCGGGAGACCTTTATTAGAAAATGAGCAGTGTGAGCAGGTCCTGTCCTGGATGGCAGAAAGTGCTTCGAGCAAGCTATCATCCACCCAGAGTTCTGCGCCGTCCACTGCTGCAAATCCGAATCCTCTGTCTGCTGCTCCTCCTTCCTCCCAGCCTCCTCACTCCACTACAATGACACATGCTCAGGAGCGGGAAGACTCCCAGGAACTGTTCTCGGGCCCCTGCTCAGATTGGGCAGCAGTGGTTCCTCTACCACCAGAGGAGTTTATCGTCACTGATGCCCAACCATTGGAAAGTTCCCGGGGTCCGGGGGATGAGGCTGGGGACTTCCGCCAACTGTCTCAAGACCTTTCAGTGGGTGAGGAGGACGATGACGATGAGACACAGTTGTCTTGCAGTGAGGTAGTAGTAAGGGCAGTAAGTGCGAGGGAGGAGCGCACAGAGGATTCGGAGGAAGAGCAGCAGGACGATGAGGTGACTGACCCCACCTGGTGTGCAACGCCTACACAGGACAGGTCTTCAGAGGGGGAGGCACGGGCAGCAGCAGGGCAGGTTGCAAGAGGCAGTGCGGTGGCCAGGGGTAGAGGCAGGGCCAGACCGAATAATCCACCAACTGTTTCCCAAAGCGCACCCTCGTGCCATGCCACCCTGCAGAGGCCGAGGTGCTCTAAGGTCTGGCAGTTTTTCACCGAGACGCCTGACGACCGACGAACAGTGGTGTGCAACCTTTGTCATGCCAAGATCAGCCGGGGAGCCACCACCAACAGCCTCACCACCACCAGCATGCGCAGACATATGATGGCCAAGCACCCCACAAGGTGGGACGAAGGCCGTTCACCGCCTCCGGTTTGCACCGCTGCCTCTCCCCCTGTGCCCCAACCTGCCACTGAGATCCAACCCCCCTCTCAGGACACAGGCACGACCGTCTCATGGCCTGCACCCACACCCTCACCTCCGCTGTCCTCGGCCCCATCCAGCAATGTCTCTCAGCGCACCGTCCAGCCGTCGCTAGCACAAGTGTTGGAGCGCAAGCGCAAGTACGCCGCCACGCACCTGCACGCTCAATCGTTAACCGTCCACATAGCCAAATTTATCAGCCTTGAGATGCTGCCGTATAGGGTTGTGGAAACGGAGGCTTTCAAAGCTATGATGGCGGCGGCGGCCCCGCGCTACTCAGTTCCCAGTTGCCACTACTTTTCCCGATGTGCCATCCCAGCCCTGCACGACCACGTCTCCCACAACATTGTACGCGCCCTCACCAATGCGGTTAGTGGCAAGGTCCACTTAACTACGGACACGTGGACAAGCACAGGCGGGCAGGGCCACTACATCTCCCTGACAGCACATTGGGTGAATTTAGTGGAGGCTGGGACAGAGTCAGAGCCTGGAACCGCTCACGTCCTACCCACCCCCAGAATTGCGGGCCCCAGCTCGGTGGTGGTATGTTCGGCGGTGTATGCTTCTTCCACTAAAGCACCCTCCTCCTCCTCCTCAACCTCTGTCTCGCAATCTAGATGTGTCAGCAGCAGCAGGACGTCGCCAGCAGTCGGTGTCGCGTGGCATGGCAGCACAGCGGTGGGCAAGCGTCAGCAGGCCGTGCTGAAACTACTCAGCTTAGGAGATAGGAGGCACACGGCCCACGAACTGCTGCAGGGTCTGACAGAGCAGACCGACCGTTGGCTTGCGCCGCTGAGCCTCCAACCGGGCATGGTCGTGTGTGACAACGGCCGTAACCTGGTGGCGGCTCTGCAGCTCGGCAGCCTCACGCACGTGCCATGCCTGGCCCACGTCTTTAATTTGGTGGTTCAGCGCTTTCTGAAAAGCTACCCACGCTTGTCAGACCTGCTCGGAAAGGTGCGCCGGCTCTGCGCACATTTCCGCAAGTCCCACACGGACGCTGCCACCCTGCGCACCCTGCAACATCAGTTTAATCTGCCAGTGCACCGACCGCTGTGCGACGTGCCCACACGGTGGAACTCTACGCTCCACATGTTGGCTAGGCTCTATGAGCAGCGTAGAGCTATAGTGGAATACCAACTCCAACATGGGCGGCGCAGTGGGAGTCAGCCTCCTCAATTCTTTTCAGAAGAGTGGGCCTGGTTGGCAGACATCTGCCAGGTCCTTCGAAACTTTGAGCAGTCTACCCAGGTGGTGAGCGGCGATGCTGCAATCATTAGCGTCACCATTCCTCTGCTATGCATCTTGAGAAGTTCCCTGCAAACCATAAAGGCAGCCGCTTTGCGCTCGGAAACAGAGCCGGGGGAAGACAGTATGTCGCTGGATAGTCAGAGCACCCTCCTGTCTATATCTCAGCGCGTTCAGGAGGGGGAGGAGGAGCATGAGGAGGATGAGGAGGAGGGGGAAGAGACAGCTTGGCCCACTGCTGACGGTACCCATGCTGCTTGCCTGTCATCATTTCAGCGTGTATGGCCTGAGGAGGAGGAGGAGGAGGATCCTGAAAGTGATCTTCCTAGTGCGGACAGCCATGTGTTGCTTACAGGTACCCTGGCACACATGGCTGACTTCATGTTAGGATGCCTTTCTCGTGACCCTCGCATTACACGCATTCTGGCCACTACGGATTACTGGGTGTACACACTGCTCGACCCACGCTATGAGGAGAACCTTCCCACTCTCATTCCCGAAGAGGAAAGGGGTTCGAGAGTGTTGCTATACCACAGGACCCTGGCGGACAAGCTGATGGTAAAATTCCCATCCGACAGCGGTAGTGGCAGAAGGCGCAGTTCCGAGGGCCAGGTAGCAGGGGAGGTGCGGAGATTGAGCAGCATGTACAGCCCAGGCAGTGCAACAGTCTTTAAGGGCCTGGACAGCTTTATGGCTCCCCAGCAAGACTGTGTCACCGCTCCCCAGTCAAGGCTGAGTCGGCGGGAGCACTGTAAAAGGATGGTGAGGGAGTACGTAGCGGATCGCACGACCATCCTCGGTGACGCCTCTGCTCCCTACAACTACTGGGTGTCGAAGCTGGACACGTGGCCTGAACTAGCGCTGTATGCCCTGGAGGTGCTTGCTTGTCCTGCGGCTAGCGTCTTGTCGGAAAGGGTGTTTAGTGCGGCTGGGGGAATCATCACGGATAAGCGTACCCGCCTGTCAACCGACAGTGCCGACAGGCTAGCACTCATCAAGATGAACAAAGCCTGGATTTCCCCAGACTTCTCTTCTCCACCAGCGGACAGCAGCGATACGTAAGCAATACGTAGGCTGCACCCGCGGATGGAAGCATCGTTCTCTCTCACCATCCAAAACGGGGACATTTCTGCTTCATCAATCTGTTTATAATATTCCTCCTCCTCCTCCTGCTCCTCCTCCTGAAACCTCACGTAATCACGCTGCACGGGCAATTTTTCTTTGGGCCACAAGGCTCACTCATCTAATTTTTCTAAACAATTTTTATATGTTTCAATGCTCTTAAAAGCGTTGAAACTTTAACTTGAACCAATTTTTCGTTAAACTGGGCTGCCTCCAGGCCTAGTTACCACTTAAGCCACATTAACCAAAGCGATTAATGGGTTTCACCTGCCATCTTGGTTGGGCATGGCCAATTTTTACTGAGGTACATTAGTACTGTTGGTACACCAATTTTTTTGGGCCCTCACCTACAGTGTAATCATACCAATTTGTATGTTCTTCGCCTGCACTCATGGTACAGAAGTGTGTGTGGGGTTGGCCTACACTTTAGCTACATAAATGTAACTTGGGCCTTGGCTATACTGCAGCTACTGAAATGGAACTAAGACTGCGCTCCCACTATACTGCTGCTTCAGAATTGTTACTGGGGCCTGTCTTGAGTGCTACTATTGCTGACATGGAACGAAGACTGCGCTCCCGCTATACTGCTGCTTCGGAATTGTTACTGGGGCCTGTCTTGAGTGCTACTATTGCTGACATGGAACGAAGACTGCGCTCCCGCTATACTGCTGCTTCGGAATTGTTACTGGGGCCTGTCTTGAGTGCTACTATTGCTGACATGGAACGAAGACTGCGCTCCCGCTATACTGCTGCTTCGGAATTGTTACTGGGGCCTGTCTTGAGTGCTACTATTGCTGACATGGAACGAAGACTGCGCTCCTCCTATAATGCTGCTAGTGATATGTTAGTGGGGCCTGTCCTAATGCTACGGCTGAAATGTTACAAATTATGGGCTCTGCCTATACCGCTGCTAATGGTATGTCTGTGGGGTGTGGAAACAGAGGCTTCCCAAAGACATGATGGCGGCGAGGCCATTTCCCACCAACGCGGTTACTGTAAAGGTGCATATAACCACGGACACGTGGAGAGGACACATAGTGCCTCAAAAACATCCCCCTCCTCCTCCAACAGGGAAAACATTCTTGGCAAATGCCTTTGCATTGGTTCGTCTGGTGGCAGTCCAAGAATTTCACCTTTACCGACACTACAAGAGAGCCCCCCCACCATCCCCCCGCCACGGCCCACTTAATCCTGGCCACATTCCGAAAACCAACAAAATAAAACCGCGCTACTAGGTCCGCAGTCACCACCACATTACCACCAACGCGGTTACTGTTAAGGTACATATTACCAGTCTGACTGGGGCATGCAGACACCTTTACAGAATGAATAGTGTGTGGCACATAGGTTCCCCATTGCTATGCCCACGTGTGCAGCTCCTGATGGCGGTGGCACAGGATTCTATTTCTCATTGCTTCTGTACAGCATTGTGGGCTATCGCCCCACCACTTTTAAAGAGGGTCGCTGCCTAGCCGTGCCAACCCCTCTGCAGTGTGTGCCTGCGGTTCCTCCTCATGGCAGACGCACTTATAAATAGACATGAGGGTGGTGTGGCATGAGGGCAGCTGAAGGCTGCGCAGGGACAGTTTGGTGTGCGCTGTGGACACTGCGTTGTGCGGGGGGGGGGGGGGTTGGGCAGCATGTAACCCAGGAGAAGTGGCAGCGGAGTGTCATGCAGGCAGTGATTGTGCTTTGTTGGAGGTAGTGTGGTGCTTAGCTAAGGTATGCCATGCTAATGAGGGCTTTTCAGAAGTAAAAGTTGTTGGGGGGGGGCACTCTTGCCGGTATTGTGGCTTAATAGTGGGACCTGTGAACTTGAGATGCAGCCCAACATGTAGCCCCTCGCCTGCCCTATCCGTTTCTGTGTCGTTCCCATCACTTTCTTGAATTGCCCCGATTTTCACACATGAAAACCTTAGCGAGCATCGGCGAAATACAAAAATGCTCGGGTCGCCCATTGACTTCAATGGGGTTCGTTATTCGAAACGAACCCTCGAGCATCGCGATAATTTCGTCCCGAATAATGAGCACCCGAGCATTTTGGTGCTCGCTCATCTCTAGTGCTTAGGATTGGCGACATTTTTTTGTAAAACGGGGCTGAAAAGCCATCTGGGCCAGGTCTTTTATTGGGTTTTAGTGCTTTAATAGCATGAGTTACTTCTTCATGGGTAATTTTAGATGCTAGATTGTCGAGGAATGTTTCTCCAAGTGTTGGTAGGGGGGTTTCTTGGAGATAAGAAGTGATTTCATTTCTTGGGAGAGCACGTTGTTGTGAATACAATTTGGTTAAGAACTTTTGGAATTCCCGTGTTATTGTGTTTGGGTTTTCTGTAATTCCATTTTGGTTTGTGCGTAGTTTGTAGAAGGGGTTTGTGTTGGGGTGCGAGCGAAGTCTACGGGCTAGAGGTGTGGAAGGTTTGTTCATAAGTACATAAAAATGCTGTCGGGACCATCGTATTTTCTGTTCTTTCGTATCTGTAAGGCAAAGGTCTAGCTCCGTTTTAGCTTGAGATAGCGCTTGGAGATTATTTTTAGATGGGAATTTTTGGGCTACTTCTTCAAGTTGAGAGACTTGTTGGTCTAATTTTATTTGTTGCGACATGCGTTCCCGTTTACATCGTGCTGCTATTTGTATTCAGTGACCTCACTGAATCACTACTTTGTGCGCTTCCCTGAGAGAGATGGGGGAGGAGGCAGACGGGCTATTTATTTGAAAATATTCTTCCAATTGTGGAGTTAGTATGGATATAACCCCAGGGATCGATAAGAGAGAGTCATTGAGGGTCCAAGATGTGTTTATAGGTTTAGACATTAAGGAGTTGCAGGTAATGTATAACGGGCTATGGTCAGACCATGGTTAAGATAGGATTTTAGATTGTAGTATTTAAGGTGCGAAGGTATTCTTCTATATAGAGAGTGTGGGGCTGAAAAGTGTGTATAGTCTTTGGTGGTTGGGTTTAGTTCTCGCCAGGCGTCTACCAAATGGTATTGTTGAAGGGGGGATTTAAAGTTGTGTGATATCATGTGTTGGGGCAATGGGGGATGGGCTGGAAGGGTGGTTGAGTTCCTGTCCAGACTCGGGTCAAGAATGCAGTTTGAGTCACCGCAAAGAATTATGATGCCTGTTTTGTTGGCCTCGACTAATTCAAAAAGTTTTGTGAAAAACTGGATTTGTCTTGAATTTGGAGTGTAGTAGGAGATGATAGTTATTGGGACATCTTGGATGGAGCCTATCAGTATTAGGTAGCGACTAGGGATGAGCGAGTATACTCGCTTAGGCACTACTCGCTCAAGTAATGTGCTTTAGCCGAGTATCTCCCTGCTCGTCCCTGAAGATTCGGGAGCCGCCGCGGAGCGGGGAGCGGCGGGGGAGAGCAGGGAGGAACGGAAGGGAGATCTCTCTCTCCCTCTCTCCCGCCCGCTCTCCCCTGCTCCCCGCCGCAACTCACCTGTCAGCTGCCTCGGCTCCCGAATCTTCAGGGACGAGCAGGGAGATACTCGGCTAAAGCACATCCCTAGTAGCGACCTTCTGGGTCTGCAATGGTAGAGACATGTGTAAAAGGAAATGATTTACTGAAGCAGATAGGGACTCCCTTAGTTTTGGTTGGAGCATTCGCTGAAAAGAATGTGGGGTATTGGGGGGAAAGGTAGCGCGGGGTAGATTTACTGGAGAAATGGCTTTCTTGTAGGCACACTATGTCTGCGTGTCTGCTTTTATAGTATCTGAATGCTTTTGAGCGTTTTTGTGGGGAGTTAAAGCCCTGTACATTGTGGGTAATTATTTTTAGGTCCATGGGCGGGGGTAGTAAATATAATAAATGGAAACTGTCTCAGGACCTCCACCCCATGGGAGGGGAGGTTGGGGGGGGGGACAAGAAGAGGGAAGGATCAGGGGGAAGGAGGGTGTGGCCAACATATCCTTTTATTGCTAGAAGCAATGGGTGAGATTGTAACAAGTGGTAAACTCTTCATAGTTACAAGGTGGTGCACAAGTGGAAAGCCACTTTAGCTCCGAATTAGGGTGGCTTATAAGTATTTGTAGCTTAGAGTGAAAGAAGGTCGGGAAGACCCTAAGAGGGGAGGGAGTGGTGAGAGGGAAAGGGGGGGATAGAGAGAGCAGAGAGGGTGGGGGAAGGGGGGTAGCTCTGAGTAGAGAACATAACAAAGCAAATAACAGTTTAATGCTGACTGTAATTCTTGATCAGTATATCGTTAGAAGATAGTGATCTGTCCACGAGGAGAGTTATTCTTATCTCCAAAAGGTCCACTGCCCGCAAAAGGTCGGACATGTTTCTGTCTTTTTGTTCTTTGGGAAGAACCTCATGTATACAGTTTTGAGGTGAATTTAACTCACAGTAATACAAATGTTGCTCGTGACTGGTAAAAGAAAAGGTCTGCAAGAGAAACAAAAGTCTAACATCTTGCTGACGCAAAAGTCTTTCATAGTTACGACTCCAGGGGGTTGTGGTTTTTTTCAGGTGGTTGTGGCGTCTTTCTTTCTGGCTCCTGGTGTGGTTTTTGGAGGTGGGGGTGTGGTGCACCGGTGGTTAATACAACAGGCTAGCAAGGGCTATAGTTCTCATGTCACATGGCAGGGTGGCTTCACTAACCTGATGGTCCCGGGTTCCACACCATACCCTTTTGTCAAGGGAGCTGCTTCAGTTATACGGAGTGCAGGATGGACTTCTGACACTGGGATTTCGTGAAACAGCTTTAACTTTACTACAATTGCTTATGTACATTCCAGATTACGAGTCAATCAAAGTATAGCATGCGGTATTACAAATAAGCAGTAGATGGATGATCATTTGGTTATCACGACTTTGAAGGTGGCTCCTTCAGCAGAGATATTGACGATACAGTCTATGATGCTCTGGGGAATGTCTCTTACTTTGCTTGTAGCAGGAATATCTTTGCTAAAAGATTAAATTCTCGATATACACAGTCCAGCTTAGATTAACCTCTGCTGTGGGGCTCCATTCACACTGCATTACAATTCTCACTTGGTACTCACAATTCCGTTCCGTCCCGCGGTACCTGGAAGGACGCATGTGGGGACAATTTCATCAGCGTGCTAGCTGACCAATACTGCTCTCCACCAAAAGTTAGAAACAGCATACGCAGGGAGGTCCTTGTACAACTTATCCTCTCTGTCTTTAGCTCCAGCTCTGTCTCGCTTCCTCAGAGCTCATACACAATAATCCCCTTCACAGCGTGGACTGGCACAAAAATGGCAGAGTGGGTGAAGGTCCCAGGAGCTCTCTCTCTCTGTCTGCCCTTTGTTCTTGGCTCACGTTACTCTATTCCCTTCCCCCTCCAAGAGACGACTGACTCCCTTTGCTGTCGGGTCCCTCCCACCTTCTTGGGGGATGTGGAGCCTCTGCAGCATCTGCTGAGGGGCTGCTTGATAACGAAAATCACATCTCATCTGTACAATTTAACCCTTGTATCTCTGCATAGCCTGAGATATGCAAGGTTCTGCAAATATAAGACAGCGCAGTGCAAAATACAAACAATATACATTATAATGCATTGTGAAAAATATGCTTTATGAAACCACACGACAACTTTGCACTGGGGTGTAACACAGACTCTGGTTCTGGGACACTACAAACTCCTCCTATTAACCCCTTAGTGACCAAGCCTGTTTGCGCCTTAATGACCAGGCCAAATTTTGCAAATCTGACATGTGTCACTTTAACATGGAAAAACACCAGAAAGGTTTTGCATATCCAAGCGATTCTGACATTGTTTTTTCGCCACATGTTGTGCTTCATTTAGGCGGAAAAAATAGACCAATAGAAATTGTGTTTACTTATTAAAAGCGCCAAAATTGGGAAATTTTTGAAAAAATCGTCATTTTTTCACATTTCCAACTGCAATATCTTAAATATGTGCAAACATAATATAGAAATTTTTGCTAAGATTTATATTTCCACCCGCTTACTTTATTTTGGGCGCACATTGGAAAAACTTTCGTTTTTTTTTTTAACCATTTAGGAGACGTACAAATTTAACATTACTTTTTAGCATTTTGAGGAACACTTTGTTTTCCTATACCAAGCCAAGATTGGAAAGGCTCATGAGTGTCAGAATAATAGATACCCCCCCAAATGACCTCATTTTAAAAACAACACCCCTTGGTGTATTCACTGAGGGGTGTCATGAGTATTTTGACCCCACAGTTTTTTTTCAGGAATTAATTCAATTTAGAGGAGAAAAAGTAAAATTTCATATTTTTGCAAATCTGTCATTTTAAAGACATATTTTTTTCCTATAGTTTACATGAAAATCAAGATTTACACCCCAAAATGGATACCCCTATTTCTCCCGTGTTCAGAAATATACCCATTGTGGCCCTATTGTTATATCTGAGTGCACATCAGGGCCCAAAATGAAAGGAGTAGTCAGTGTCTTTCAAAACAGAAATTTTGCTTGAAGTCCTTTTAGGCCCCATAGTACACATGTAGAGTTCCTGAGCGCCCAAAACCATAGAAAACCCCCACAAATGACCCCATTTTGAAAACTAGACCCCTTAAGGAATTTATCTAGGGGTGTACTGCATATTTTGACCCCACAGTTTTTGAATGAATTCAAACCAAGCAAAAGGAAAAAATTGTGATTTTAGTTTTTTCGGCAATTCTGTCATTTTAAAAACAGCTTTTTTTTGTACAGCACACATATGAAGGAAGACTTGCACCCAAAAATGGATACCCCTGTTTGTCCCGTGTTCAGAGACATACCCATTGTGGCCCTAATCTTATGTCTGGATACACAACGGAGCCCAAAATGAAAGGAGCGACCGGTGGCTTTCGGAACACAAATTTTGCTTGAAGTCCTTTTAGGCCCCATTGCCCACTTGTAGAGTTCTTGAGCGCCCAAAACCATAGAGAACCCCCACAAATGACCCCATTTTGAAAACTAGACTCCTTAACGAATTTATCTAGGGGTGTACTGCGTATTTTGACCCCACAGTTTTTGAATAAATTCAAGCAAAGCAAAAGGAAAAAATTTGGATTTTTGTTTTTTTTGCAATTCTGTCATTTTAAAAACAGCTTTTTTTGTACAGCACACATATGAAGGAAGACTTACACCCCAAAATGGATACCCCTGTTTGTGCTGTTTTCAGAAATATACCCATTGTGGCCCTAATCTTATGTCCGCATGCACAACGGGGCCCAAAATAAAAGGAGTAATCGGTGGCTTTCAGAACATAGATTTTGCTTGAAGTCCTTTTAGGCCCCATTGCCCACTTGTAGAGTTCTTGAGCGGCCAAAACCATATAGAACCCCCACAAATGACCCCATTTTGAAAACTAGACCCCTTAACGAATTTATCTAGGGGTGTACTGCATATTTTGACCCCACAGTTTTTGAATAAATTCAAGCAAAGCAAAAGGAAAAAAATAGGATTTTCATTTTGTGGGCTATTGTGTCAATTTAAAAACAGTTTTTTTTGTACAGCACACATATAAATGAAGGCTTTCACCCCAAAATGGATACCCCTGTTTGTCCCGTGTTCAGAAACATACCCATTGTGGCCCTAATAGACTTACAGGACCCATGGCTAGGCCTACAATGAAAGGAATACCCGTTGGATTTCAGGGTACCACTGAATAAATTTCAGGCCCCATTGCCCACTTATAGAGCCATTGAGCGGCCAAAACTATAAAGAACCTCCTCAAATGACCCCATTTTGAAAACTAGACCCCTTAACGAATTCATCTAGGGGTGTACTGCGTATTTTGACCCCACAGTATTTGAATGAATCTAAGCAAAGCAGAAGGAAAAAGTTACGATTTTCAATTTTTTGGGCAATTTTTTCAATTTAAAAACATTTTTTTTGTACAGTGCACATAGGAATGAAGACGTTCACCCCAAAATGGATACCCCCATTTGTCTCGAGTTCAGAAACATACCCATTGTGGCCCTAATCTACTTACAGGACGCATGGCAAGGCCTATAAAGGACGGAACACCTGTTGGATTTTAGGGCACAACTGAATAAATTCCAGGCCCCATTGCTTATTTGTACAGAATAAAGATTGACTCCCTAAAATCCCCCCCCCCCCCTCTGCGCCCTTTTTGGCGTTCGCAAATCTTAGATAAAAGTAAAAATGTGAACTGTGTAGTATTTCCGAAGACAGGGGTAATTATGGAGGCTGGTTGGAATGGGCCCATGGGGCAATAAAACCGGGTATCCCCCCCCTCCTCTAATGCTTTTTGGGGGTATTTCGTGACCTCAGTGGTGGGTATGGGGTGTAAAAAGTGGCGTTCCGTGAGTCTCCGTAAGCTTGATGAGGTGCGGCGGTCTCACACAGAAGGCGCTCAACAAGGTGCTCCTGGAACTGCAGGAAGGCGAGCATTCCCGGGGCTTCTTGTAAAATACGTATCACAGGTAGCGGTCTGAATAACGCCGGGCTCACGCGGGTGCAGGCGGAATCCGCTTGCGGAGGCCCACAGCGGATCCCATCTGTGAGCCCGGCTGTGACCCTGCGTACGGCTGCGTAATGTACTGCGCATAACTGCCTACTCACACAGGCGGTCATGCACAGTACACCTTTTTTTGTATTTCCCGCACCGTCGCTTAGCGATGACGGGAGTACCCGCAGCCCGTATACAACGTAGTTGCGTATGGGCTGCGGGTATATCCGTGACCATGGAGCACAATGGGCTCTACGTTGCAAATATCCGCAGTAAAATAGAACCTGCTGCGTTCTCTTTTCTGCGAGTGGATTACGCAATTCCGACCCGCTAATGTGAGCGGAATTGTGTACTCCAATATAATTGATCTGCGTAATACCGTGGATCAGACGCATGCAGAATCCGTAATTCCTATGCGGTCATGTGAGACCGGCCTAAGGTAGATCGCTACCTTTTTATCACGTGACCATGGACCGCTCAACGAGGCCACCCGTCACTGCTCCAGGCTCTCTGTGACCGTTGGTCGCTGGGAGCAAGGAGATTTTAAGTTTCCTGGGCTCCCCGACTGCTGCGCATGTGTCCGGCTTTTTGCCGGCAATCGCATGTGCAGAATTCGGGAAGGTCCACGGAGGAAGATCGCGTCGGGGTTCAAATACGCAGGCCTCCGGTAAAAAGTTTCATGTCCTCTCACCGATCGCATCAGTGAGGGGAGATGAAACTTCAAATTTTTTTTTTTACTTTTACGTGATCGCCATTATTGGATAATGGCGAACACGTGACCAGGAACCGCTCACTGCGGACCCCCATTAAATCTCCATGCTCTTGGCTACGTTTTGTAGCCAGGAGCAGGGAGAATTTAAATTATCCTGGCAATCCACAGCTTTTGCGCATGCGCCCGCCATTTTGGCGACGGCAGAACGGTTGGCTATAGTCTGGATATGCCAATATCGGAGGTTGGGTCAAGAGGGTTTTCAGCATCTGAAAAGCAGTTTCTTGTCTTTCTGACCAATCGACAGGAAGCTTACGGTTGTAACGTTCCTTTGGACATCCACGTAATAGTTCATTTAGTGGTTCAGCCACTTGGGCAAAGTGTGGAATAAAGCGGGATGCTGTTTTATATCTGGTTGTAACAAGATATAGGGGTAGTTGTTTTTCTCAAATTTTATAAAAACAACATAATACATCTGAGTTTATCCAATGGAGTCAGCTCCTTCTAGCTCCTGATGAACCGCTCTTCATCGAGGGGGAAACGCGTTGAGCTACACCCTTGCTGATCTTTTTCTGAGCTTATGATTCTTTCTAAGTTTTCATCTATATACACTGTCAACCGCATGGCTAGACACTCAGAGCTGTATATCTATATAAACTGACTTATCACACCTATTTGGACAATATATGTGATCCCATAATCTTTCCGGATTTTCCATTAGGTGTGTTTGTACCCCAAGTTTTATGTTGAGTCTGTCTGTCAGCCCGTTTACGTTATTTTAAAGCATACCAAATAAAGATTACATTTTTTAAAGTCTATATCGGTGAAGGGCGTCCGCTACGAGTACTTATAGACATTCCCGTCTCTGTGATCTGTCCTCAAACCTTTCTGTAGCAAGAGTATAGGCGGACCCCTGTAACATTTGTGTAGAAAGAGTATAGGCGGACCCCAGTACAATTTCTGTAGCAAGAGTATAGGCCGACCCCTGTAACATTTCTGTTGCGAGATTATAGGCGGACCCCAGTAACATTTCTGTAGCAAGAGTATAGGCGGACCCCAGTACAATTTCTGTAGCAAGAGTATAGGCCGACCCCTGTAACATTTCTGTTGCGAGATTATAGGCGGACCCCAGTAACATTTCAGTAGCAAGTGTAGAGGTGGACACCAGTAACATTTATGTAGCAAGAGTATAGGCGGACCCCTGAAACATTGGTGTACCAAGAGTATAGGCGAACACCTGAAAAAATTTGGTTACCAAGAGTATAGGCGAAGGCCAGAAAAATTTGTGTACCAAGAGTACAAGTGTACCCCTGAAAAATTGTTCAACCGAGAGGGCAGGTGAAACCCATAAACATTTTTTTAAAGATACAGCTCGCTGTTGCTTAATATGTAACAGAGCATGGAGGCAGCCCTGTGAAAAAAATGGTTTCAGTTAAAGTATGAAAACTTTTGAAACTGTTAGAAATTGTAAAAAAAACCCTTTTAAACAGAGGCTTTTGGGTCGCAGAAAAATTGACAGTTCAGCATGATGACATGCTGTTTTAGGAGGAGGAGTAGGAGGAGTAATAATATCTGAAAGTGATCGAAGAAGCTAATTCCCTCTTTTTTTGTGGTGATAGAGGATGCATTTTTCTCCTGTTGCAGCGAAAGAATCATTAGGATCCGCTGCTTTCCACCGGTGGAGAAGAGAAGTCTGGGGAAATTCAGCCTTTGTTCATCTTTATGAGTGTAAGCATGTTGGCGCTGGCAGTTGACAGGCGGGTTCGCTTATCTGTGATGATTCCCCCAGCTGCACTAAATACCCTCTCTGACAAGACACTAGTGGCAGGGCAGGGCAGGCCAGCACCTCCAGGGCGTACAGTGCAAGTTCGTACCACGTGTCCAGCTTCGACACCCAATAGTTTTATGGAGCAGAGGCATCACGGAGGACAGTGGTGCGATCGGCTACGTACTCCTTTTCACAGTGCTTCCTCCGACTCAGCCTTGACTGGGGAGTGTTGACATAGTCTTGCTGGGGAGCCATAAAATTGGCAAAGGCCTTGGAGAGTGTTCCCCTGCCTGCGTTGGACATGCTGCCTGATCCCCACGACTCCCCTGCTAGTTTGCCCTCGTCTTCTGCCGCTAGCGCTGTCAGATGGGAACTTTAGTATCACTTTTTCCACCAGGGCCCTGTGGTATTGCATCACTCTCATACCGCTTTCCTCTTCGGGAATGAGAGTGGAAAGGTTCTCCTTATACCGTGGGTCTAGAAGGGTGTACACCCAGTAATCCATGTTGGGCAGAATGCGTCTAACGCGAGGCTCATGGGAAAGGCAGTCTAACATGAAGTCAGCCATGTGTGCCAGGCTCCCAGTATGCAACACATCGCTGTCCTCACTAGGAGGATGACTTTCAGGATATTCCTCCTCTTCAGACCATACACGCTGAACAGATGAGAGGCAAGCAGCATGGGTACCCTCTGCAGTGTGGCCAGCTGTCTCTTCCCCCTCCTCCTCCACCTCCAAAACGCGCTGAGATATAGACATGAGGGTGGTCTGGCTATCAAGCAACATACTGTCATCCCCGTCTTCTGTTCCACCCGCAAAGCGTCGGCCTTTATGCTTAGCAGCGAGCTTCTCAGCAGGTAAAGCAACGGGATTATAACGCTAATGATCGCTGCATCGCTGCTCACTATTTGGGTAGAGTCCTCAAAGCTTCCGAGGACCTGGCAGATGTCTGCCATCCATGTCCACTTCTCAGTAAAAAATTGCGGGGCTTGACTACCACTCCATCGCCCATGTTGCAGCTGGTATTCCACTATTGCCCTATGCTGCTCGTACAGCCTGGCCAACCTGTGCAGCGTAGAATTCCAGCATGTGGGCACATTGCACAGCAGTCTGTGCTCTGGCAGCTGAAACTGACATTGCATGGTCCTCAGGGTGGCAGCGTCCGTGGTGGACTTGCGGAAATGTGCGCAGTCTCGGTGCACCTCGCCAAGCAGGTCAGACAAGTGAGGGTAGTTTTTCAGAAACCGTTGAACCACCAGATTAAAGACATGGGCCAGGCATGGCACATGTGTGAGGCTGCCGAGCTGCAGAGCTGCCACCAGGTTATGGCCATTGTCACACACGACCATGCCCGGTTGCAGGCTCAGCGGCGAAAGCCAGAGGTCGGACTGCTCTGTCAGACCCTGCAACAGCTCGGGGACCGTGTACCTCTTGTCACCTAAGCTGATTAGTTTCAGCACGGCTTGCTGACGCATGCCCACCACTGTGCTGCCGTGCAGCGCGATACCCACTGTTGGCGACATGTTGCTCCCACTTCTTAATTGAGAGGTGGAGGTGGTGGAGGAGGAGGGGGGGTTGGAGTAGGTGGCATAAAACGCTGCAGATACCAGCACCGAGATAGGACCCGCTATTCTGGGCGTGGGTAGGACGTGTGCGGTCCCAGGCTCTGACTCGGTCCCAGCCTCCACCAAGTTCCCCCAATGTGCCGTCAGGGAAATATAGTGTCCCTGACCATCAGTACTTATCCACGTGTCCATCGTTAAGTGGACCTTCCCAGTAACCGCATTGGTGAGGGCACGATTTAATTTGCGGGAGACGTGCTGGTGCAGGGCGGGGACGGCACACCGTGAAAAATAGTGGCGACTGGAGACCGAGTAGCGCAGGACCGCCGCCGCCATCATATTTTTGAAAGCCTCCATTTCCACAAGCCTGTACGGCTGATTAATTTGGCAATGTGCACGTATAAAGCTTGTGCGTGCGGGTGCATGGCGGCATATTTGTACTTTCGCTCCAACGCTTGTGTTAGTGACAGCTGAATGCTGCGCTGAGAGACATTGCTGGATGGGGTGGAGGACAGTGGAGGGGAGGGTGTGGGTGCAGGCTGGGAGGCGCTCGTGCCTGCGTCGTGGGAGAAGAATTGGATCTGTGTGGCAGGTTGGGGCACAGGGGAAGAGGCAGTGGTGTGACCCGTAGGCGGTGAACGGCCTTCGTCCCACCTTGGCTATCATATGCCTGAGCGTGCTGGTGGTGGTCAGGCTGGTAGTGGTGGCTCCCCGGCTGATCTTGGTGCGACACAGGTTGCACGCCACTGTTCGCCGGTCGTCCGTCTTCTCACTAAAAAAACATCCACACCTTTGAACATCTAGCCCTCTGCACGGAGGCTTGCCGCGAGGGGGTGCTTTGGGAAACAGTTGGGGGATTCTTCGCTCTGGGCCTGCCTCTACCCCTGGCCACTCCACTGCCTCTTCCACCCTGTCCTGCTGCTGCACTTGCCTGCCCCTCTGAAGCCCTGTCCTCAGTAGGCTTAGCAAACCAGGTGGGGTCAGTCACCTCATCGTCCAGCAGCTCTTCTTCCGAATCCTCTGTGCGCTCTTCCCTCGGACTTACTGCCCTTACTACTACCTCACTGACAGACAACTGTGTCTCATCATCCTCATACACAAAAAGCTCTTGAGACAGTTGCCGGAAGTCCCCAGTCCCATCACGCGGACCCCGGGACCTTTCCAAAGGCTGGGCAGCGGTCACAACAAACTCCTCAGGTGAGAGAGGAACCATTTTTTCCCACTCATGGCAGGGGCCCGAGAACAGTTCCTGGGAGTCTGCCTGCTCAGAATGTCATTTTCATGGAGTGAGGAGGCTGGGAGAAAGGAGGAGCAGCAGCCAGAGGATTCAGAGATGCAGCTGTGGACGGCGCAGAATTCTGGGTGGTCGATAGATTGCTGGATGCATTTTCTGCCATCCACGACAGGACCTGCTCACACTGCTCTGTTTGTAATAAAGGTCTACCACGTGGACCCGTAAATTGTGATATGAAGCTGTGGAGCCCAAAAACTTGCCTCTCTCCTAATCCCGCAGCAGTCAACTGTGATTCACCACGACCAGGAACCTGTGCCCACACCCTCACTTGGACACCTGCGTCTGCGTCCACATCCACGTCCTCGACCCCTACCCCTCATCATGGCGGATTAAGAATAGAGCAGGGCCCAAATAAATTACCCCACTGTACAGCACTGACATCTGGGCCTTAATTCACCGCACACAGAGACTTGTACATAGCGGAGGCTCTATGCTGTGAATTGAAAAAAGTAACCCGCTGTCTTGCGCTGATACCTAGGGGTAATTTACCGCTCACAGAGACTTGTAGATAATAGAGGCTGTATGGAGTGGGAGAAGACTCTAGAGCCAGTGGATAGTGCTGGTAACTGCGGCGATCTCAAACCCACCAAGGAAAGGGTATTGTGAGACGCTCTGCACAGCGGCTGAGCTGAAATACTTTGCAGTGGCCCCGGTAATATTACAGTACTGTTTAGCGGTGAGACTGCGGTCTAATGCACTGCAGACAGAGAACAGTATAACTGAAAGGCTGGGAACAGGCCTACATGCGTAAAAAAAAGAGGGTGCACTACTGCTCCCAGCCACAATATTAATGCACACTATGAAGAGTAGCCCTAAGAAGGACCGTTGGGGTTCTTGAAGACATTATCCTACTCTAACACTTTCCCTGTATCAGCAGCAGCACCCTCCCTAACCTCTGCCAGCATGCGTCTGAGGCGAGCCGCGGGCGGGACCAGTTTAAGTACTCAGCGGTCACCTGATCTCCCCAGCCACTCACTGCTGGGGGGTGGGATAGGGCTGGCACGTCACAGGAGGAAGTGGTAATGCCTTCCCCGCATGTCTATTGGCTAGAAAATGGCGCTAAAAATGGGGGGAAGGAAATGCAATTGACTCTAGTACCGCGTGGTGTTCGTCTTGAATAACGAACATCTCGAGTACCCTAATACTTGAACAAGTAGCAAGCTCGGAAGAGCATGCTCGCTCATCTCTAGTGCACACCCAACTTGTTAGTAAACCACTGTTCAGCAGATAGGGCTTTTATGGCTCTTTACAGGACTCTCTGCTGAGCTTGGGAAGTGGATGACATTGATTTCTGGACAACCTCCAGCATCTCATTGTAACAATTTTGTAATCTGTTCATGCCCAGAATCACAGCGGGGGCGTTTTTTTTCTTTTACATCAATAACTAGAATCCTCTGCCGTGGCAATTCTGCTCTTCCTGCGAGTACAGTTTCCTCCCAGTACCATACTAAGGGTATAACTTGTCCATTGGTGGCAATGATATCAAAAACTTGTTCTGGTGGTTGTATCAGGGTTTCAGTACTCCGGTACCACTCAAATGTGGCTCTTCTTATTCTGGTGACCTGTGACTTGGTATGTATTAAGGCTAGAAGTGGTATGTCATTAAAATAGATGGTCACTTCAGGACAGGGTCCCACATATTTAGAGAGCCATCTCGGATGTTCAGGACCTAATCCTCTACCACCTGAGGGGCGATCCGTTTTACTGCCAGCAGTTTCTGTCAATATTTCTTCTCTTATGTCAGTGTTTGCAGATGACAGGTCCTGGTCTACCTCGTCAGCCTGTCTTACAGCTGGAAGGGATTGTGATCTCAGAGGACTATTATGTGCCAATTTTTAGGGCCTTGTGTTGGACCTGGCTTCCAACTTTTCAATCCTCTGAGAGAGCATGGATACACTATGGGCCATTTCTGCCATGCTCTTTTGCATTTTGCTGAGGTCAGCTGTGTTGGTCTGAGACTGCTCTGCCTGTAATGCAAGGACATGCTTTAAGGGCTTGACCCGTGGATTATCTACTTTGGGAAGGAAGGTGGTTTCTTCAGAATTACTCCGAGTTTCTTGGCCAGCTCCTTAAAGTCAAGGAAGGAGGCATCTGTGTCCAGAACAGGTAGCTTCTTTAGCTGTCTTCTCAAATCCTCTGTCGCTGCCCCTTCAATAAATTGCCTGAGAAGCACTTGGTCTGCTCCAGTCGCTTCTCTTCTCGGGTTTGCTTGGATCACTGTGTAGTGGTCATGGCGCTACATAGCACTGTTTAGTTATGTATATTATAAGTGGGGAAACAGGGGATTACTTTAGTTAGAAGAGGGTGACAGAGGGGGTGCTGTAACAGAGAGGGCACTATAACAAAGAGGGATCACAGGGGAGCTCTATTGCTTTGTGCAGCCACCGTAACTAAGGGGACACAGAGAGGTCACAGTAATTAAGGGAGGCTACAGAGGAACACTATAACTAAGAGGGGGCACTATTATTTGTGGGGCCGCAAGCTGGGTGCTGTAACTAAGAAAGGCCAGAAAGCATGCAGTGTAATTAAGGGGCCCACAGAGGGGGCAGAACAATTAAGAGGAGCTTTAGAGCTACAGAGGGGCACTATACCTTTGTGGGGCTACAGAGAGAGCACTATAACTAAGAAAAGTAATAGAGGGGGTATCTTTGCTATGGGGGGTTTCTGACCGGAGCACTGGGAGTAGTAGCAGTATGAGAAAGGTGTAAAGAGAATTCTGGCTGGAAGAAGTCTTTGTGGCAGGCTGGGTCCAGGAAGTAGAAAAATTCGTCGTCACAGAAGCAGAATAAAGTCTAAATAAACAAAAATTAAGCCCTTTCACAGTTTAGACAAATCTAAAATTGATAACTTTTATTGATTATGTATAAAACCTATTTGGACGAACACAGGGCACAACACAGAAGCCACTGGGTTAGTAGAAATGTGGAAGTCTCCTCAGAGACTTAGGCGTCGCATCCTATGCTGCTTCCCTCTACACAACGATTATAGCGGAGGGGAACAGGGTATTGTAGGAAGTTGACGGGATACAGTGGCTTGGATTGACGAACAATTAAAAAGAACTCGGACCAGATTTTATACTGATGTCCCTTTCTTATGCTCTTAGTTCCAGAAAAGAAGTTCACTGTTAGATTGGTGAACACCTCGTTACCATCACTAAATAAGCCTAGCAGTAAAGCTGGAATGGGTGATGAGCAGAATACATTCTTGAGCAGAGGGAAAATAGATTTCTAGAGGGTCATATTGTGACAAAAGGTGAATAGTGTTTATCCTGCAATGGTGCAGGTCTTCACACTATTGTTCATAAACCTATATGTCTCTCTAGAGTCCCTCTTATGCTTAGATTCATATGAGCAAAAGAAAGAAAAGAAAAAAGGAGGAAGGAGAAGTTGTGGGCCCAGTGTGATCAGCAGTGTAATCAGCAGTGTAATCAGCAGTGTGATCAGCAGTGTAATCAGCAGTGTGATCAGCAGTGTAATCAGCAGTGTAATCAGCAGTGTAATCAGCAGTGTGATCAGCAGTGTGATCAGCAGTGTGATCAGCAGTGTAATCAGCAGTGTAATCAGCAGTGTGATCAGCAGTGTGATCAGCAGTGTAATCAGCCGTGTAATCAGCAGTGTGATCAGCAGTGTAATCAGCAGTGTGATCAGCAGTGTAATCAGCAGTGTAATCAGCAGTGTAATCAGCAGTGTGATCAGCAGTGTAATCAGCAGTGTGATCAGCAGTGTAATCAGCAGTGTAATCAGCAGTGTGATCAGCAGTGTAATCAGCAGTGTAATCAGCAGTGTAATCAGCAGTGTAATCAGCAGTGTGATCAGCAGTGTAATCAGCAGTGTAATCAGCAGTGTGATCAGCAGTGTGATCAGCAGTGTAATCAGCAGTGTAATCAGCAGTGTAATCAGCAGTGTGATCAGCAGTGTAATCAGCAGTGTAATCAGCAGTGTGATCAGCAGTGTAATCAGCAGTGTGATCAGCAGTGTGATCAGCAGTGTGATCAGCAGTGTGATCAGCAGTGTGATCAGCAGTGTAATCAGCAGTGTAATCAGCAGTGTGATCAGCAGTGTAATCAGCAGTGTAATCAGCAGTGTGATCAGCAGTGTAATCAGCAGTGTGATCAGCAGTGTAATCAGCAGTGTGATCAGCAGTGTGATCAGCAGTGTAATCAGCAGTGGACGCACTTCTTCTCCTTCCAGGACCTGTATAACAGTCGTTGATTGTTCAGTTCATTCAGATTTCTGGTATCGGCATGATGCACTTGTATTTACTCTCTCAGTGCTGTATAATCTCTTGTCATTTATTCTCAACGCGTTTCTCCGCTAATCGTGGCCGGTCATCAGGAGATCATTGAGTTTAGTACTAAAGGATCAGCTTTAGATATTTATTAGTACACAGAGCGCGAACCATAAGTGCTTGTTTATAGTCTATTTCCGAGTTCACTCAGAACCATTAAGGTACGATGATATACCAATCATTCTAGGTGATTGTATCTACTCATGCACAATGATAGATTAGTGTACATAAAATAAGGAAGGAGCCAACCAGATATTGGCGGTATCCTATATGATGTCAGCTAAAACATAGCCGGTATCAATATCAATTATACACTGCCAAGTACCGGTGGTGTTCCGTATTCAGATAGAGGACGACTCTTTTAGGACATTGGTGCGCAAATGGCATTAGGTCTAATTTGTGGGCTATTACTGGGTCTTAGCGGACCCTTTTTCAGAAAATGCCCCTCAGACCAGGACTTTTGTTCAAGATAATATAAATAGCAGCCAGGTCTGATTCGATATCTCAATGTGCACAGCAACAGTTACTGTGCTGCGCCTGAGATCGGGCAGTATGCAACATACATCGCCTATAGCCGCAGTTTTTCTAGAGGATGCCTCTCAAAGAAAAAGATTTTTTTGAAATTGAGAATAAGCCCTTTATGCCAGCAAATAGATAAAAATGACCCCTGTCAAATAGTGCAAGGCCCAGGTTTGCCGGTAAAAAAGTATAAGCAACACCTGAGTCTGATCTAATGATGAGATCTGCACTATGGGGTCACTGTGACAGAGTCTCCATTTCCCTAAGTAAGCCTCTATCCGAGGTATAATGATATAAAGTATAGCATGAGTAGAGCAGCGCCTCTGGCCTTGGTGGTAGGTCAGGGCAATATGAGCAGTAGTCAAGTGTCTACCCTTAGGGCGAGCACCCACTGGCGTTTTTTTACCTGCGTTTTGCGTTTTGCGTTTTTCCTGCACAGGCATAGAGATAACATGTGTTCCTGTCCACTGGCGTTTTTTTGGCGTTGCGTTGCGTTTTTTAACATAGGAATTGTCAGTTGCATATGTGTCCTTATTTTTCTCCTAATGCACCCATGAATGTCAATGGAAATTAACGGAAAAGCCGCGAAAACGCCGCAAAAAACGCTGCAAAAATGACTCTAAAGTATTGATAGTTATTCCCCTAATGTTACCAAATAAGAGTGACAATAAAGATTAAACGATCTCCAATCCACCCAGAAACCAGCTGATTGGTGGACTGAAGCAGACACCGACACCTTGGGAGGAGCTCCGCTTGCTTTATAAGGGCGCCCACCCACTGGCGTTTTCGGCGCGTTTTCCGCTGCGTTGTTTGCGGTGTTTTCCGCGGCGTTTTCGCGGCTTTTCCGTTAATTTCCATTGACATTCATGGGTGCATTAGGAGAAAAATAAGGAAGCCATGTCCAACACAAGGCCCTAAAAATTGGCACATAATAGTCCTCTGAGATCACAATCCCTTCCAGCTGTAAGACAGGCTGACGAGGTAGACCAGGACCTGTCATCTGCAAACACTGTCATAAGAGAAGAAATATTGACAGAAACTGCTGGCAGTAAAACGGATCGCCCCTCAGGTGGTAGAGGACTAGGTCCTGAACATCCGAGATGGCTCTTTAAATATGTAGGTCCCTGTCCTGAAGTGACCATCTATTTTAATAGCATACCACTTCCAGCCTGCAGGTGTTCTGGAGCAGATTGGCTGAGCTCCCCGCAGGCAGGTGTGCAGCTGTAGAGGTGGCAGTCACACATGGGCCCCGCAGTCTGAAGAGGCCCAGCATTACATATGGTACATAACAGGTGGGGTCCTGTGTAGGGTTGCTGCCTTTCCCATCAAAAAATACTCACCAGCTTTAAGGGAAACATCTATTTTTTCATAAACTGGCTCAGCCTGCAGTACAAACATAACAGATAATGTATTTATCTTCTCTAGACCCTTCCACACTCGTTCCACAGGTGACCAGACCCCAGCTGCTCTTACTTCTGGGTGAAGAGCGATGACCTCACAATACCAGGTCATGTGACCACAGCAGCCAATCCCCAGCTGTTTGATACAAGCAAAAAACCAGGTGCGGTTTGGGTTGTGGCTTCACGGTGAATTAATGACCATCTATTTCTACTTTACAATAGTTACATAAGGGTAATGCAGAATTTTGCCCACTTACATAGAACCTACCCACATCCACCACCTCCTAACAAGATTGCAGACCCAAACTCAAGCCCCCGAATAACTACAAATCACACAGAGACTCCGACTCTCAGAACATTGCGTGCGGAGACGGCGTGGAGCGTATTTAGTGTGGTGACTGGCCCATCGGTGAGGGAGGCATATGGATTCATTATTGATGCTATTGAGTGGGGGGCCGGAAGACCATGTGGTAGGCCTTTCGGGTCTGTGGCAGAGAGACAGGCCTTAAGATCCAGGATGGTTGAGAATGCATAAGCAGAAAATCAGATGTCAAGCACGAGGCATGTCCAGACATTACCCATCTCTATCACGCCTGCTGACAGCCCCCAGTGCACACCCTGAGGGTCTCAATGAGGTTTCTGAAGCTGTTCTGTGAGACTTTGTAGAACATTCTTGCGGCCATCTTGTGGCCATCTTTAGGTCATTTCATTCTGCTTGCACTCCTTCCATGGCCGTCTCACCTGGTTTTGATCCAAGCAGGCTCCCAGAGCTCCCGAAGTAGTATACAACTTATGTATACATGTATCTACTCCCATTGGACCTAAATCCTTTTATCTACATTTCCTTTCGAAGTTCCACACTAACATACTTTATTATAGCATGTTATACTAAAGCAAGTGCTCAGGAGGAAAATGTTTGGTTTAGACAAAAGCCGTCAGCCATCTTGGCGTAATCTGACTTCCTAGAGTGTTTATGGTGCTTCATCTCCATGCCAGAGACCACTCCTCGTCTCCATGCCAGACACCACACCTCGTCTCCGTGCCAGAGACCACTCCTCGTCTCCATGCCAGAGACCACTCCTTGTCTCCATGCCAGAGACCACTCCTTGTCTTCATTCCAGAGACCACTCCTGGTCCTGCAACCGTTCAACTGCAGGCTTCCCACCTACTGAGAGTGTAACTATTTAGGCCCATTTAGACGGAACGATTATCGCTCAAAATTCGCTCAAAAGCCGTCTTTTGAGCAATAATCGCTGTGTGTAACTGCACAGACATCCCACAGTTTTTGTTAAGCCGTGGCTGATCGCTGATCTTTCAGCCTGCTGAAAGATCAGCAATCAGTTATCACGGATTCACAGCAGGATACAGCTGATACTATTGTTTCAGCTGTATCCCGCTCCTTGATGACAGGCGGGTATGAAGAACAGAGCGGTCCAGCTGTGTTCTTCATACCCTGCTCAGAGCGCTCAGCTGTATAACAGCCGGGCACTCCGAGCAGAGAACAGCTGGATGCAGAAGACAAGTATCTGTATCCCCCGCTGTTTGCGCGATCACCTTGCACTGTAAATGGATACAATAATAATCGCTCAAAAGACATCTTTGGAGCGATACTTATTGTGTCTAAATGGGCCTTTAAGGTATTCTACCACTGTAAGTGACTGTGACTAAGCTGGATATGCCTCTCTGTGGGAAGAATACAATGAATCTATTACTATTAACAACCCTATATCATGTCTGAGAGGTAGTCAGAGCTCCGCCCCCTGCTGATGGCATCACTGATATAATAGCATGTCATCAGTCATGAGATCCGCACAACTAATACTGCAGTAACATCATCTATTACTGCTGACAATCGTCCAGTAGATTATAACTGAGAAGTAGTCACAGCCCCGCCCCCTGCTGATGACATCACTGATATAACTACATTTTAGTTGGAGAAAGTAACAGAGAAACATCATGTTATTTTATTAGACTGTTGCACTCACAGTACTTAGTTTTGGGCAGCAGTTGGTACTTGTTCTGATGTTCTGTATGATAATTGTTCTCTCTATTATCTTGTCCAGCCTATTCTTAGGATAGGTTAATAGTACATTGGCAAGAGCCCATCACCTGGGACCCCATTCGATCAGGTGTTTGCCAGGCTATTGAACTTGTGTACTGAGCTGATTTCTGCAGGAAGCAGACAGCTCAGTTCTCACTGGCCAGACTTGGTATTGCAGGCATTACATTGAGAAATTTGCCTGCAGTACCAAACCTGGACACTGCAGTGAGAACTGAGCTATCTGCTTCCTGCAGAAATCAACTCATTGCACAAGAATGCCAAACCAGTGAAGAGCTGGTGTATGATTGATGACCTGTCCGAAGAATATGCCATTGATAGTTTACAGCTGGGCAACCCCTTTAATATTTGATGAATACTTAGGTAATGCTGAAGCTTCAGTCGGGGCTCAACATCAGGACCTGAGATCTGATATCTCCTTGTGGACCCAAGTACTTAATGATGTCCTGCCCTAAAATCCATGGTCGCCTTCTGGTATACCTGTAGCATCTTCAGGAAGGAGTCTTGAATTTGCTTTGTCCTCACTCCATAGATTATTGGGTTTAAGAAAGTTGGAAACAGAATGTAGATGTTTGCTAGGAAGATGTGGACACTATGTGGAATCGTCTTTTGTGCAAACCTATAAGTCACAAAGGTGAATATTCCAGGCAGATAGGTGGCGATAATGACACAGATGTGGGAGCCGCACGTTCCGACGGCCTTATTTTGAGCGCCTCTAGATGGCAGTTGGAAAATGGTCCCTAAGATCATTATATAAGAAAGCCCAATAAACATCAAGTCAAAACCGGTGATCGAAAGAGACAAGATGAGGGCATAAATACTGTCCACCCTTTTATCATCACATGCTACGTTCACCACAGCCATGTGGTCGCAGTATGAGTGCAACACCACGTCAACCCCACAATAGTGCAACCGACTGACCAGAAATGGAATGGGGACGATGGTGACAAAAGCACGGACTAGAATAGAGAGGGCAATCTTCTCTAGAACAATGTAAGTGAGGATGGACGTGTATCTGAGCGGGCAACAGATGGCGACGTAGCGGTCATAAGCCATAGCGGTCAAGATCCCCGACTCTATCACTGACAGGAAATGTACAAAAAACATCTGGGTGAGACAAGCAGAAGCATTGATGTTCCCATTGTTCCTCCAGAAGATTTCCAGCATCTTTGGTGTGATTGAGGTGGAGAAGGCGAGGTCGTTGAGCGCCAGCATGGCCAGGAAGAAGTACATGGGACCATGGAGGCTCTTCCCAGCCCAGATTATGTAGAGCATTAAGGAGTTTCCCAACAGACCAGATATATAGAGGACACAGAAGGAAATGGATGTCAAAATGCTATAATCTTCCAGCCCCGGGATTCCGATCAGGAAGAAGGTGGATGGCATGTGGGAGCTGGTGTTGGAGATGCGGTACATTAGCCTCAACCACTAGGAGAGAAATTAGGCATGGAGGTCATCATTCTCTGTAACTGGGGAGATGCTGATGGAAATATTTCAAGCAGATAACATGGATGGCGGATCTTAATTGGCGCATGACCTGCTGTAAGAGACAATAATATAGGAGTGATCGGTTCTGCACAATTCTTTTTTATTAGAAGGATTCCCCCAAATAACTAATTATACAACGTTCTGCAGCTGTGATCTGTGGGAGAACCCTGTGTGTTCATCTTCCCTGCAGCACCTTCGCAGGAAAAATGAAGTATTACACCATTTTCATATTGTATGGATATGCCAGGACCTCCAGAGTGAGAGATAATCTTTGTAGCCCCAATCTGTTCCAACTCATGCATGAGGGTCTTGAATGAGATTATTAACCCCTTAGAGACCCTGCCTATTTTGGTTCTAGAGATGTGATGGTTTTTTGGCAATTTTCATCTCCATTTTTTTTAAAGCATAACTTTATTTTTCTGTGACTTGACCGTTAGTTGTCACTGGGTACCATCCGTTTAGTCATATGTATTGCTATAACTTTGACATTAAAGGGGTTGTCCAATTATGAACTATTGATCAACAGTTAAGTCATCAACAGTAGGTTGGTGGGGGTCTATTGCCTGGTAACCCTGCTATTCACTGGACTGAAGCACTTGTGTACTGAACGTACATCTGCAGGAAGCAGACAGCTCCATTCTTACTGTATTAGCCAGCTTTTGTATTGCAATCCAACTTCCCACTAAAATGAATGAGAAATATGCCTGCAATACCTAGCTTGGCCACTGCAGTGGGGACAGAGCTGTTTGCCACCTACAGAAATCAGCTCAGTGCATAAGCATGCCGACCTGGCAAAGAGCTGATTGTTGTGGGTCCCTCAGAGTGCTATACTGGCCTATATAACTTTTAGACAGTGTTAAACATCAGTTTTTGGGGTTTTGGTGAAATTCCGGTTTGGGTCAAACTAATTTGGACCGAACCAAACTTTTTGCTCAGGTTCGGTGGACCAGCTGAAGCAATGTTTTGAAAAGTTTGCTCATCACTACTTGAGATAAAAGACAGATACGCAGACTGACGGGGACTTTGTTATGTGTGATGTCTGACTGCATGTTAGAAATATCAGTAAGTCAAGGGAGCGGTCCAAAAGTTCTAGAAGAGATTGCTGTCCCTTGTACAAACAAGGGAAAGGATACAAGATAGAAAAGTGCTGAATGTTCCTGGAGATACAGCTTGAAGCAGATCCCAAGCTCACAGATACAGAAACACTGGCTGCACTACCTGGACATGACAGAAGAGGGCGCTACCACCGGCTGCCAGCAGATTCCTGAGGAGGCCGATGATTAAAAACTCTCCAGTGACGGCAAGGACCTGTAGTGAGATCTGGCGGCGGCACGGAGCTTTCTGTATGTACAGTATGGCTGATACTAAACCCTGAAGGTCTTCATGTCCGAACTCCAAGACGCCCTACTGACCCGCAAGACAGGAAAAGTCACATCAAATATACTGAAAAGCAGATAACCACAGAAATCATGGGATTCTGTTCCATGGAGTGATGGAACCAAACTAGAACTATTCGGGTCTGGAGGAGGAAGAAGGAAGCAGACGCTGAAGAGAGGCCCTTGCCTAGAGTGAATTATGGCGGCGGCTCCCTGATGATCTGGGGCTGCAAACCTGTGTGGAGGACAAGATGGACTTCATCAAGTATTAGGAGATCCCAGGAGAAACCGCCATGTCCTCTGTGAGGAGGGTGAAGCTTGGGCGTCACTGGACCTTCCAACAGCTCAACAATCCCAAGCAGACCTCACCGTCCACCAAGGCTGCAGGAGAAGTCCTGGAAGATTCCGGAGTGGCGTCACTTAACCCCTTAGAAGATCTTTGTTGGGATGTGAAGGCATCTGCAGCACCCAAACCCAAGATTAGTGAGCTGGAGGCCGCTGTCCATGAGGATCGGGGTAAGACTCCTGAGGACGCCGTCTGCTGGCCGGACATCTCCTATGCAGCCGGCTAGAGGAGCAGTAGGTGCTCCGCTGAGGACGGCTTCACATAAGTCTATGCGCATTGAATGGAACCCACTCATTTCAATGGACTCGTTCACATTCACGTTTTCCTGCGCATTTTGGTCAAGCAAAATATTAGCGGCGTGCTCTACTTACCTGCCACCAAAGATCCCCATACAAGTCAACAGGGGTGCGCAAATGTGTGCAAAACACCCCAGGAGATGCGTGATGTGCAGGAGAACAACAGACCTGGAACTCGGATCAAGCAGCCATTGCAGCGGCCGGGGGCATCGCTGCGTATTTACGGGCGCAGAACCAGCAGCCAAATATATACACCGCGTAGGAAAGCAACGCTCCGCAAATACGCATCAGCCGAGCTGAGGACTAAAGACGGGAGACTGCCGGAGTCATAAAAGGGGGTCTTGTGGTGGATTTAGGGAAAACGCTCCTTATATTAGTTGTGTGATAGTTAACCCCTTCAGGACTTTGTTGTTTTTTCCTCCCCGCCTTCCCGCCCAGAGCGCTTTTATTTTTCCCCTGAGCTGCATTTTGTTTAATTTACCATTTAATGTAGGGAAAAACTTTTACACATTTTTTTTAATTTAAAAGAGCGATTGCGCCGTTTTTGGTGGGATTCGTTTTTACGGCGTTCACAATGCAGAAAGCCTGAGCTGCGCTTTGTCCTGAGGGCCGGGCGGTGACGGCACATTTATACGCTCTTTTAATGTTCTATTTTTCAAAAGTCAGTAACCTTTTTTAGAAAAAAATAAATCTTTTCTGCCGCCGTATTCTGCGACCCATAACCACACATTTGGGGGATTGGCCGGTGCAAGGGCCTGGTTTTTGCAGGGTAGCTGTAGTTTTTATTACACTGGATTACAGGAATAACCTTTTGTCTACTACTTGGGGTATTTCATGAGTCCGGTACTAAACCAAGTGCGTGGAGTCCAAGTCTGCAGTCGGACGTTGCCGTTGGGGTCTGCAGTTCTACACGTGTCATTGGCCGTTCACAGAGATGCGAGGAACTGCTCTCATACTGGTTATCCGGCCGCTGTATATAACTAGATCGTACTTCGCACCGGAGAGATCACAGAGACGTCTTCACATTACCAAACCTGTAAATAAGAAGTCCCCCTGAGTCGGTCCACGACGCTCAGACTGTTCACAAGGGCTGCAGGAGTGTCTGCTGCAGGAACCAGCAGGAGCCGCCATCATGTTGGGGTTGAAGTGGCGGTAATATCCTGGCGGAGTCTGCCCCGTGTTCATCATCACGGCACCCAACACACCAGATGAGAATGTAAGACATGAGTTCTGAGCGACATTCAGCAGCCGAGTTACTGATCTGCTGCTAACATGTTGCTTACTAGTTCAGCGCGGTTGTCGGCCTGTTTGGTTGTCGGCCCGATGGCTTTGGCCCGATGGTTGTAACCCTGTTGGCTGTCAGCCCATTGGATGTCGGCCCGTTGGTTGTCGGCCCGATGGATGTCGGCCTGTTGGATGTAACACTGTTGGATGTCGGCCTGTTGGCCCATTGGTTGTTGGACTGTTGGCTGTCGGCCCATTGGATGTTGGCCTGTTGGTTGTCGGCACAATGGTTGTTGGCCTTTTGGCTGTCGGCCTGTTGGCTGTCGGCCCAGGGGCGTAACTATAGAAGATGCAGGGGATGCGGTTGCACCCGGGCCCAGGAGCCTTAGGGGGCCCATAAGGCCTTTCTTCTCTATATTGAGAGCCCAATAAAGCATTATAATTGGGGGCCCTGCTACAGATTTTGCATTGGGGCCCAGAAGCTTCAAGTTACGCCTCTGTGTCGGCCCATTGGTTGCCAAGAAAGTCTTGTACAACCAGCACAAGTGCATCCCAAGCGGTGGGTTCAGGCGCTCAGTTTGGATCTGAATGGGTCATCACACAATAATTCATGGATTTCGGGGCCAACAAAAATTCCTGCTTTTAGTTCGGCTTCCGTTTTGTTTTTTTCAGTCTTGTCCTTCAGATACTGGAAACCATTTCAGTTACGGTCCGTGGCCATGATGGTTTCCCATCAGGCTGGTCAATGTGAAGCGGTGGCTGGTACACGGTCATTAGACCAACCAGTGATGCATGTAGCTCATTGTATCTGCCAGCAGTGCGCTCAGCTCCGGCGGCCGCTGCGCCACTTTGTAAGGATCGCTCACAAGCAGCAGAGACTATCCAGCAACAGCAGTCATGCAGGAATGGCCGTCCGCGGGATGATCTTCTGGTTCGTGACAAATCAGAGGCCCAGCACCCGGCACTGCCATCCTCTGGCCATGGAGCCTCTGTGAGGTCAGAGCGGCACACGGTGCGGCGGATGTGAGGCGCCCGGCTGTTAATACTTGTAATACTTGTAAGCGCTCTTCACTCCATGAACGCATGCCGTGTATTCACCACAATGTAGCACTAGTCGTCTGGATGGTTGATGGCGCCGCCGGCTCATCTGTAGGCTGAAGCAGACATACTGGCGATATAAGAACACAGTGTTGTCAGATAGAAGCCTACGCTCGGTCTGCCTCGCAATATATAGGCCCAGCAACCGCTACCATCAGCTTACCAACCTGCTCAGGTGTGCCCAGACACTGCAGGAACCTGCTGCTGCCAGGAGGTGTTACAGGAGGTGCTTGAAGGCAGGATGCAGGTAATGGTGCAGCAGTCATAATGTGGCCATGCATCAGTATGTGGGCCAATCTACCGAGCTGCCGCCAAACTGTAGCTGGCCTATAATGTGAGATCTGGACGCCCGAGGCGAATGTTGACTGCAGATGGGAATGCAGCACAGTGATTAACGTGGCTGCATAGGAACTGGGGGGCAGAGAGGGTTAAGTAGGAGGAACGAGCAAGAGGAGCTAGGGGCGGAGCTTTTATGAGGAAGAGGAGGAGCCAAAGAAGAGAGAAAGACAGAAGAAGGAGCGAGTGGAGGAAGAAAGAAGAGAAGAAGGGAGAAAAAGTACACCTCAGCGTGGGCAAAGCAGAGAGAAATAGAAGAGGATAAGAGGAAGAATGGAAGACCTGCAATCAAGAATCCGGGAGGCAATCCAGTAGGACGGCACCGGATGGCTACTAAAGCTGCTAGAAGGATGTAAAGGGCCATCCACGGTCGAAGCCCCACCGCCGGGTGGATCCGAAGACCAGCGGAAGGAACCCCCCCCCCCCAGGACCAGCCAGCAGCAGCCGAGGAGAACGCTAGGGGAAGACCAAGAAGAAGAAAGAACCCACCTGCAAGGCTCAGCCCCAGCCCAGTGGCGAAGCGCGGGACCAGACGAAGTAGACCGGGAGCGGAGGAGCGGCGGGGAACCAGGTCCCTGAAGATGGCATCGCGGCAAGGAGCGGAGACGAGGAGGAGCGCCGTCGGGCGCGCATACGCAGAGGACGGCAGCGGAAGGGCTCGGCGATCCTACTCGCCTGAAGAGCATGGTCCCACGACAGCGGAGGCCGGGAACAGCAATCCGGAAGGTCGGCGCGCGGTCGGCAGAGCAGCGGGGGGGCAGGCAAGATGGCGCCGACCGCGCGGCCCGGCAAGATGGCGCCGACCACGTGACCAGGCAAGATGGTGGCGCCCGCACTCGCCATGCGAGCGGGAGAGCGGGAGCCCAGAGCGGGGAAGGGGGGAGGGGGCAGAGTATACGCAGCACCAGGTATAGAGCGAGCGGGAGGGCCTGGGTCAGCAGTAGCCCCCCTTGTAGCTCAGCCAAGAGCGAAGGGGGCTACAGCCATTTTAGCCCCCGCAACTACACAGGCGCCAGAGCAGGTTCTGCTCACCAGGCGCCTATGAGCGCAGGGCCCCATTCCTTAAGACAAGGGGATGCCCCCCCACGGTCTCCAGCGTATGTACAACATTCCCAATATAACCCTGGGGGTAATGATAACAGGCGGCAACAGGGTAGTGGGTGGTCCCCTAAGGACACTCAGTATTTGAATCGCGGGAGCTGCAGGGCAAGCGGACAGGCAGAGTTGCCGACATCCTCCAGGCACCAACAGGCTGCGGCAGCCGCAGCTGGGTCACAGCGTTAGACAGGAGGCATATGGCACAAGCGGCCGCGGCGGAGTGTTCCCCACTTATTCAGCGGAAGGCACAAGGGGCGCTGTGCGCGGAGGGCAAAGGGACGAGAGGTCTTCAGAGCAGAGGGGTAGTAGCGCAGAGAGCAGGCGCAATGCAAGGCCTTGTCTCCCTACCCTTTGTCGTCCGATATCTCTCTCACCAGCTTCCTCTTCAAGTGAGGGGCAACAACGCCGCAGGAGGCACGGGCACTCACGGGAGCGGTCCTTCTGGGGCCAGGAGCCGCGTTTTTGGTCTGAAAAGGATCGCGGAGGGCACGTCGATCGCAACAGGAGACCGGTACCTTCAGAACAAAGAGGACAACCTGCAGATGTTGCACGAAGTATGTCAGTGGTGGTGCCGGAGGTCGGCCGTGGTGGTGAGTCCTCATTGTTTGCTGCTTGGAATAGTGAAATGGATCCAGGCAGAGAGGCTGAGAAAGATGATTTCGTGATGGTTTTAAATTCACTGTTAGGTAAAATGGATAAAAAAGAAGGGCTTTTAGTGTCCTCCGGGCCAGGGGGCACGGGCCCGCCTGACGTGAGTGAGAAGTCGGTAGACCATTCAGAGGGTCTACAATTTGCTGATTCCCTTTTCTGTGGTGTAGCCCCATTGGGGGCGGTTTGCCGGAAGAAACAATCGAGAAAGTGAAAAAAGGGCTTCGCTTCTGTCGCCAGAACACATGACAGTAGATAAGGAGCGCTCATACGAACGCGGGTCCGAGAAGAAGCCTAAGATAGCTAGGACCTTCGGAAACTGGCTTCAGGCTTTCTTGGTGCTAGCACATGTTGCATGTCAACACAACCCTAGCAAGGGTCCGGAGTTGATGGTCTACATGAATACCATATATAGTGCGTACAAACTGCATGGCGGATCGGCATGGTGGAGGTATGACGAGGATATCCGGCGTTGGGTTTCTGGTGCGAGTCAAATCAGCTGGGCGTCCAAAGCAACGGACATTTGGATACGACTGATGTTGGCTCAGCGCCCGCAAAAGACGTCCTTTCTTGGAGGAGCCGCAGAAGCTGGGCAACGGCTCTTGTTGGTTGTACAACGAGGGCCACTGCAGGTTCTATGCGACGTGCAAATTCCGCCATGAGTGTTCGGTATGCGGAGGACAGCACGCAGCTGTCCGATGCTTACGAAAACCACGACCAACCATGGTGGGTCCTGCCAGCAGCGCGACGCACCCCGGTGAAAGACAGCTACCTGCACCAGTAGTTAGAACGGTACCACAGGAAACGGGAGGCAAGTCTGCTCAAGGCAGGCTTCACTAAGGGGTTCATGATCCCTTACGTGGAACAAGCGTCTGCAATGTTTTGCCACAATTTGAAATCGGCGCTAGACAATATCGAATTGGTAAAAGAGAAACTGTTAAAAGAGGTTGAGTTGGGCCGAATGGCAGGTCCGTTTTTAGAACCGCCCTTTCCCAACTTACGAGTCTCCCCGCTGGGCTTAGTTCCAAAAAAGGAACCCGGTAAATTCCGCCTGATTCATCATTTGTCTTTTCCAAATGGCGAATCAGTAAACGACGGGATAGCAAAAGAACAAGCGACGGTAAAATATACATCTTTCGACAGCGCAGTGCAATTGGTTTGATCAGCCGGAAAGGGCGCCTTGATGGCGAAAGCGGACATTGAGTCCGCTTTCCGATTGCTGCCGGTTCACCCGGAGTGTTTCCATCTTTTGGGTTGCAGGGTTGAGAATCAACTCTTTATTGATATGTGCTTGCCCATAGGATGCTCCATCTCTTGTTATTATTTTGAGGTTTTCTTGAGTGGATGGTAAAATTCGAGACGGGCATTCCATCAGCGATACACTACTTGGACGACTTTCTTTTCGTCGGGCCGGAAGCGTCAGGTGACTGCGAATTGTTACTTTCGACCTTCAGAAAGCTAATGCGCAAAGCCGGCGTCCCTCTGTTGGAAGAAAAAACCATGGGCCCAGTGACAACGATAGTTTTCCTGGGCATCGAGATTGATTCATCCGAGATGGTTTTCAGATTACCGTCGGAAAAAGTTGCGCGCTTGCGACAATCGGTGACCACGATATCTGCGGCAAAGAAGGCAACCCTGCGCCAAATGCAAGTGTTGATAGGCCTGTTAAATTTCGCCTGTAGAGTCATCCCAATGGGACGACCGTTCGCGAGGAGGCTATCATTAGCCACGGTGGGGGCAAGAGAGCCTCATCATTTCATTCGGATAACACAGGGCATTCGTGCGGACCTTCACATATGGAGGGTTTTCTTGCACGAATTTAACGGTCAAGTGATCTGCCAGGAAAATGAAAAGTCGAGCAGTGAGCTCAGATTGTTCACCGATGTGGCGGGTTCAGCAGGTTTTGGAGTCATCTTTAAAAACCACTGGTGCAGGGAGTCCTGACCAAAGGTATGGGTGGAAAGAAAATGGACGAAGAATGTCACGCTGTTGGAATTTTTCCCGGTGCTGGTGGCAGTGGAGTTGTGGGGCCCTCAGTTGGCTGATCAAAAAATATGTTTCTGGTCGGATAACGCAGCAGTGGTCCAAATTGTGAACAAGCAAACCGCATCATCGGAGGTGGTGTTGGCACTGCTGAGGTATTTCGTTTTACGGTGCCTGCAATTAAATATTTGCTTCAGGGCAAAACACGTGCCGGGTTGCGAGAACAGGCTAGCTGATGCTCTCTCTCGTTCGCAGATGGAGACGTTCAGGAAACGTCACCCTACGGCGGACAAGGGGGGGTGCGTTGCCCTGCTTTTCTGTGGAATCTGGTAGACGAGAACTGATGGCATTGGTGCGTGCATCAGTGGCTGACTCGACCTGGAAGGCTTACGAGTCGGTATGGGACACGTGGTTGAGCTTCGCGGGCAGCGAAGCGGTAGACGAGCAGTGCGCTCAGACAGCGACGTTTGATATGTTAGCGTCACTGAGGTTACAGAAAGTTACAGTGGGTGTGGCTAAGAAACATCTGGCCGGGGTGGCCTTTTTCTTGCAATTGCCGCGAAAGCGGATATAACGAAGGATTTTGTATTTTTTAAAAATCATAAAAGGTTGGAAGAAGGAGGGGGGACGGGTGGACTCCCGTCGCCCCATCACCTTTTCCATTTTACTGGAACTTCTGGAAGTTTTAGGGTCAACTGGTAGGGACGAGTACGAGGTTTTATTGTTCAGAGTTGCATTTTCACTAGCGTTTTTCGCAGCCCTTAGAGTTAGCGAGCTAGTTGCGGCGAGCAAAAATAGACCGGGAGGCCTGAAGGCTGCGGACGTTTTGTTATCGGAAGACGTTTTAAAAGTTTGCGTTCATAAGTCAAAAACGGACAGATACGGTAGAGGAGAATGGCTGTCCATAAGCAAGCTGGACGGCGAGTGCTGTCCGTTAAGACTTGTTTCGCGATATATGGCAATCAGGCCAGTGACCCATCAGTTTTTAGTTCACTCACCGGGCCTAGATGTTCATTGGCATGGGATTCGAGGACTTCAATGGCCCAGGCTCCTACGAGAAGTAATGCAGATTGGCAGGTGGACCCCCCGAAGAGTCGTCCTAATGGTACATGCCGGGGGGAACGACCTGGGAAGGATAAAAATGGGAGAGCTGCTGGTCCTTATGAAACAAGACATGTTACGTTTCAGAGAATGTTCTCAGGAATCGGTGATGGTGTGGTCCGACATCGTGGCCAGGAGGCACTGGAAAGAGGCTAGAGACCCAGGAGCCATCGAACGCATGAGAAGCTAATTAATCTTAAGATGTCACAATTCGTGCAAGCTTTGGGGGGAATCGCAATCAGGCATTGGGAGCTGGAAGATAGAGAAAGGGGAGCCCTTAGGCGGGACGGGGTTCATTTAAACGAAGTCGGGTTAGATACCTTTTTGTCGGGATTACAGGACGGAGTGGAGGCAGCATTAATTAGAGCTGCGGGGGTGGGGCGGCCTACGGCGTAGGGATACGCCGCATACCGTTTGGCATATGAGCTTCCACGCCGGTGGTGTTGTTTCATGGAGGGTTAGCAAGCCCGGAACGAGAACGGGGCTTTCCAACACCCAGGATGGTTTCTACGGTATTCAAAGCATGAAAGAAGAGTTTAAATATCTGAAAGTTGCAGTTATAAACTATTTAGAGTTAATAAAAGCTGTGGCCTACCCCACGATTACCAACAAGAAGTAGTCGGATCGTTGATTTTAAGAGCGAGTTCGAAAAGGTTTTTTGTTAAGTGCCCACAGTCTCGCATTCAGCGCACTCGGTTTCATGTAAATAACACTTTTTACTCCCAGCAGCAAATTCTTTGTTAATCCGTGTTATTACCATTTTATCACAATTCCGGCATTCCGTTCCTTTTTTATGCTCTTCACCGCGCAGGATTAATATTGTGATATTTAAATAGTTTGGATTTTTATGTACACAGCGACACAACATAAGGGGGCGGGGGGGGTTAATTGTTTAGTTTTTTAAATACTTTTAGGGTTTATTTTTTTACCTGTTAACAAAACTTTTTAGGTATTTTCCATTTTCGTTTAGTTCCCATGGGGGTCTTGAACTTGTAATCATTTGATCACTTGTACCATAGACAGCCACAGCCAGGGCTTGATGGGCAGCTATGTGTGGCATACAGGGAAGCCATGCTAGCCCATAAGCATTCTGAAGGGGGTGGGGGGTCACCAGTGGGGCTCAGGAGGGGCGCCCCCACCCTCACTGACCATTTAGACACGCAATGTTTGCTGCTTGCTGAAAGTTTGGTCAATAAACCTAATTTGCAGTGCGTGCGGGGGAGGGGGTGAATACTTGTGATTGCAGCTCTATATTTGTATGGTGGCTCAGTGGTTAGTGCTGTTGCCTTGCGGCGCTGCGGTCCTCACCAAGGACAAGATCTGCATGGAGTTTCCTCCCAAACTGCCCGTGGTAAGTGATGGCGGCCCTTGTACAGCGCTGTGGTATGTGTATGCGCTATGTAAATGAGTACATAATAAATCTGAAGCAGCGGTCAGATTACTGATATCAGCGGAGCTGAAGGATGATTAGGATGCATCACTATTACAGTAACTTCGTGTCGGACCCCAAATCCTACATCACACAGTCTTATAATATCCCCCTGCATACAATAAACCCCCCAGTGATGTCCGCGAGCCGACCTGGAGGATAATATTATATACTGAGCTCCTCCCCATATTCATGTATATCGAGCCCCCCATACTCACCGTCTCTGCACCGTGTGAAGGGGAGATCCAGCAGACAGCAGGGCTTATATGTATATACAGAGTCGGGGTCTCCGGAGGCGCAGCGGACGGATCCTGGGGGGCTCTCATATAACCACAGGTGAGTAATTAGCAGACGCTTCCCAGCAGGGAAATCAGGAGCAGCAAGACACAAAGCCAGGGAGCTCCTGGTCCCACTGTGACGGTAGGGGCCGGCGGCCCAGGGGGGCCGGGGGACGATGCGGACATCAGGCTTACAGAAATATACATGTAAGATGCAGCTTCTGTAGAAGCTTCTGGTAACAGATTAGTAATATACGGTTATTCAGTACGCTATACTCCACCGTGAGTGGGGGATGGTAACAATCTGTTATACACCACAGAGATCAGCAACACGCTTCACTGTACAACACGTGGTAGCGCCACCCAGCGTTTCACCCAGCAATGGCGGTCGCCTACACACAGCCTGAAAGTAACACAGGTGTTGTCCAGTAACCTGTCCACGACTGGCAGATTAATGTGTTCTCTGGTGTCGGCTCAAGCTTGCATAGTGTAACTAGCAGGCCCGCGTTTAACCCACTACCATGAGCAGACGTCGGCATTCTCCCAAGGGCCGACCTCACTTACATATCTCGGTACTGTAATGTAGGTGATGCGCAGAGCTGCAGGCTGATGTGACACCTTCGTAGCCGTCTCTCCAGCTGTGATCCCTGCAGGTTAGTTCTCCCGGCGATGTCTGCTCTGGCACATTATGCAGCTGCACTTCTCAAACACCGGCTGCTCCTTTCTTGTGCCCCTGTCCCTCTCTAACAGGCATGGATTCTCCAGAACTTCTCACACAACTCCCTAAGCTGACACCTCACTCCTTTGGCAGCGCTCTTTCCTGGCAATGCAGTCTCTTTTTGGGCTCAGTTCTACTGGAATTTCCCTCTAGCTTGCAGCTCTCTATGATCTCAAGTCCTCCAGATCTCCCACCTGATCACTGTAGCCAATGGAAAGTCATATACAACATTCCATAAAGAAATACACAAACTGCAGTAATGCATAATGGCCAGTAGAGGGCGCCCTTATACCATCCAGATTACATAAGTATAGGAACAATAACAGAGCTTTGTCATTACAGCACAAACTTAAACCTGGGCTCCCTCCTTACACCGCAGCATCTGCATGGCGAGACTCATCACATGACACTGTCTTCCCAATAACCACACAACATAAAGATATAAAGGGCTCCAGGAGTCAAATACTGGGCAGCAGAAACCAGACTTCACTGCCAAATTACTGAAAACCAGATGCCAAATTACAGGGACAACGGGTGCCAAATTACAGGGACAACGGGTGCCAAATTACAGGACACCAGTCAGTCAACTACAGCATATCAGGTATGAAACTACAGGACACGGAGCACCAAACCACTAGTCACAGGGCTTGTCATTAGCTCCTATGACAGACATGTATGTCAAAGGTTTTACACCGGCATGATTCTGTGTTGACTGCTAGCAGGGCTCGCTGTAATGGCCGGGTCATTTAACTCCTTAGAAGCCACAGTCAATAGTGATCATGGCATCTAGGTGGATACACAAAGGGAGGAAGCTCTTTTTTTCCCCATGGGTCCCCCACATATGGAATCGTGTGATGCAGATGGGTAACTATGGCAGTCAGAGGTTGAGGAAAGACCCCCAGACACCCCACAGTTGCATGACTATTAGGCTTCTTTTACACGGGCGTCATTGATTGGCCAATTCATAAATCCTACCTCTACAATGCACTGGCTGTTGATTGGCTGAGCAGAGGTTGAAGAACCAATCAATGCAGTGCTGGATGAACCAATCATAGCCATCGCATTGGTCTTGCCATAAACATTAACTAAGGATTGGATCCCTTTAAAATGTAACTATTATTGAATTATACAAAGGATGCACATGGAAAGAAAATATTTAAAAGCCCGGAATATGCTGCAGACAGATTATATATATTATATTGTGGTTTGTTACTATCCACATTGTCAGTGTTATCCCAGATTCAGATAGCGGTCAGTCTATGGATATAGTTACATCTGCATGTCCTAGAATCCTAGAATAGTAGAGTTGGAAGGGACCCCCAGGGTCATCGGGGGCCAACCCCCTGCTCAGTGCAGGATCACTAAATCATCCCAGACAGATATTTGTCCTCCTCTGAAGACTTCCATTGAAGGAGAACTCCCCACCTCCCGTGCAACCTGTTCCACTCATTGATCCCCCTCACTGTCTAATATCTAATCTGTGTCTCCTCCCTTTCAGTTTCATCCCATTGCTTCTAGTCTTTCCTTGTACAGATGAGAATAGGGCTGATCCTTCTGCACTGTGACAGCCCTTCAGATATTTGTAGACGGCTATTAAGTCTCCTCTCAGCCTTCTCTTCTGCTAAACATTCCCAGATGCTTTAACCGTTCCTCATAGGACATGATTTGCAGACCGCTCTCCATCTTGGTACCTCTTCTCTGAACTTGCTCCAGTTTGTCTATGTCTTTTATAAAGTGGGGTGCCCAGAACTGGACCCAGTATTCCAGATGAGGTCTGACTGAGGAAGAGTAGAGGGGGGTAATGACCTCATGTGATCTAGACTCTATGCTTCTCTTAATACATCCCAGAACTGGACCCAGTATTCCAGATGAGGTCAGACTGAGGACTCTTTCCCACGGATGCATATATTGCGCGTTTATGCTTGTTTAAAACTGTTCGCACGGCAGGGATGTTTAAACGCCTGAAAGGGCCTATTCGGCTAGCGGTGAGGGCCAGCAAATGTTTTCTCGCCCGTTCACACAACCAGTGTTGCAAGGGCGAAAATACGGTGCGAAGTGTGCAGGGGCAGCAGTCTGAAGAGGGAAAGTGTGAATGCTTGTCCGCTCCCACATAGTGTCGCTGTGTAAAGTACGCACGTGTTCTCTCTTTCTCTCTCTCCTGCGTTTTGTCCCGGTTGCGGCAGTCATTTGCATAGGGTTCGCGTCAGCTACAAAGAAATTGAGGATTTGGAGGGCGAGGACTTGGCTGTCAATTGGCTTTTTCCACATCATTTCTGCGCTGTGAGGAGGCAGGCCAGGGCGGCAAGGCTCGCAGAAACCTCGCCCCAGGCGAACATTCCTGAGACTAGGAGGCGAAGAGTGCGGCGCTTTGGGGTGCCCTCCTGCTTCTTGAGCGCCAGCGTGCGGGGCATTTTTTAGAGCTGTATGAGGGTCTACGGCGCCACCCGCATCAGTTTATTAGTCGTCTCTCAATTGCACGATTTGAGGTTCTTTTGGCGACGGTGCGCCCATCACTGCGGCGAACTAACACAACTATTGTGTCTCCGTTACATACAGGCTGTTGATCACCTCGCGGTTAGTAACTCCTTTCCTGATTTGGCTAGCTTGTTTTTGTTGTTAATGCACATTTTCAGCCACAGAGCAATATAGAGTTCTGCCACTTCTGCCCTACCCAAAGGCATGCGTTGTGAAACCTCCGTGCTTGTTTGTCTTATTTGGGGGGGTTCAATGCTCCTGCCACCTTTCAGCATTTTATTAATGATGTGTTTCGAGATCTTTTGGATCAATTTGCTGTTGCTTACCTTGCTGACGTTCTGTTCGACTTGAAGTCCTTAAACTGTTCCATGATTCTAAACTTTCGGGCCATCCTGGAGTCCGGAAGACTCTGGAATTACTGCTTAGTTCATTTTGGTGGCCTAATTGTAAGAATGATGTGAAACATATATCGCTTCTTCTGTAATGTGTGCGTGAAACAAGACCCCGTGATCTCCTCCATTAGACTACCATCTCCATTCAAGTTTTTGTGTGGTTGGTGTTAGTTGCCAAAATCAGTGTGCCTTTGCCCTGCGCCAACGTGACGGATTGCCTTATTTGCGCACCTTTGCGGTTTGCATTTGAATGTAATATTCGCCTTGTTTTTTTGTTTTTGGGGGGTGTGCCTTTTGAAACACAGTGTGCTTTGCCTTGGGCCTGTGACCCCACTTTGACATCCACAGCCATAACCTCAGTGGCTTTTAATGTGTGTCCTGTGTTATTGGGTGTCCGTCATGCGTCACCGTATTTCTGAAGGGATTCCACCCATGCTGATTGTTCTGATGGTTAGAGATTTTTTAGTTTGTTTTAACCATGTCTTTTGTTCCTCCTCACAGGTGTCTCCGGTGGAGTCCGTCTTGTGCGATCTCCCATCCGCATTGAGCAGCTCAATTATCGCACGTTCAGTGTATTCATGACTCTTACAGTATTTATGAATGGATATAATAAGTGTTACAAAGCACTTGAATTCATGATAAGGCTCTCGTATTCTTCCACTTGGGGCTTTTTCTAAATTGATAATATATTTTTTATTTCTTTATTAATTTTTGCTATTTATTTTGATTATGGATAGTGAAATATTTAAAGTTTTCTAGTAGTTGCTATCGTGGGGGATCTGCCTTCGGTGCCGTCACAATTCCACACGGTGCACTTATCTATTTGACTCCTATACCTTCTTTGCATTGTCTGTCCCTGGTTGTCCGGGTGGATAGTGCGTTCTATACAGCAGACTATGCATTGATTCGCTTTCTCCCCCTTTTTGGCACTATGGTAACTCCGTAGTTGGCCTGCACCACGCAGCTGCTATTGCGATTTAGTCATCTCCGATTGTTCCAATACACTCTATAGTCTAAAAGGACATGTTTTTGCCGGTATTCCTGCACATGCGCAATGGAGCGTGTAGTATGACGTAGCGTTGGAGTCTTCTCAGCTATCGCGAGAAGTGGTGCTGTACGCGCCTGCACAGTAGAATGAGGAGACGCCGGGCCATTAGATTCTTAGAATGGAGCAGATAGGGGAGACACAGTGGATGCATTTCCTAATTAACCTGTAAGTTGGTTAATGTTGATGGGGGTGTTTACCTCCTTTGTAATTGGGTTGTCACTATATATTCTGTGCATTTATGTATGTGGTATATGCTTGACAAAGACCATAGTCTGATGGTCGAAACGTGGCGTTTTTATATGTGTGGACTACAATAAAGACCTGGTTTTTACTAAGAGATTCGTCTGATAAAAGTTGCATTCCCTTGTGCTGCCTTACCACCTTCTCCTGTTAAACTTGCAGGCCATCTTGGAGTCAGTAAAACTCTGTGGAGGCCTCATTTTAGGAACGATGTGAAAAAAATGCATTGCCTTTTGCGTAATGCGTGCGTGAAATAAAACCACAATGTCCTCCATTACAACTTCTTCAACAACTCCCAGTCCCATCCAGGCCATGGGGATCAATATCAATGGATTTTATTTGGGGGTCTTCCCCCTTCTATAAAAATAACTACATTTCTTATTGTGGTGGACCGACTCACAAAAATGGCTCATTTTATTCCCACCAAGGAGACTCCTACTACTGAACAAACTGCGGAATTGATGATCAAGAAGATGTTTAGACTACACCATATTCCTGATAACGTGGTTTCTGATAGAAGTGTTCAGTTTACATCGAGATTTTGGAAAAGCTTCTGTACTGCCCTAGGGATTACTATCAACTTGTCTTTTGCCTTCCATCTTGAGTCCAATGGCCAGACCGAAAGGACCAACCAGACTCTTGAGAAATACCTTCACTGTTTCATTTAACCTCCAGGGTGATTGGGTGGAATACTTATGTACAGCAGAATTCACCTATAACAAGTCAAGAAATAGTTATATGTCTTAAAGTGCCTTTTTTGCTAATCTTGGTGTTGCATCCAAACAGGACGTGCTGGATCCATAATCTGAAATACTCGCGCAAATGCACACCAAACAGTGGTAAACAACAAGGGAAATGCTGTACCTAACGAACCTACCCAGGGAAGGGACCTTTCTATTTGCAGGTAACCCACCTTGAGAAGGGCCAACCTGACCACGTACCTAGGCCATTAGCTGACCCTATGTGGGATAGAATACCACAGCAAACAAGATGTAAAAGATAATAACTGCTGCACTTAGCTTTGTGAAGGCTCGGGCAAACAGGAGATCAAGTTCCAGGCTCTGGATTCCTCCACAGCCAGAGGAAGACTGAAACCAAACACAAGGCCAGGTTAAATAGTCCTGACAAATTACCCACAGGTGAGGCCAAGCACATCTCACCTAATACTACTCCCCCAGAGTTAGAAGATACACATATAAGACCTGTACCAAATTATTTAGAAAGGAAGCAATCCCAGAACTACTGCAACACTTGGCTTACATCCAGTATTTACTCCTGACCTTCCCGTGAATACTACCACCCCTATGGTCACTCATGGGCTAACTACATTAAGGGAAACCTAGGGAAAACTAGAAGAAATGCTACAAGAGGCCCAGGAACACTACAAAAAGGCAGCAGATAGACACAGCAAATCTCCCCTTATCAGTCAGGTTATCTACTAAAAACTTATTTGCATTTGCCCTCTCCCAAATTCGGGCAAAAAGTTATTGGTCCTTTCCAGATCTCCACAAAGGTGGGCCAAAACTCCTTGGCAAACTTTGAATTCATCTGGTGTTCCGTGTGTTGCCATTGAAGCCATTTTTTAGCAACACCTTTCCGGGAAGAAGTCAGCTATCTCCTCCACCAGTGAAGGTCCAGGGTAGAGTTTCTTGGACTCCAGAACATATAGATTCCCACAATGTCCATGCTCTGAGGCTCACGGACGAATATTGTTAGGACTCGAACCTGGGACCTGCTGTGCTCCAGGTGACAGCTTTCCTCAGTGAGCTATCAGCCTGTTGAACAGCTCCTCTGCTGAATCCTGTCCTTGTTCCCTGCTCCTGTTTCCTTCTCTGGCTCAGCCCCATTCACTTGATTAGGCACATTATTTAAGCCAGGCCTTGTACTTCCCTCACTGACTGATTGAACTGAGTAACCCAGTAGTTAGACTCCACCACCTGCCTGCTCCTCCACACTGCAAACTGAGACTTACCGTTACTTTCCTCTGGCATTCCTTCGACTACACTGGCAGTGCTCCTCCTATTTTTTTGGTTCTCATACTGGAGCTAATTTTGTAGGGCTCTGGCAACAATCCTCCTCTTCCTCCAGACCTGATGTTGGATGTTGGGAAACTCAGAAGCTCCTGTACACCAAGCGGTAGCCCATCCTACTAAGCTATTCAGAGACTTGGATTGATCAGAGACTTGCTGAAAATAAAGAGGAGAAGCTGTGGGTATTTGGGAACCACCCTGCCTGTTTTTTCAGTCAACCAGCATTTAACAAGCAGCAAAGGATTGAAGCCTTACGTGATCCAATGCTGATTGATGTCATCCACAAACCCCTTTCCTTAGCAGTGAAAGACGACACACAATTGAATTGCTCCCTGGAATAACCATTCCTTTCAGGCAAATTTAGAATCTCTCTAAACTAGAGTTAAAGGTACTCAGAGAATACCTCAATGAAAATCTAATTTTTCGACCTTCTTCATCCCCAGCTGGGGCACCTCTGTTCTTTGTAGAAAAGACTCAACCTTGTGGGCATTCATTGATAATAGGGAACGAAATAAAATTACTGTGAAAAATCATTACTCTCTTCACTTAATCCTGGAATTACTGGAAAGACTCTGTTCTGCCAAGATTTTTGCCAAACTAGACTTGAGAGGGGCCTATAACCTCATACAGATCTGCCAGGAGATGAGTGGAAGACCATGTTTAGAACAAGATATGGACATTTTGAATACCTGGTTATGTCTTTTAGCCTTTGCAATGCACCTGCCACCTTTCAGCTATTACCATGCGGCAGTTGCTGGTCCTCCTGGGGCGATGGTGTGCGGAGTCCCGCTGTCGGGGCGCGTCCCCCCGGCTTGTTCTGTTATTGCTCAACCCCTGACCGATCTTACCAAGAAGGGTGCTGACTTGGTAAGATGGCCACCTGAGGCCCTAGAGGCTTTTAGCCATCTCAAAAGGGCGTTTACTGCTGCCCCAGTGCTAGTACAGCCTGACGCATGGCGACCGTTCTTCATTGAGGTTGATGCGTCTGAGGAGGGGGCCGGGGCTGTATTGTCTCAGGAAGACAGCGAGAAACCTGGGTATAGTCCATGTGCGTTCTCCTCGCGGAAGTTCAGTTCGGCGGAACGTAACTACGACGTGGGTAATTGTGAGTTATTGGCGATGAAGTGGTCTCTAGAAGAGTGGTGTCACCATCTTGAGGGGGCAAGACATCCCATTACCGTGTATACTGATCATAAAAATTTGGTATATCACTCCAATGCTAAGAGACTCACGGCTCGTCAGGCCAGGTGGGCGTTGTTTTTTGCCAGATTTAACTTCTTTGTTACATATATTCCAGGGGAGAAGAACGTGAAGGCATACGCCCTCTCACGGAGTTTCGGTTCACTGGAAAATGAGACAGTGGCTCCCGAGAATATCCTGGCACCTGGGGTGGTGGTGGCAGCTGTAGAATCTGATCTCGTTCCTCATCTACATGATTGTCAGCAAGACGCTCCCTCAGGGTTGCCGGAGGGCAGATGGTTTGTGCCAGAGACCTTGCGTCTCGGAGTCATTGAAGAGTCTCACTCATCTGTTCTCGCAGGCCATCCGGGGGTTCAGGGGACTCTGGATCTTTGTACTAGACACTACTGGTGGCCAGGCATGTCTCAGGAGATCCGCGACTTTGTTAAGGGATGCTCTGTCTGTGCACGCAGTAAAAGTCGGCGGCGGCATCCAGAGGGCCCTCTGAGACCGTTACCGGTGCCTTCTCATCCATGATCACATTTATCGGTAGATTTTATCACCGATCTACCTGAGTCTCAGACGTTCACCACTATCCTAGTTGTTGTAGACCGTTTCTCAAAGATGGCACATTTCATGGTGGTAAAGAAGCTACCTTCTGCAATAGAATTTTCCAAGATTTTTGTAAAAGAAATCATTTCTCTACATGGGGTTCCCGAGAACATCGTATCTGATCGCGGGGTTCAGTTTGTTGTGCAATTCTGGCAAGCATTCTGCAGAAACCTGGGAACGTCGCTTTCCTTCTCGTCAGCATTCCACCCGCAGACTAATGGTCAGACTGAGCGGAAGAACCAGGATTTAGTGCAATATTTACGGGTGCTTGCTAGCGAAAAGGCTCATCAGTGGGCAGAATTCCTGCCGTTGGCAGAGTTTGCGCTAAGCAACGATACTTGTTCTTCCAATGGGGTATCTCCATTCCTTTGCGTATATGATCAGCATCCTCGCTTCCTTATAGCTATTTCTGCACCGTCTGCCTGTCCTGCAGCTGATGTCGCCACAGATGCACTTCAGGGTGTATGGAAAGAAGTACAGAAGAACCTGGAAGCAACGGGGGCTCGTATGCAGCTGCGACGTGGGAGGAGTCTGTCAGTATCTGAACCGTACAGGGTGGGACAGAAGGTATATTTGTCTTCTAGAAATCTCAAATTGAAGGTTCCGTCTTTGAAACTGGCGCCGCGTTACATGGGTCCCTTTGTCATCACGCGGGTAGTAAATCTGCTTGCTTGTGAACTTGATTTGCCAGCTACATGGAGGGTACATAGGGTTTTTCATAAGTCATTATTGAAACCTTTTGTCCTTTCAGGGCAAAAGTTTATTGGGTCTTTCCAGATTTTCGCAAAGGTGGGCCTAGATGCCTTCCACTTAAAACCCCTGGCAGACTTAGAATCCATCCAGTGTTTATTGTGTCGCTACCCAAACCATTCTAGAAGAACACAAGAAGTGAACCACCTCCACCACCAGTAAAAATCCAAGGGGAGGTGGAATATATAGTTGACAATTCTGGATTTTCGAATTTGCAGGGGTAAATTGCAATAAAAGGGGTATGGACTGGAAGAAAATTCGTGGAAGCCAGAATGCAATGTCCATGCCCCTAGTCTCACGGAGGATTTTTACAGGACGTATCCAGGAAAACCGTCTTCTGGAATGTCCAGAGACCATTATACAAGGAGGGGGAAACTGTCGGGACTCAAACCCATAAGCTCCTCTATTTCAGGCAGCAGCCCATCCTGCTGATCTATTCAGACCTGGATAGCTGCTTTGCTGAACATTGTCCTTATTTCTTCCTCCTGCTCATCTAGTTACTATTTTCCTGTTTGGGTCCATCCTGTTTCCTGAGTAGATGCGCTATATAAGATTTGCCTGGTGACTCACTCATTGCGTGATTATTGAGCTTCCAGCCTGTAATCAAGCTCCTCTTTTTCCGGCTCGTCTTATTACGAATAACTGCTTTGTGTACCGACCTCTGGCTTCCACTGACTATGCTACCTGCCTGCTCCCCTTGTACGATGCAACGACACTACCTGTGTACCAACTTCTAGCTTCTCCTGACCACGCTACAGGGGCTCTGAATCTGCACCAGATTGTTACACTTGAAAGCATTCTGTAGGGCTCTTGCAGCTCATCCTGTTTCTCCAGTCCTGATGCTGGAGCACATTTTGCAGGATTCTGGTAGCATTCATCCTCTTCATCTGATCCTGGGGGGCCTTCATTAAGTCTCGTGCAGTGCTCCTGTTCCTCCAGTGCTGATGCTGGGGGGTATTCTGTAGGGCTCTGGTAGCTCCTTCTGTTACTCCGGTCCTGTTGCTGCAGGGCATTTTGTAGGGCTCTGGCAGCTCCTCTTGTTTCTCATGTCCTGATGCTGGAGAGTATTCTGTAGAGCTCTGGTAGTTCCTTTGGTCCTGATGCTGGAGAATATTCTGTAGGGCTCTGGCAGTTCCTCCTGTCCCTCCGATCCTGATGCTGGAGGGTATTCTGTAGGGCTCTGGCAGCTCCTCTTGTTCCCCCGCTCCTGATGCTGGAAGGTATTTTGTACGGCTCTGGTAGCTCCTCCTGTTTCTATGGTTCTAATGCTTAGGAGTATTCTGTAGAGTTCTAGCAGCTCCCCCTAGCCCTCCAGTCCTGATACTGGATTGTATTTTGTAGGGCTATGGCAGTTCCTCCTGTTCTTCCAGTCCTGATGCTGGGGGGTATACTGTAGGGCTCTGGCAGCTCCTCTGGTTCTGATGCAGGAGGGTATTCCGTAGAGCTCTGTTGGCTCCCTCTGTTCATCCAGTCCTGACCCTGGAGGATATTCTGTGGGGCTATAGTAGCTCCTCCTGGTCCTGATGCTTGAGGGTATTCTATAAGGCTCTGGCAGCTCCTCCTATTCCTCCGGTCCTGATGCTGGAGGGTATTCTGTGGGGCTCTAGCAGCTCTTCTGATCCTAATGCTGGGGGGTATTCTGTAGGGCTCTGGTAACTCCTCCTGTTCCTCCGGTCCTGATGCTGTAGGGTTATCTGTAGTGCTCTGGAAGATCCTACAGTTTTTCCGGTCCTGATGCTGGGAGGCCTTTTGTAGGTCTCTGGTTGCTCCCTGTGTTCCTCCGGTCCTGATACCGATTTGATTGGTCCACTCGGGAATCGACACATTGGGGGTTGTCCTGTCATAGTCACTTAGCTACTATATCCATGTGTTCAGCAGATACCATACTTATTCCTGAGTATTTGTCTGATTTTCATGATGTATTTTCCAAGAGACTGTCTGAGACTTTGCCTCCCCATAGGGAGTGGGACTGTGGTATTGATTTGATCCCCAACAGTCCCATCCCTAAGGGAGCCATTTTCAATTTGTCTGGGTGTGAGCACAAAGCCCTTAAGTCCTATATCTCAGAGTCTCTGGCCAAACGACATATCAGGCTGTCCAGTTCCCCTGCCGGGGCAGGTCTCTGCTTTGTAGAGAAGAAGGATGGGACATTGAGGCCTTGTGTGGATTATCAGGCTTTGTATAAAATTACAGTGAAGGTCCGATGCTCCTTGACCCTGATTCCTGATTTATTAAATCAGGTGGTAGGGGCCCACTGGTTCCCAAACTGGACTTAAGGAGGGCTTACAATTTAATTCACATCCAAAAGGGAGATGAGAGGAAGACCACATTCAACACCTCGTTCGGACATTTTGAATGTCTAGTCATGCCCTTCAGACTTTGTAACGCCCCCGCTGTGTTCCAGGGATTTATGAACGGGGTCTTCCACGACTTCCTGGGGGTATTCTTGGTCATATATCTTGACGACATTCTGGTGTACTCCCCAGACTGGGATTCACATGTGCGGCACCTGAGGCTGGTTCTGACCCGTTTGCGTGAGTACCAACATTTTATAAAGTTGGAGAAATGCATTTTTGGTACTAAACAAGTGTCTTTCCTTGGTTATGTGATTTCACCCACGGAGATTCAAATGGAGTCTGATAAAGTGGCAGCAATCTCCCAATGGGTCAGACTAGATAACCTGAAAGTTCTCCAGCGGTTTTTAGGTTTCGCAAATTTCTATCATAGATTCATTAAGAATTATTCTGTTATTGCTCAACCCCTGACCGATCTTACCAAGAAGGGTGCCAACTTGGTAAGATGGTCGCCTGAGGCCCTAGAGGCTTTTGGTCGTCTCAAAAGGGTGTTTACTGCTGCCCCGGTGCTTGTGCAGCCTGGGGCGTGGCGACCGTTTTTCATTGAGGTCAATGCGTCTGAGGTGGGGGCGGGGGCTGTATTGTCTCAGGAAGACAGCGGGAGATCTAGGTATAGCCCATGTGCATTCTTCTCGTGGAAGTTCAGTTCGGCGGAACATAACTACGACGTGGGTAATCGTGAGTTATTGGCGATGAAATGGTCTCTGGAAGAGTGGCGTCACCATCTTGGGGGGGGCAAAGCATCCTATTACCGTGTATACCGATCATAAAAACTTGGTATATCTCGCCAATGCTAAGAGACTCACAGCTCGTCAGGCCAGGTGGGCGTTGTTTTTTGCCAGATTTAACCTTGTCGTTACATATATTCCAGGGGAGAAGAACGTGAAGGTGGACACCCTCTCACGGAGTTTCGGGTCGCCGGAAAGTGAGACAGTGGCTCCCGAGAATATCTTGGCACCTGGGGTGGTGGTGGCAGCTGTAGAATCTGATCTCATTCCTCATCTACAAAATTGTCTGCAGGACGCTCCCTCGGGGGTGCCGGAGGGCAGATGGTTTGTGCCAGAGACCTTGCGTCTCAGAGTCATTGAAGAGTCTCACTCATCTGTTCTCGCAGGCCATCGTCCGTGGTCACATTTATCGGTAGATTTTGTCACCGACCTAACTGAGTCTCAGAAGTTCAGCACTATCCTAGTTGTTGTAGACCGTTTCTCAAAGATGGCACATTTCATGGTGGTAAAAAAGCTTCCTTCTGCGATAGAGTTTTCCAAGATTTTTGTAAAAGAAATCATTCGTCTACATGGGGTTCCCGAGAACATTGTATCTGATCGCGGGGTTCAGTTTGTTGCGCAATTTTGACAAGCCTTCTGTAGAAACCTGGGAACGTCGCTTTCCTTCTCGTCAGCATTCCACCCGCAAACTAATGGTCAGACGGAGCGGAAGAGCCAGGATTTAGTGCAATATTTACGGTTGTTTGCTAGTGAAAAGGCTCATCAGTGGGCAGAGTTCCTGCCGTTGGCAGAGTTTGAGCTAAACAACCGTACTTGTTCTTCCAATGGGGTATCTCCATTCCTGTACATTCACTTCCTTACTGCTATTTCTGCGCCGTCTGCTTGCCCTGCAGCTGATGTCCCCACAGACACGCTGCAGGGGGTATGGAAAGAAGTACAGAAGAACCTGGAAGCTACAGGGGCTCGTATGCAGCTGCATAGTGGGAGGAGTCTGTCAGTATCTGAACCTTACAGGATGGGACAGAAGGTATGTTTGTCTTCTAGAAATCTCAAATTGAAGGTTCCATCTTTGAAACTGGCGCCGCGTTACGTGTAGTGCTCTGGTAGCTCCTCCTGTTCCTCAGGTCCTGATGCTGGAAGATATTCTGTAGGGCTCTGGCAGCTCCTCTTGTTTCTCCGGTCTTAATGCTGGAGAGTATTTAGTAGGGCTCTGGTATTTCCTCATGTCCTGATGCTGGAGAGTATTCTGTAGAGCTTTGGTAGTTCCTTCTGTCCTGATGCTGGAGGGTATTCTGTAGGGCTCTAGTAGCTCCTTCTGTTCCTCCGGTCCTGATGCTGGAGGGTATTCTGTTGAATTCTGGTAGCTTCTCCTGTTCTTCTGGTCCTGATGCTGCAGGGTATTCTGTAGGGCTGTGGTAGTTCCTCCTGTCCTGATGCTGGAGGGTATTCTGTAGGGCTCTAGTAGCTCCTTCTGTTCCTCCGGTCCTGATGCTGGAGGGTATTCTGTTGAATTCTGGTAGCTCCTTCTGTTCCTCCGGTCCTGATGCTGGAGGGTATTCTGTGGGGCTCTAGCAGCTCTTCTGATCCTGATGCTGGGGGGTATTCTGTAGGGCTCTGGTAGCTCCTCCTGTTCCTCCATGATGTTGGGTTGATGCCCTTCTGTCCGGCACTCCAGGGGCAACAGCCCGTGTCCTGCTATCTGCTCCATGCTGGGGGACACAGTAACCTTTTTCCAGGATGTCTGGATGTGCCATCCTAGAGGAATAGGACGACTAGTATCACTTGATGGGGTGGCAGGTAATACCTCATATGCCAGTATGGATGAGCACACCAATAAAACGCAGATCTAGAGAAGAATCATTCAGTAAAGAGGAGAGAGGAATGGCCTCCAGTCCCTTTTTAGGGTTGTCTTGTTGCCTCTTCTTCGCTTCAATTGTCACTTTCATTTGCACCCAAGTAAGTAAAGTCGATTCCCAATCACTTTATGCTTCCTGGCTGGACAGATTGACGTGGGGTTATACTGTGCTGCGATAAAAACCTCATCGACCAAACTCTACGTTTTGTAGAGCTAAAGCATGCAGCGGCTGTGTGGCCATCAAAATGAGAGAAACCATCTGTGGTCGCCCCTATCTCCATCTCCCTATGGAAACTTCACCTATAGGATTCAGGAAGGGTGTGATGGACAAACAGGCGCTCAGTGTGCTAATCCAAACCGGCCTCAGTGGGCATCTGTGTTCATAATGGTGCACCAGGCATAGAGTAGCGGGGAGGGGGATCACAACCAAGGCTACATGCAAGCCTCGCAGATGGGTGTCTTGATGGGGATTAAAAGTCAAGGAACGGATATACCACAGTTGTAACTGGCCATAGGTGTGGAGGGTTGCCTCCTCTTAGTCATGCTGTGCAGCCCTTCCCCAGCGTAGCTCACCTTTGCTTATAACCATATTAAGAGCCAATAGGAAGGGCTCACTCACACGAGAGTTCATGTCCCACGTATTCCTTGCGTGTTTTTCACACACATGATACGTGGTGCTAAAAGCCAATTGATTTCTATTGGGACGCTCACACCTCTCACGTACATAAAACACAGCATGTCCGATTTTGGTGCATATTATCGCAGACACAATACACCCCAATACGGGATCTGGGGATTTAACATATGCAACACATACACATGACATGCTTATATGCTGTGTACTATGTATTTTGCATGCTTGAAAAATCAGCATGTAATACGCAGGACACGTAGATCCACACGAATGAGCCCTGAGGGCCAATGTGGGGCAAAAACTACAAGAATCCATATTTGGTGTTGTAATGGAAATTATTTGATTGTAAGTAGAGATGAGCGAGCACCAAAATGCTCGGGTGCTCGTTACTCGAGTCGAACTTTCAGTGATGCTCGAGAGTTCGTTTCGAGTAACGAACCCCATTGAAGTCAATGGGTGACTCGAGCATTTTTGTATATCGCCGATGCTCGCTAAGGTTTTCATTTGTGAAAATCTGCAAAACACAAGAAAGTGATGGAAACGACACAGAAACGAATAGGGCAGGCGAGGGGCTACACTTTGGGCTGCATCTCAAGTTCCCAGGTCCCACTATTAAGCCACAATAGCGGCAAGAGTGAGACCCCCCCACTGTCAGCGTAAAGATCGTTCTCCTCTGCCACAGCTGTAACAGCTGTGGCAGAGAAGAACGATGTTAGCCCATTTAATTCAATGGAGCCGGCAATACAGCCGGCTCTATTGAAAGCAATGGGCTGCCGGCGATCGCGGGATGAATTGTCGGGAAGGGCTTAAATATATAAGCCCTTCCCTACAATTCATCCAGAAATGTGTAAAAATAAAAAATATATATATACTTACCTGGTCCCGGCAGAACGATGTTAGCCCATTGAATTCAATGGAGCCGGCAATACAGCCGACTCCATTGAAAGCAATGGGCTGCCGGCGATCGCAATTCATCCAGAAATGTGTAAAAATAAAAAATATATATATATACTTACCTGGTCCCGGCAGACGGAGTTCAGCGCGGCAGGCTGCAGTTCTCCTGAACTGCTCTGAACAGCTGTGAGTAGTATTCAGCAGCCGGGGATTTAAAATCCCCGCCTGCTGAATGAGATGCCTCTGATTGGTCACAGCCTGACCAATCAGAGGCATCCCTCACTCACACCCATTCATGAATTCATGAATGGGTGAGTGAGGGCTGCCTCTGATTGGCTCAGCGCAGGGACAGCTGAGAGCTGCCCCATAGCCAATCAGAGGCAGCCCTCACTCACCCATTCATGAATTCATGAATGGGTGTGAGTAAGGGATGCCTCTGATTGGTCAGGCTGTGACCAATCAGAGGCATCTCATTCAGCAGGCGGGGATTTTAAATCCCCGGCTGCTGAATACTACTCACAGCTGTTTAGAGCAGTTCAGGAGAACTGCAGCCTGCCGCGCTGAACTCCGTCTGCCGGGACCAGGTAAGTATATATATATTTTTTTATTTTTACACATTTCTGGATGAATTGCGATCGCCGGCAGCCCATTGCTTTCAATGGAGTCGGCTGTATTGCCGGCTCCATTGAATTCAATGGGCTAACATCGTTCTGCCGGGACCAGGTAAGTATATATATATTTTTTATTTTTACACATTTCTGGATGAATTGTAGGGAAGGGCTTATATATTTAAGCCCTTCCCGACAATTCATCCCGCGCTCGCCGGCAGCCCATTGCTTTCAATGGAGTCGGCTGTATTGCCGGCTCCATTGAAATCAATGGTCAGTGCTCGTTTAATCGAGACGAGTACCGCGTGGTGCTCGTCTCGAGTAACGAGCATCTCGAGCACCCTAATACTCGAATGAGCATCAAGCTCGGACGAGTATGCTCGCTCATCTCTAATTGTAAGGTATTATAATAATTATATGAATTTAAAAATGCGCAATGAGAGACACCATTGAAATATACCAGGAGAAGTTACTTCACAAACTAGGGACATATGTCTAGATGAGATAAGAATATCAAGAAGCTTCCACATGTTAGCTGAAGGGGACCTAGGAATATCAAGATACTAAGGGAGGGGGGGGGGGTGACGCCTCACACTAAGACTAGAGAATAAAGTAGTTCATGAGCTGGATATATGTGAGTATATATATATATATATATATATATATATAAAATGTATAAATATGTAGGTGTACATGTATGTGTGTATGCCTGTATGTATATAGATATATGTATATAAGTGATATTTGAAATATTACGCCCCAGAATCATCCTGAAATGTATTGCACAGATCGTGTGACCATATTCTTAGCTAAGGCATATGGTTAGATAAGATAAGAACTTCGAGCTACTTGGGCCTCTCAGCACTCCGTCAGGAGGTTATTCACTGCTGACTTGAAAGATTCTGGAAGGTATGCAAATGAAGGATTAGAATGTATCCAGTGAATGCCATGAAATGTCTGAGAAGTAACCAATCAGAGTTCGGATTGAGAACTGTGCAAAGAACTATGATATTTCTTGGATTAATGAGATGTAGCCAATGGACACGAAGAAGGGTTAAACTGACCTATGACAAATGTTGGATTGGAAACTAATAGAGATGAGCGAGCACCAAAATGCTCGGGTGCTTGTTACTCGAGACGAACTTTTCGCGATGCTCGAGGGTTCGTTTCGAGTAACGAACCCCATTGAAGTCAATGGGCGACCCGAGCATTTTTGTATATCGCCGATGCTCGCTAAGGTTTTCATTTGTGAAAATCTGGGCAATTCAAGAAAGTGATGGGAACGACACAGCAACGGATAAGGCAGGCGAGGGGCTACATGTTGGGCTGTATCTCAAGTTCCCAGGTCCCACTATTAAGCCACAATAGCGGCAAGAGTGCCCCCCCCCCAACAACTTTTACTTCTGAAAAGCCCTCATTAGCAATGCATACCTTAGCTAAGCACCACACTACCTCCAACAAAGCACAATCACTGCCTGCATGACACTCCGCTGCCACTTCTCCTGGGTTACATGCTGCCCAACCCCCCGCACGACCCAGTGTCCACAGCGCACACCAAAGTGTCCCTGCGCAGCCTTCAGCTGCCCTCATGCCACACCACCCTCATGTCTATTTATAAGTGTGTCTGCCATGAGGAGGAACCGCAGGCACACACTGCAGAGGGTTGGCAGGGCCAGGCAGCGACCCTCTTTAAAAGGGGTGGGGCGATAGCCCACAATGCTGTACAGAAGCAATGAGAAATATAATCCTGTGCCACCGCCATCAGGAGCTGCACACGTGGGCATAGCAATGGGGAACCTATGTGCCACACACTATTCATTCTGTCAAGGTGTCTGCATGCCCCAGTCAGACCGCGGTTTTTTATAAATAGTCACAGGCAGGTACAACTCCGCAATGGGAATTCCGTGTGCACCCACACCATGGGTGGCTCCCTGGAACCCACCGGCTGTACATAAATGTATCCCATTGCAGTGCCCTGGACAGCAGAGCTAACGTCAGATTAAATGCAGGTGGGCTTCAGCCCACACTGCATGCCCCAACCTGACCGTATTTTTTAATTCATAGACACAGGCAGGTACAACTCCCTATTGTGAAGTCCCTGTGGACCGACAGCATGGGTGGGTGCCAGGAAACCACCGGCGGTACATAAATATATCCCATTGCATTGCCCATCACAGCTGAGGTAATAATGTCATGTTTAATGCAGGTGGGCTTCGGCCCACACTGCATGCCCCAGTCAGACTGGGGTTCTTTAGAAGTGGACAGATGCAGTTACAACTCCCTGTGGACCCACAGCATGGGAGGGTGCCTGGAACCCACCGGCGGTACATAAATATATCCCATTGCATTGCCCCACACAGCTGATGTAAAGTCAGCTGTAATGCAGGTGGGCTAAAAATTAATTTGATTAGACTGTAGGCGAGGGCCCCCAAAAATTGGTGTACCAACAGTACTAATGTACCTGAGAAAAATTGCCCATGCCCAACCAGGAGGGCAGGTGAAACCCATTAATCGCTTTGGTTAATGTGGCTTAATTGGTAACTAGGCTAGGAGGCAGCCCAGTTAAAATAAAAATTGGTTGAGGTGAAAGTTTCAACGCTTTAATGAGCATTGAAACGTATAAAAAATTTTTACAAAAATTATATGAGTGAGCCTTGTGGGCCTAAGAAAAATTGGCCGTTCGGCGTGATTACGTGAGGTTTCAGGAGGAGGAGGAGGAATATTATACACAGATTGATGAAGCTAAAAGGTCCCCGTTTTTGATGGGGATAGAGAACGATGCTTCCATCCGCGGGTGCAGCCTACGTATTGCTTAGGTATCGCTGCTGTCCGCTGGTGGAGAAGAGAAGTCTGGGGAAATCCAGGCTTTGTTCATCTTGATGAGTGTAAGCCTGTCGGCACTGTCGGTTGACAGGCGGGTACGCTTATCTGTGATGATTCCCCCAGCCGCACTAAACACCCTCTCTGACAAGACGCTAGCCGCAGGACAAGCAAGCACCTCCAGGGCATACAGCGCGAGTTCAGGCCACGTGTCCAGCTTCGACACCCAGTAGTTGTAGGGGGCAGAGGCGTCACGGAGGACGGTCGTGCGATCGGCTACGTACTCCCTCACCATCCTTTTACAGTGCTCCCGCCGACTCAGCCGTGACTGGGGAGCGGTGACACAGTCTTGCTGGGGAGCCATAAAGCTGTCAAGGGCCTTAAAGAGTGTTGCCCTGCCTGTGCTGTACATGCTGCTCGATCTCCGCGCCTCCCCTGCTACCTGGCCCTCGGAACTGCGCCTTCGGCCACTAGCTCTGTCGTATATGAAATTTTACCATCAGTTTGTCCGCCAGGGTCCTGTGGTATAGCAACACTCTCGAACCCCTTTCCTCTTCGGGAATGAGAGTACAAAGGCTCTCCTTATACCGTGGATCAAGCAGTGTGTACACCCAGTAATCCGTAGTGGCCAGAATGCGTGTAACGCGAGGGTCACGAGAAAGGCATCCTAACATGAAGTCAGCCATGTGTGCCAGGGTACCTGTACGCAACACATGGCTGTCCTCACTAGGAAGATCACTTTCAGGATCCTCCTCCTCCTCCTCAGGCCATACACGCAGAAAGGATGACAGGCCAGCAGCATGTGTACCCTCACCAGTGGGCCAAGCTGTCTCTTCCCCCTCCTCCTCATCTTCCTCCTCCTCCTCACCGCGCTGAGATATAGACAGGAGGGTGCTCTGACTATCCAGCGACATACTGTCTTCCCCCGTCTCTGTTTCCGAGCGCAAAGCGTCTGCCTTTATGCTTTGCAGGGAACTTCTCAAGATGCATAGCAGAGGAATGGTGACGCTAATGATTGCAGCATCGCCGCTCACCACCTGGGTAGACTCCTCAAACTTCCCAAGGACCTGGCAGATGTCTGCCAACCAGGCCCACTCTTCTGAAAATAATTGAGGAGGCTGACTCCCACTGCGCCGCCCATGTTGGAGTTGGTATTCCACTATAGCTCTACGCTGCTCATAGAGCCTGGCCAAAATGTGCAGCGTAGAGTTCCACCGTGTGGGCACGTCGCACAGCAGTCGGTGCACTGGCAGATTAAACCGATGTTGCAGGGTGCGCAGGGTGGCAGCGTCCGTGTGGGACTTGCGGAAATGTGCGCAGAGCCGGCGCACCTTTCCGAGCAGGTCTGACAAGCGTGGGTAGCTTTTCAGAAAGCGCTGAACCACCAATTTAAAGACGTGGGCCAGGCATGGCACGTGCGTGAGGCTGCCGAGCTGCAGAGCCGCCACCAGGTTACGGCCGTTGTCACACACGACCATGCCCGGTTGGAGGCTCAGTGGCACAAGCCAGCAGTCGGTCTGCTCTGTCAGACCCTGCAGCAGTTCGTGGGCCATGTGCCTCTTATCTCCTAAGCTGAGTAGTTTCAGCACGGCCTGCTGACGCTTGCCCACCGCTGTGCTGCCACGCCGCGCGACACCGACTGCTGCCGACGTGCTGCTGCTGACACATCTTGATTGCGAGACAGAGGTTGCGTTGGAGGAGGAGGAGGGTGCTTTAGTGGAGGAAGCATACACCGCCGCAGATACCACCACCGAGCTGTGGCCCGCAATTCTGGGGGTGGGTAGGATGTGAGCGGTCCCAGGCTCTGACTCTGTCCCAGCCTCCACTAAATTCACCCAATGTGCCGTCAGAGAGATATAGTGGCCCTGCCCACCTGTGCTTGTCCACGTGTCCGTTGTTAAGTGGACCTTGGCAGTAACCGCGTTGGTGAGGGCGCGTACAATGTTGCGGGAGACGTGGTCGTGCAGGGCTGGGACGGCACATCGGGAAAAATAGTGGCGACTGGGAACTGAGTAGCGCGGGGCCGCCGCTGCCATCATACTTTTGAAGGACTCCGTTTCCACAACCCTATACGGCAGCATCTCCAGGCTGATAAATTTGGCTACGTGCACGTTTAACGCTTGAGCATGCGGGTGCGTGGCGGCGTACTTGCGCTTGCGCTCAAACACTTGTGCTAGCGACGGTTGGACACTGCGCTGACAGACATTGCTGGATGGGGCCGAGGACAGCGGAGGTGAGGGTGTGGGTGCAGGCCAGGACACGGTAGTGCCTGTGTCCTCAGAGCGGGATTGGATCACAGTGGCAGGTTGGGGCACAGGGGGAGAGGCAGTGGTGCAAACCGGAGACGGTGAACGGCCTTCGTCCCACCTTGTGGGGTGCTTGGCCATCATATGTCTGTGCATGCTGGTGGTGGTGAGGCTGGTGGTGGTGGCTCCCCGGCTGATCTTGGCGCGACAAAGGTTGCACACCACTGTTCGTCGGTCGTCTGCACTCTCAGTGAAAAACTGCCAGACCTTTGAGCACCTCGGCCTCTGCAGGGTGGCATGGCGCGAGGGGGCGCTTTGGGAAACAGTTGGTGGATTATTCGGTCTGGCCCTGCCTCTACCCCTGGACACCGCACTGCCTCTTGCAACCTGCCCTGCTGCTGCCCTTGCCTCCCCCTCTGAAGACCTGTCCTCAGTAGGCGTAGCAAACCAGGTGGGGTCAGTCACCTCATCGTCCTGCTGCTCTTCCTTTGAATCCTCTGTGCGCTCCTCCCTCGGACTTACTGCCCTTACTACTACCTCACTGATAGACAACTGTGTCTCATCGTCATCGGCCTCCTCACCCACTGAAAGGTCTTGAGACAGTTGCCGGAAGTCCCCAGCCTCATCCCCCGGACCCCGGGAACTTTGCAATGGTTGGGCATCAGTCACGATAAACTCCTCTGGTGGGAGAGGAACTACTGCTGCTCAATCTGAGCAGGGGCCCGAGAACAGTTCCTGGGAGTCTGCCCGCTCCTCAGAATGTCTCATTTTCATGGAGTGAGGAGGCTGGGAGGAAGGAGGAGCAGCATCCAGAGGATTCTGAGTTGCAGCAGTGGACGGCGCAGAACTGTGGGTGGACGATAGGTTGCTGGAAGCACTTTCTGCCATCCACGACAGGACCTGCTCACACTGCTCATTTTCTAATAAAGGTCTCCCGCGTGGACCCATTAAATGTGCGATGAATGTGGGGACGCCAGAAACGTGCCTCTCTCCTAATCCCGCAGCAGTCGGCTGCGATATACCTGTGCCCACACCCGGACTAGGGCCTCCGCGTCCTCGGCCGCGCCCACGTCCTCTAGGCCTACCCCTACCCCTCAGCATGCTGTATTACCAGTAATGCAGAAACAGAACGCTGTAATTAAATGTGCCGCTTATTGGCCTGTGGTTGGAGGCTGACTTCGCTTACGGAACGCCAGGAAATAATTTGGCGCAAGCCTGCTGTAACACTTAGCTGGCTGCGTATGATTTTGTAGAACTACTACACCCAGCACACACAGACCCAGAACACTGAGCACATTTTTTCCAATATTTTTTAAAAAAGGCCCACTGCCTATATTCAATCAATTCAATAATATATGTCTTCTGTCCCTGCCTCCACACTTCTGTCCCTGGAGTATTACTGCAGGGCGCAATGCTCTGCACGGCCGATATACCAAAAAAAAAAAATGTGCAACACTGCAAAAAGCAGACTCCACAGTACTGCACACGGTTAGATGTGGCCCTAAGAAGGACCGTTGGGGTTCTGGAAGCCTAAAATACTCCTAACGCTCTCGCTGCCTAAGCACTTCTGTCCCTGGAGTATTACTGCAGGGCGCAATGCTCTGCACGGCCGATATACCAAAAAAAAAAAAAATGTGCAACACTGCAAAAAGCAACCTCCACACTACTGCACACGGTTAGATGTGGCCCTAAGAAGGACCGTTGGGGTTCTTGATGCCTAAAATACTCCTAACGCTCACCCTATAGCAGCTCCGGCACCAGCAGCACTTTCCCTGATCTCTGTCAGAATGCATCTGTGGCGAGCCGCGGGAGGGGCCGATTTTTATACTCGGGTGACACCTGATCTCGCCAGCCACTCACTGCAGGGGGGTGGTATAGGGCTTGAACGTCGCAGGGGGAAGTTGTAATGCCTTCCCTGTCTTTCAATTGGCCAGAAAAGCGCGCTAACGTCTCAGAGATGAAAGTGAAAGTAACTCGAACATCGCGTGGTACTCGTTACGAGTAACGAGCATCTCGAACACGCTAATACTCGAACGAGTATCAAGCTCGGACGAGTACGCTCGCTCATCTCTAGAAACTAACCAATAAACTGCATAGTTAATTGTCCAATGATGCTGCGACACCCCAATGCAAGGGGCTATAAATAAAAAGCCCAACTTCCATTTGTTGGGAATTCTTTGATGAATCCATAACTGTGTGGGCTCTGTCATTTAATTCCTCTGTCATATGACGTACTGAACTCTGGGTGTGGCAGCCCTACTGCACGGGTCACCTAGACTTCAGTCGCAGGGTACACTCTGCTGTCCCCCATCATGCTATCGCCGTAGCATGGGTCATATGACGTCATTCACGAGGTACACTCCGCTTTCCCTAAACGGCCATATATTTTTGCCACAACAGTGTCATTCATGTAATTTAGAGCAGGAGTCCCCTACTGCTTCTTGTGGTGTGGGTAGGGGTCTATTTGACAGGCTTGAAATGTTGTAAAATTAGAGCTGCGAGGTCTCCCTGAAGGTGGCGGCACCGCACACACTGGATGGCTTTCATATCCCAATACCATGGCCAACTATGAACTCTGAAAGGTACAGAAGCTTCGATTTCCATTCCGGATTGGTTGGTGGCATCTCACCACCAGACCCCATTGTCAGCAAAAATGCTGACAATGGGGTCTACACCCGGTGACATCCCCCCACCAGACCCCGTGGTCAGCTCTACACCTGGTGACATTCCACCACCATACCCCATTGACAGCTCTAAACCTTGTAACTTACCACCACCAGACCCTGTTGTCAGCCTTACACCTGGTGACATCCCACCACCAGATCCCATAGTCAGCTCTACACCTGTAAACAACCCGCCACCAGACCCCGTTGTCAGCTCTACAACTGTAAACATACCCCCACCAGACCCCGTTGTCAGTTCTACACCTGGTGACATCCCACCACCAGACCCGGTTGTCAGCTCTACACCTGTAAACATTCCCCCCACCAGACCCCGTTGTCAGTTGTACACCTGGTGACATCCCCCCACTAGACCTCGTTGTCATCTCTACACCTGGTGACATCCCACCACCAGACCCTGTTGTCAGCTCTAAAACTGGTGACATCCCACCACCAGACCCCATTGTCAGCTCTACACCAGGTGACATCCCCCCACCAGACCCCGTTGTCAGCTCTACACCTGGTGACATTCCACCACCAGACCCCATTGTCAGCTCTACACCTGGTGACTTACCACCACCAGACTCTGTTGTCAGCCCTACACCTGGTGACATCCCACCACCAGATCCCATTGTCAGCTCTACAACTGTAAACATACCCCAACCAGACCCCGTTGTCAGTTCTACACCTGGTGACATCCCCCCACTAGACCCAGTTGTCAGCTCTGCACCTCGTGACATCCCACCACCAGACCCTATTGTCAGCTCAAAACCTTGCAACATCCCCCCACCAGACCCCGTTGTCAGCTCTACACCTGGTGACATCCCCCCGCCAGACCCCGTTGTCAGCTCTATACCTGGTGACATCCGCCCCCCCCCCCCCCCAGACCCCGTTGTCAGATCTACACCTTGTGGCATCCCCCCACAAGACCCTATTGTCAGCTCTACACCTGGTGACAGCCCCCCATTAGACCCCGTTGTCAGCTCTACACCTGGTAACATCCCACACTAGACCCCGTTGTCAGCTCTACACCTGCTGACATCTCACCACCAGATCCTGTTGTCGGCTCTACACCAGGTGACATCCCACTGCCAGACCCTGTTCTCCTCTCTACACCTGGTGACATCCCCCCACCAGACCCCGTTGTCAGCTCTACACCTGGTGACATCCCACCACTAGACCCCGTTGTCAGCTCTACACCTGGTGACATCCCACCACTAGACCCCGTTGTCAGCTCTACACCTGGGGACATCCCCTCACCAAACCTCATTTTCAGCTCTACACCTGGTGACATCCCCCCACCAGACCCTGTTGTCTATTTGACAGGGTTGATATGTTGTAAAATTAGAGCTGCGAGGTCTCCGTGAAGGTGGCGGCACCGCACACATCGGATGGCTTCCATATCCCAATACCATGGCCAAGTATGGACTCTGAAAGCTACAGAAGCTGCTATGTCCATTCCAGATTGGTTGGTGGCATCTAACCACCAGACCCCGTTGTCAGCTCTACACCCGGTGACATCCCCCCACCAGACCCCGTGGTCAGCTCTACACCTGGTGACATCCCCCAACTAGACCCGTTGTCAGCTCTACACCTGGTGACATTCCACCACCAGACCCCATTGTCAGCTCTTAATCTTGTAACTTACCACCACCAGACCATGTTGTCAGCCTTAATACCTGGTGACTTCCCACCACCAGATGCCATTGTCAGCTCTACACCTGTAAACATCCCCGCACCAGACCCCGTTGTCAGTTCTACACCTGGTGACATCCCCCCACCAGACCCCGTTGTCAGCTCTACACCTGGTGACATCCCGCCGCCAGACCCCGTTGTCAGCTCTATACCTGGTGACAACCCTCCCAGACCCCGTTGTCAGATCTACACCCGGTGACATCCCCCTACCAGACTCCCTTTTCAGCTCTACACCCGGTGACATCCCCCCCACCAGACCCCATTGTCAGCTCTACACCCAGTGACATCCTCCCACCAGACCCCATTGTCAGCTCTACACCCGGCGACATCCCCCCACCAGACCCAGTTGTCAGCCCTACACCCGGTGACTTCCCCCCACCAGACCCAGTTTTCAGCTCTACACCTGGTGACATCCCCCCACCAGACCCCGTTGTCAACTCAACACCTGGTGACATCCCCCACCAGACCCCGTTGCAGCTCTACACCTGGTGACATCCCCCCCACTAGAACCCGTGGTCAGCTCTACACCTGGTGACATCCCCCCCACTAGAACCCGTAGTCAGCTCTACACCTGGTGACATCCCACCACCAGACCTTGTTGTCAGCTCTATACCAGGTGACATCCCCCCACCCCAGACCCTGTTGTCAGATCTACACCTTGTGGCATCCCCCCACAAGACCCTATTGTCAGCTCTATACCTGGTAACATGTCACACCAGACCCCGTTGTCAGCTCTACACCTGGTAACATGTCACACCAGACCCCGTTGTCAGCTCTACACCTGGTGGCATCCCCCCAGAAGACCCCGTTGTCAGCTCTACACCTGGTGACATCCCCCACCAGACCGCATTGTCAGCTCTACACCTGGTGACATCCCCCACCAGACCCCATTGTCAGCTCTACACCTGGGGACATCCCACCACTAGACCCCATTGTCAGCTCTAGACCTGGTGATATTCCCCCACCAGACCCCGTTGTCAGCTCTACACCTGTAAACATCCCTCCCACCAGACCCCGTTGTCAGTTGTACACCTGGTGACATCCCCCCACTAGACCCCGTTGTCATCTCTACACCTGGTGACATCCCACCACCAGACCCTGTTGTCAGCTCTAAAACTGGTGACATCCCCCCACCAGACCCCGTTGTCAGATCTACACCTTGTGGCATCCCCCGAAAAAGGCCCCGTTAACAGCTCTACACCTGGTAACATCCCACACCAAACCCTGTTGTCAGCTCTATACCTGGTGACATCCACTCACCAGACCCCGTTGTCAGCTCTACACCTGGTGGCATCCCCCCACAAGACCCCGTTGTCAGCTCTACACCTGGTGACATCCCACCACCAGCCCCCGTTGTCAGCTCTACACCTGGTAAAATCCCACACCAGACCCCGTTGTCAGCTCTATACCTGGTGTCCCACCCACTAGACCCCGTTATCAGCTCTACACCTGGGGACATCCCCCCACCAAACCTCATTGTCATCTCTACACCTGGTGACATCCCCCCACCAGACCCCGTTGTCAGCTCTACACCTGGTGACATCCCCACACCAAACCCCGTTGTCAGCTCTACACCTGGTGACATTCCACCACCAGACCCCATTGTCAGCTCTACACCTGGTGACTTACCACCACCAGACTCTGTTGTCAGCCCTACATCTGGTGACATCCCACCACCAGATCCCATTGTCAGCTCTACAACTGTAAACATACCCCCACCAGACCCCGTTGTCAGTTCTACACCTGGTTACATCCCCCCACTAGACCCCGTTGTCAGCTCTGCACCTCGTGACATCCCACCACCAGACCCTATTGTCAGCTCAAAACCTTGTAACATCCCCCCACCAGACCCCGTTGTCAGCTCTATACCTGGTGACATCCGCCCCCCCAGACCCCGTTGTCAGATCTACAGCTTGTGGCATCCCCCCACAAGACCCTATTGTCAGCTCTACACCTGGTGACATCCCCCCACCAGCCCCCGTTGTCAGCTCTATACCTGGTGACATCCCCCCACCAGCCCCCGTTGTCAGCTCTACACCTGGTAAAATCCCACACCAGACCCCGTTGTCAGCTCTATACCTGGTGACATCCACCCACTAGACCCCTTTGTCAGCTCTACACCTGGGGACATCCCCCCACCAAACCTCATTGTCATCTCTACACCTGGGGACATCCCCCCACCAAACCTCATTGTCATCTCTACACCTGGTGACATCCCCCCACCAGACCCCGTTGTCAGATCTACACCTTGTGGCATCCCCCCAAAAGGCCCCGTTACAGCTCTACACCTGGTAACATCCCACACCAAACCCTGTTGTCAGCTCTATACCTGGTGACATCCACTCACCAGACCCCGTTGTCAGCTCTACACCTGGTGGCATCCCCCCACAAGACCCCGTTGTCAGCTCTACACCTGGTGACATCCCACCACCAGACTGCGTTGTCAGCTCTACACCTGGTGACATCCCACCACCAGACTGCGTTGTCAGCTCTACACCTGGTGACAACCCACCACCAGACTGCATTGTCAGCTCTACACCTGGTGACATCCCCCCACCAGCCCCCGTTGTCAGCTCTACACCTGGTAAAATCCCACACCAGACCCTGTTGTCAGCTCTATACCTGGTGACCCACCCACTAGACCCCGTTGTCAGCTCTACACCTGGGGACATCCCCCCACCAAACATCATTGTCATCTCTACACCTGGTGACATCCCCCCACCAGACCCCGTTGTCAGCTCTACACCTGGTGACATCCCCCCACCAGACCCCGTTGTCAGCTCTACACCTGGTGACATTCCACCACCAGACCCCATTGTCAGCTCTACACCTGGTGACTTACCACCACCAGACTCTGTTGTCAGCCCTACATCTGGTGACATCCCACCACCAGATCCCATTGTCAGCTCTACAACTGTAAACATACCCCCACCAGACCCCGTGGTCAGTTCTACACCTGGTTACATCCCCCCACTAGACCCCGTTGTCAGCTCTGCACCTCGTGACATCCCATCACCAGACCCTATTCTCAGCTCAAAACCTTGTAACATCCCCCCACTAGACCCCGTTGTCAGCTCTACACCTGGTGACATCCCCCCGCCAGACCCCATTGTCAGCTCTATACCTGGTGACATCCACTCACCAGACCCCGTTGTCAGCTCTACACCTGGTGGCATCCCCCCACAAGACCCCGTTGTCAGCTCTACACCTGGTGACATCCCACCACCAGACTGCGTTGTCAGCTCTACACCTGGTGACATCCCACCACCAGACTGCGTTGTCAGCTCTACACCTGGTGACAACCCACCACCAGACTGCATTGTCAGCTCTACACCTGGTGACATCCCCCCACCAGCCCCCGTTGTCAGCTCTACACCTGGTAAAATCCCACACCAGACCCCGTTGTCAGCTCTATACCTGGTGTCCCACCCACTAGACCCCGTTATCAGCTCTACACCTGGGGACATCCCCCCACCAAACCTCATTGTCATCTCTACACCTGGTGACATCCCCCCACCAGACCCCGTTGTCAGCTCTACACCTGGTGACATCCCCACACCAAACCCCGTTGTCAGCTCTACACCTGGTGACATTCCACCACCAGACCCCATTGTCAGCTCTACACCTGGTGACTTACCACCACCAGACTCTGTTGTCAGCCCTACATCTGGTGACATCCCACCACCAGATCCCATTGTCAGCTCTACAACTGTAAACATACCCCCACCAGACCCCGTTGTCAGTTCTACACCTGGTTACATCCCCCCACTAGACCCCGTTGTCAGCTCTGCACCTCGTGACATCCCACCACCAGACCCTATTGTCAGCTCAAAACCTTGTAACATCCCCCCACCAGACCCCGTTGTCAGCTCTATACCTGGTGACATCCGCCCCCCCAGACCCCGTTGTCAGATCTACAGCTTGTGGCATCCCCCCACAAGACCCTATTGTCAGCTCTACACCTGGTGACATCCCCCCACCAGCCCCCGTTGTCAGCTCTATACCTGGTGACATCCCCCCACCAGCCCCCGTTGTCAGCTCTACACCTGGTAAAATCCCACACCAGACCCCGTTGTCAGCTCTATACCTGGTGACATCCACCCACTAGACCCCTTTGTCAGCTCTACACCTGGGGACATCCCCCCACCAAACCTCATTGTCATCTCTACACCTGGGGACATCCCCCCACCAAACCTCATTGTCATCTCTACACCTGGTGACATCCCCCCACCAGACCCCGTTGTCAGATCTACACCTTGTGGCATCCCCCCAAAAGGCCCCGTTACAGCTCTACACCTGGTAACATCCCACACCAAACCCTGTTGTCAGCTCTATACCTGGTGACATCCACTCACCAGACCCCGTTGTCAGCTCTACACCTGGTGGCATCCCCCCACAAGACCCCGTTGTCAGCTCTACACCTGGTGACATCCCACCACCAGACTGCGTTGTCAGCTCTACACCTGGTGACATCCCACCACCAGACTGCGTTGTCAGCTCTACACCTGGTGACAACCCACCACCAGACTGCATTGTCAGCTCTACACCTGGTGACATCCCCCCACCAGCCCCCGTTGTCAGCTCTACACCTGGTAAAATCCCACACCAGACCCTGTTGTCAGCTCTATACCTGGTGACCCACCCACTAGACCCCGTTGTCAGCTCTACACCTGGGGACATTCCCCCACCAAACATCATTGTCATCTCTACACCTGGTGACATCCCCCCACCAGACCCCGTTGTCAGCTCTACACCTGGTGACATCCCCCCACCAGACCCCGTTGTCAGCTCTACACCTGGTGACATTCCACCACCAGACCCCATTGTCAGCTCTACACCTGGTGACTTACCACCACCAGACTCTGTTGTCAGCCCTACATCTGGTGACATCCCACCACCAGATCCCATTGTCAGCTCTACAACTGTAAACATACCCCCACCAGACCCCGTGGTCAGTTCTACACCTGGTTACATCCCCCCACTAGACCCCGTTGTCAGCTCTGCACCTCGTGACATCCCATCACCAGACCCTATTCTCAGCTCAAAACCTTGTAACATCCCCCCACTAGACCCCGTTGTCAGCTCTACACCTGGTGACATCCCCCCGCCAGACCCCATTGTCAGCTCTATACCTGGTGACATCCGCCCCCCCAGACCCCGTTGTCAGATCTACACCTTGTGGCATCCCCCCACAAGACCCTATTTCAGCTCTACACATGGTGACAGCCCCCCATTAGACCCCGTTGTCAGCTCTACACCTGGTAACATCCCACACTAGACCCCGTTGTCAGCTCTACACCTGGTGACATCCCCCCACCAGCCCCCGTTGTCAGCTCTACACCTGGTGACATCCCCCCACCAGCCCCCGTTGTCAGCTCTACACCTGGTGACATCCCCCCACCAGCCCCCGTTGTCAGCTCTACACCTGGTAAAATCCCACACCAGACCCCGTTGTCAGCTCTATACCTGGTGACATCCACCCACTAGACCCCATTGTCAGCTCTACACCTGGGGACATCCCCCCACCAAACCTCATTGTCATCTCTACACCTGGTGACATCCCCCCACCAGACCCCGTTGTCAGCTCTACACCTGGTGACATCCCACCACCAGACCCCATTGTCAGCTCTACACCAGGTGACTTCCCCCCACCAGACCCAGCTGTCAGCCTTACACCTGGTGACATCCCACCACCAGATCCCATTGTCAGCTCTATACCTGGTGACATCCCCCCCACCAGACCCAGTTGTGAGCTCTACACCTGGTGGCATCCCCCCACAAGACCCTATTGTCAGCTCTACACCTGGTGACATCCCACCAACAGACTGCGTTGTCAGCTCTACACTTGGGGACATCCCCCACCAGACCCTGTTGTCAGCTCTACACCTGGTGACATCCCACCATCGGACCCCGTTGTGAGCTCTACACCTGGTGACATCCCACCACCAGACCCCGTTGTCAGCTTTACACCTGGTGACATTCTACCGCCAGACCCCGTTGTCAGCTCTACACCTGCTCACACCCCCCACCAGACCCTGTTGTTGGCTCTACACCAGGTGACATGCCCCCACCAGACCTTGTTGTCAGCTCTACACCTGGTGACATCTCTCCACCAGACCCCGTTGTCAGCTCTACACTTGGGGGGCATCTGATGGTTTCTGTATTGGGATCTCCTGTGTGATCCTCTCCTTCATACCTGATCCTCACAGATCTATCTTGCAGCACAGGACTGCTGAGGGGGGGGGGGGGGGGGGGGGGGGGGGGCAATACTTTTGTCAACATAGTGTAGATAGCGCAATCCTGATGGCGGCTTTGGGGCTTCATATATATGATTAGTACATGGATGAAATAGGAGGGCCCCAGCCGATCCCTAAATGGCGCTCTATCTGGAGGTCCTGACTCCTCTTTTGGTCATTGATTTTCATGCAAAACACTGAAATCAGCTGTTACTGAAATACAAAAAAGCAGGCGATGCAGCAGCACTCAGCGGGCAGGACATCCTCCACAAGAGCCCATGCTGTAGAAATAGGATGGTGTGTGCCCTGCACTGTGTATGATGCCCATCAAACAGCAGGAAGGAGGGGGGGGGGGGGGGGAGAGGATATAAGTTTCCGTGGCCGATATATAGGGTTGCTATTTTAAATTTCTGGGCCCCATGTGTTCCCATCATCCATCATGTATGTAGGGTACACAGAGACAGGTGGGCGGCGAACGGGCTCTGATTTAAGACTCCCTTGACAGTAAGAGTTTTGCCCAGGAATGTGGCCGGCTGGGCCAAAACCAGAAGACGGTGGGGGTGATGGGTGGAGAATAGGGCTGCAGTGGCGATCAAACACAGGTTTGGATTATACTATATGGCGGTCCTGGCCATCACAGGGTCTTCTGGTTCCCCATCTTCCCACAGCGATCAGATTTGGGATGACTTTTCCTGTAAAGGGGGTCCGGTTATCACAACATACATGAGGATCCTTCCTGTAATCTCCATCCACATGAAAGCCCCCTTATATATAAAGACCACCCCCACTACAGGAGTGATGAGTAAAGGCATGGCAGGCTTATAGTAGGCATCAGCCCCCATCCCCCCCCCCCCCCCACCACCACCACCACACACACATACACACAGTCAGGACCCCCAAGACTTGAGTTTCGTTACAGAAGCCCCCAGTGACCCACTCTGGTTGCAGCCTGAGGTCATGTGATCACTAGCTGCCCCATATCAACCACAACAATAGCTCCAGGAGGTCAGATAGAAATATGTGACCCCCATCATGTATAATGGGGGGCTATTATGTATCAGCCTCTGATGGGGACCGTTATTTTACGCCCAGTCTTTCTCTCGCAGTACGTCTTATTGTTTGGGCAATATCAGCCATTCTTTTCTCTGGGAACAGATGTGATTTTTATTTTTCCTACAGAAATATTGTGGTTTTCACAAATGGACAGTTCAGCGCCGCGCCCCATTATCATCACAAAACACACTGCGATCGCAGGAAAAAAACGCCAGTTTGTGAGTGCGATATCGGTCCAAGTGTAAATATCGCCTTATGGGGAGCATTATGACTGTCCCTGGTTCAAGGGCTCAGTGGCCATCACGGTTACGGCTGACGTCGGTATGGGCGCTGTCTGCTACCGTTACCACCGGGGGGGGGGGGGGGCGAAGGGGTGGGACACACAATCATCCCACTATTACTGTAGCCATAGCCTTGTAGGAAGTTGTATGGAGCACTCCTAGAGGAAGACTCCATGTCCTCCGCTTGCGCAATTGTCCTGCCTTTACTGTCCAAGAACAGCGGTGGCATCACTAACCCCCCCCCCCCCCCCCCCCCCCCCCCCCGGACCCCAGATTACCGTAATGTACGAGGGGGTGCTGATAAGTCTTTGGCTTTGTGTTCTTGTTTTGTTTCTATGGTAACGGATGTTACATCACATGAAAGCCTTATGTGTCTAATATATGTGTTTGTAGCTTATGGCAACAGTGATCTCGGCACGCGGGAAAACGAAATGGCGGAGTCTAAGGCAATAGTCACAGCCAATGAGAGCAGAGGAGTGATAAAGTCGGCGCAGGATATTCCTGGTGATATGTGGCAGACATCGGGGGATCAATGCCCTTCATATTCTACAGTTATGGACTGGGTGCCACTTCAGCACCGATAATGAGGAACGTCCTGGACGACCGAGAGAGGTTGTTGTTCCGGAGATCGCCGATGCTGCGCACAACCTCATACTGGAGAATCAGCCGGCGGCCATCATGGGGGTTTATGGGGAACGTGTTTGTGTAATTATTCATGAAGAAGCCATCTGCACAGTGGGTCCCCAAATGTCTGACAACTGATCAGAAAAGCATCGAGTGACAACTTCCCACTCCATTTGTCAGCGTTTCCAGACTGATAAGAATTTCCTGAATGGACCGGTCACTATGGAGGAGACCTGGATTTATTTGTATGACCCTGAAACCAAGGAGCAGTCAGAGAGTGGAGGCCCAGTGGTTCTCAGCCACTAAGGTGATGGCGCCTGTGTTCTGGGATAAGGAGGGCGTGCTGCTAGTGGACGACCTTCACAATGGTTCCACCATCAATGCAAGGTATTACATGGAACGTTTGGACCAATTGAAGGCCGCTCTGAAGGCCAAAAGGTGCGGCAAGCTGTCCAAAGGAATCTTGTTCCTGCAAGACAACACCTCCGCTCACACTGCACAAGCGACCGCGGCAAAACTGGTGGAGCTAGGCTTCCAGCTGGTTGACCACCCACCTTATTCACCAGATCTAGCTCCCTCCGACTAGCATCTGTTTCCAAGCCTGAAGAAACACCTCAAGGGGACCAAACTTCACCCCATTTCTGATGCCATGGCTGCTATTGATGACTGGTTTGAGGCACAACCGAAATCCTTCTTTTTGCAAGGCTTACAGAACTTGGAATCCTGATGTAAGAAGTGTGTTGGCATCAGTGGAGAGGATGTGGGAGAAATGGAAAGTTTCATCTTCCTACCTCGTTTCTTTCTGGGTAAAGCCAAAGACTTATCAGCCCCCCCTCGTACATCATCCGCCCCCCACTTTATATCACATCTGAGCCTACAGGAAATCCAGCAACCAGCAGCACACTTTATAACCCTAGTTGGTTAGGACAAATGAAGCCAAACAATGCACGAGCCGCAGAAAAAATGAGGCCGGACCCTCGCTCCCAAGAATGAGATTCAATGGGAAATAGTCCTGCCGCAGCATACAGGGGGGCCAAAATGAGGTACAAAGACTTTTATTCCTCCATAGAAACAATAGCTACATTTCGATCACATAATGTGATCTTTCTCAGGCTTCCTTTGTTCTCACTCCCAGGCGGCCGGGTCCTCGCCAGCGTGATGTCACTATGGATGACACGTCATCATCAACAAAGGGCAACACCTGTCTCCTGGTGGCTGATAGTCACTGCACACAGGATATATTGGGCACTACCTACGACTTTAAGTGGGCACAGTATGGCTCAGTGGTAATAATATCATTGCACATGGGCACTGTATCAGCATAGCTGTATGTGGGCACAGTATGACTGTAAGTGGTAATATTATTGCTATACATTGGTACGGTATCATGTGGGCTCAGAATGGTGGCATCTGGGTACAGACTACGTACCACACTATGGCAGGCTTGTTATAGTTTGGAGCAATGTTGGAGGTTGCTGCGGCCCCGGATATTGTAGGGTTAACGCTTACAAGTAATTACGGGCGCCTCCCCAGAGTTATTTCTCCTGTGCTCGGATGTCTTGGTCCTTCTTACTTCCATGACATCAGGTGCCGACGTTTCACAAGAGGTCTCTTAATGAGCCACAAGTCAGAGTGAAGGTCCCGGGGGGCGGAGCCTAAGTGTGACCGCCGCGCTCCTCATTATCACCATCCATCGCCTGGCATCTTAGCTCTTATGAGCACCGACGCCATGAGGTGATAAGGAAAACATGTAGTACTCGTTACACGTTAACACTGCTGCACCGCGACGCCCTGCAGTAACACATTCTAAGGACTCTGCTGTTCTGTACACATGTAAAATACTACTTCTAGAGATGACAGTGACATCACAGCCACCCGCACACTGTCCCGTCCACTCGCTATGACCTCATCAGACTTCTAATCCTTTTCCTTGACATCATAGTCCTCCTGAGAAAACAGAACTTACCCCCCCCCCATGGCTCCACCCACTTACTGTGGCATCACATCAGATAACGAAGCCTCTAACTATATCACTAGCCATATCCAGAATTACCCTGCCCCCTCAACTGGACATCATCAGTCCTCCCCGGGTAACCCCTCATCTAAGTGGGTGTGACATCACCAGTGATCCCCAAATAGTCACACCCACTCAGTGACATCATCCCTCCTTTCATTGTGACATCACCACAGTCCTTCTTGGACATCTTGTCTCACAGTGACATAATCAGTCAACCACAGTCAATGACCCTTTCCCTCATTGTGACATCACCTGTGCTTCCCAAAAAGTCACACCCACTCAGTGGCATCACCAGCACCCCCCCCCCCCCCCCCTACACCTACACTCCCAAGCCTCTCATTTCGTTGTGACAGTACCACAGTGCTCCCTGGATAACCCCAACTCTTACCGCGACATCAATAGTCATCCCCAGGTAACCCTTCTCCTCACACTAACAGCAGCAGTGCTCCCCTGATAACCACACCCACTCAGTGACATCACTAGTGAACCCCAGATAGCCATACCCACTCATTGACATCATCAGCCTCTCCATCCCTCCCCAAAATAGCCTCTTCTTTCGTTGTGACATTACCACAGTGCTCCTTGTATAACCCCTTCTCTCACCGCAACATCATTAGTCATCCCCAGGTAACCCTTCCCCTCACAATGACAGCACCAATGCTCCCCTGATGTCCACTCCCGCTCAGTGACATCACCAAAGCTCCCCAGACAATCCTGCTCCATCAACAGACATCACCAGCCCTCCCTAAAAAAATAATCCATGTGACTTTGTGGCCATTTTGAGAAAACATAATACTTCACTGTGATATCAAAGCATTTTGCTACATAGTCCCACCCGCTCAGTGATGTCACCAGCGTTCCCTGAGATAACCCACCACGTCTACTCTTCACTCTCTGGCGCTCTAAATCAAGCAGTCCACACTCTTGCCTTCCTTATTGTTAGCTGCGTATCTTGACTCAGGCAGCACAACGGACTGTCACTGCGCCATAAACCCTCCAATAATGAGGTAATATTCACCTTTACCACAGGCTGTAAAATGAGCTGCTGTTTCTTTATCAGTCTGACGTGTACGCTGTAGACATCTAGTGGCCAATATGAAAATTGCAACATTTTATCATTTATTTTACATGGAAAGATACAAAATAAAAAGGAATTATAAAACGTAACATGAGACGTTCTGATGATGATGGAGACCCTTTAAAATATATCCCAACCCTAAAATAAAGTAGCAGTCCCAGAGTCATCCTCTTCTAGTCCGCTGTCTCAGTTTCCAACTCTAATGCTGATTGAAAACCGTGATGGCCGCCATTACATAGTGGTTGTCACTCAGAGTCTGAAGGATGCCAGCTCGGGTTCATCTAAAGCTTTTCTAGTCACCTGAACAGGTCTGCGCAGTGTGGAGAGGCGGTCTACCGTACAGCCGGCGGAGCTTCCTGTGAGTGCTCTTACATGTCGGAGCCCACACTGGAGCAGGTGGTTCACAGGACACCTGAATGTAGGTGCAGGTACTGCTGTGGGGGATAACATGTAAAGGGGCACCTCATCACCCTGTGCCCCCAGGAACAAATGAGGATGGAAGCAAAGGATCTAATAAATGAAGGCATTATGGGCGATCAATGGCGGGAGGATTTTCCCATCATCCTCTGCTTTCCTACGTACGGTACTATTATATCATAGAGTGCTGCATTGTACTTTGGGAAGGCTTCTTGTGTTGTAGGATACATCCGGGACCCTCGTGGTGCACTGGCTCTGTGGATCCCCCCCTTGGCATCTACCTGTTGAGCTGTATTTCTGGTTGTCCAGGCTGGGGGTGTTTGTCACTCTTGCGCCGAGTGCGCAGCTGTTCGTTCAGTCTGTTGCGGATCTCACTGTGATCTGACTTGCGCAAGGTAAAATGTCGCTCCACGACGGCCATGACTCGCCTCTTCACGTTCAGCGGGATCCCCTGTCTGCCTCGGAGGCCGTCCAAGTTCACTCTGTTCACCCAACTCTTGTAGATGTCAAACGGGACTAGAGCCCGGAATACGAGGGCCGCGAACCTCCCCGGCTTCCGTGCGCTCCGGGCCAGGAGGCTCCACTCCTTCTCCGCGCTCAGAGACTGCATAGAGATGTTGGGGAGCCGCTCGCCTATCCTGCAGGACTCATAGTGGGGGAGCTCGTAGTATCCCGCCTCGGGGGACAGGCTCAGCTCGCACTCATCCTCCTCCTCCTCCTCACGTTTGATGGTGGTGGTGGGTAACATGTCGTCATCGTCATGGCGGGGATTTTCGTAGATCCAGGACACCGGCTCTCTGCTCTGCTCCGTCAGGGATTCCAGCGGGTAGCCGTATCTGCACTGCAGGCTGCTCTCTGGGGACGCCCGGCTGGATTCTGAAGACTGTCTGTCCTCCGGCGGTCGGCTCCACACCGGACAGGAATTCTGCACCAAGATGGCGGCTGGCTGAGCAGAAGAGGAACAGAGTGAGGTCACCATCTCCTTCAGCTCCTTCATCTCTTGGGCCATCTGGTCCATGGCTGATCTCATAAGGTCCCGCTCATGTTGAGCCTGCACCGTGCTTCTGCGGAACCTCTTGAGCTCCCGCAGCAGTTCCTGCTGCAGCCGACTGGGCCTCTTGTTCTGTGATTAATGGGAAAAAAGCAACATGGCTGATAGCAGAGAGCACAGACAGACAATGAAATGTATTTAATAGCGCCCCCTGCAGGAGAGGCTGCTGGGTGTGTACCTCCGTCTGCGTGCTCCGCTCCATCTTGTTGACCGCTTCAGGTTGGTGCTTCTCATCTTCCGCCTCAACTTTCACGGGTTCTGTTAAGTGAATCAGTTCCTGCAGTGGCGGTGGGGGGCGCTCTCCGTAGGGGGCATCCATCGTCCTCTCTGTAACCCACCGGAGACGCAGCTGCAAGGAAGAACAGAGTCACATGTCTCGTATACAGAGAACGTAAATGGTCTGTGAAGATGCAAAAGCTGCGACCTAGCACTGTACTGCGCGGCGGGAGAACGTGGCAGCGCAACAGCTGCAGCAACACAATGCAGAGGGCGTTGCTGCCATCTGGTGGCTGATGTTATAACTGCAGCATAAACTATAATGAGCGCTGGAGTATCCTCAGTGATGTCACATGGTGGCGGCGATGAGTCATCCGTCATGTGTCAGCTGTGGTATGTGAGGATGCGAATCCCCTGAGGATATACACCGGGATGGAAGACCCCTTTAACCCCCTAGTGACGCGCCCTATTATGATTCTAAGGTAACAATGATTTTTTGGGGATTTTCCTCTCCACTTTCAGAAGCCATAACTTTGTTATCCCCCCACCCCCCCACCCCTCCGCGCCGCACGGGGGATTTTTATGTGACGAACTGGAAGTTTTATTGTAGAACCTTTGTTAATTATTTCAGGAGGGCCGACAGGAAAGACGTCATCCGCCGCATAAATGACACAATAAATGTTTTCTGCGGATCGGTGCGATTGCGACAAAACCACAATTATCTACGTATATTCTATTTTTCCACTTTTACAGTATAAAAGCCCTTTGAATGCAGCGATGCAAACAAAGTCCTAAAACTTCTGCATTTCCCCGTGGGCGGAGCTCTGCGAAGCTCTATGCGTTTCGCGGTTTTATTGGTACCATTTTTGGGTACGTACGGCTTTGAACAAGAAAAGCATTTTGGCTTACACTGCAGTACTTTTGTATTTCAATTCATTATCGCTACTAATAACGAATACAGGCCTAGATGCCAATGTCTGGCGCCCAGTTGCCATGGCAACTCACTGGCCCTCCACAATTAGATGGCAGAGTGCTGATGACATCACAGAGGGAGCGCCCTCCCTCTGTGAACCTTATACATTGCATGCAAGGGGTTAACAGCGGGCATCTGTGTTCTCACGGATCCCTGCTGTTGTCGCGGTTGGCTGGCTGTCAGTCATAGTCGGCTACTGCTGCAGATGTGCGGGCTCAGCTCAGATCTCGCGCCATCAATATGACATAGATGTACGCCCATTGGCGGGAATGGCTTTCCAGCCAGGACGTACATTTATGTCCGGGGGTGGGAAGGGGTTAAACCTCCTGGAGAGCTCGGCCCATCTGAGTGATGCTGACTGACAACCTCTAGCGGCTAGTACTGCAGGAGCGGGGGTTGTCGGCCAGCTCCTCACACACTCTGTTCGCACTGCGGTCATGCACCAGGAGGCGCAGGATGGAGGCGGTTCCCCCGCGGCTGGTCCGTACCTCTCTGGTGGACTCGGGGGTCCGATGAGCCGGTAGATCCTCTGCAGGGATCTCTTCGGTCTTCAGGGTTCTCTCCACGAAGCTCTGGCTCTGCTTCCACCTGGGGTATTGGCGCTCCCAGCCGCTCCTCAGGTTTTCTCCGGAGTGTTTCTGTAGATGGCGCTGCAGGGACTTCTTCCGTATGAAGCGGTCCCAGCAGTAGGGGCACTCGTAGGGCCGCTCGCCCGTGTGCCTCCTCATGTGCGCCACCAGGTCCGTCTTGCGGCTGAAGCTCTTGGTGCAGCAGGAGCAGTGGAATGGCTTGTGCCCGGCGTGGCTCCACAGGTGGGTGGTGAGGGTGGAGTTCTGCCGGAAGCTCCTCCCACATTGGTTGCAGGTGTAGGGCCGATCCTCGGTGTGCGTCCGGCGGTGAGCGTTTAGATGCTGTTTCTTGGTGAAGGTCTTGGAGCAAATGTTGCAGCGGTGCGGCCGGTCCTGGCAGTTGCCCATCTGGTGGCCTAAGAAGTCAATGAGGCGTTTCCAGCTCTCGCCGCACTGGGCACACGTGTGCGTTTTACCATCGCAGTCGGGCTCAGCTGGCGCCTGGGGGGCGACTGTTTCCCTCTTACAAGGTGTGAGGTCAGGGGATGGGGTAACAGTTCTGGAAAGCGAGCAGTCCGGGGAGGGTCCCGCTGAAGGACTCGGAGGATCCGCCGCGGTCTGGGCGTTTGGCTTCCTTCTTCTTTCTTCTGTCCATTGTCCAGAGTTTCTTTTTACGAGTCTTAAAGACCTCCTGGTTCCCGCGGCCCCCCCTGCGCTGCCGCCCGGACTGCCAGCCTCTGTTCTTTGGCACTTATTACCCCACAGATCCTCACAGCTGCTCGCTGCGCCTCCATTCACCGTCCTGCCACCTGCAGAAGAGAACAAACCATCTCACAAGTCACCGCCACATAGTAACAATGTGCTGCATACTCCACTCACATCCAAAGCAGCGGTTACATCATGTATTTTACTCCAGTCACATCCAAAGCTGCATCCAAAATTCCACTGTAGTATCAGGTCTTTATAATCCACAAATATATTTAAGGCTGCAGTGACAATACTGCTGTAACGTTATGACTTGTACTCCAGTCACATCCAGAGCTGCAGTGGGGGATGGAGCTGTGGAGGTCACTGGAGTATGAGACATGATGGGACGCCTATAATGACTCTCTATGGGGTAAGGGATGTGTCTGGTAAAAGACTGACTGCTCTCCCATCGCGTCTGCAGACGACACAAAATCCGTGACACGAGGAATTGTAGAGCCGAACAGGAATAAAAAGATACGGCATCTGATTGGTCGTCAGGCCCCTCACTGGAAAAGCAAACGTATCAAAAGAAACACGCCGAAACCCTGCGCCAAATTCAAGGACCAACAACCCAGAATGTATTCACAATAACTCATAAAATGGGCGTGGCTAAAAGCTGCAACAATGTTACAGAGTGTCATTTTCATCTATTTGCGTCTTCTTTCTATTACAGACCTGCAGCTTCCACGCAAGGATCCTCCCCACGCTCCATCTTCACCACGATCTCTGGGGGCGAAATCGTAAGTCCTATGTAAAGAGGAGGAGACAAGTGTGAATGTACAGCATGACATCACTGCCGTGTCTACCATAGTATGACATCACTAACCTCCAGCCACACTATGGCTTTAATGTGATATAATAGCTCTATCCAGCACAGTATGACATCACTGCGCCCAAAGAGAGACATCCCAGCTCTGACATCAGTGCATCACAAACTATATCAGAGCCCCGCCTATCACACTATGACATCACTATACCCCAAATAATGACATCATGGTGCAGTCACAGTACAACATGTCTATATCACAAACAATGATAACGCTTCATCAGACAATAACATTTCACTTCAGCCAAAAGTAAAATGTCACAAAAGTCTATGACAGCATGACATCACAGCACCCCAACTTATGATGTCACAGCTCTATCACAGTAAAACATCACAGATCTATAACAGTGTGACATCACTACACCTCCAACTAAGACCTGACAGTTCAACCATGGTATGACATCATCACAGGCCAAACTATCACAGCACAGTGCAGTCACAGTATGACACTGGTCAGACCACACAAGGAATATTGTGGACAGTTTTGGGGACCAGTAATCAAGAAGGATATAAGAGAGCTGGAGCGGGTACAAAGGGGGCAACTAAAGTAATAAATGTAATGGGCGGACTACAATACCCAAGGAGTTTGGGGTTATTTAGTTTAGAAAAAAGATGGCTGAGGGGCGCTCTAATAACTATGTATAGATATATCAGGGGTCAGTACAGAGATCTCTCCCATCATCGATTATACCTAGGACTGTAACAAGGGGGCGCTCTAATAACTATGTATAGATATATCAGGGGTCAGTACAGAGATCTCCTAGTTATACCCAGGACTGTAACAAGGGGTCGCTCTAATAACTATGTATAATATATCAGGGGTCAGTACAGAGATCTCTCCCATCATCTATTATACCCAGGACTGTAACAAGGGGGCACTCTAATAACTATGTATAGATATATCAGGGGTCAGTACAGAGATCTCTCCCATCATCTATTATACCCAGGACTGTAACAAGGGGGCACTCTAATAACTATGTATAGATATATCAGGGGTCAGTACAGAGATCTCTCCCATCATCTATTATACCCAGGACTGTAACAAGGGGGCGCTCTAATAACTATGTATAATATATCAGGGGTCAGTACAGAGATCTCTCCCATCATCTATTATACCCAGGACTGTAACAAGGGGGCGCTCTAATAACTATGTATAGATATATCAGGGGTCAGTACAGAGATCTCTCCCATCATCTATTATACCCAGGACTGTAACAAGGCGTGCTCTAATAACTATGTATAATATACCAGGGGTCAGTACAGAGATCTCTCCCATCATCTATTATACCCAGGACTGTAACAAGGGGGCGCTCTAATAACTATGTATAGATATATCAGGGGTCAGTACAGAGATCTCTCCCATCATCTATTATACCCAGGACTGTAACAAGGGGGCACTCTAATAACTATGTATAGATATATCAGGGGTCAGTACAGAGATCTCTCCCATCATCTATTATACCCAGGACTGTAACAAGGGGGCACTCTAATAACTATGTATAGATATATCAGGGGTCAGTACAGAGATCTCTCCCATCATCTATTATACCCAGGACTGTAACAAGGGGGCGCTCTAATAACTATGTATAATATATCAGGGGTCAGTACAGAGATCTCTCCCATCATCTATTATACCCAGGACTGTAACAAGGGGGCGCTCTAATAACTATGTATAGATATATCAGGGGTCAGTACAGAGATCTCTCCCATCATCTATTATACCCAGGACTGTAACAAGGCGTGCTCTAATAACTATGTATAATATACCAGGGGTCAGTACAGAGATCTCTCCCATCATCTATTATACCCAGGACTGTAACAAGGGGGCGCTCTAATAACTATGTATAGATATATCAGGGGTCAGTACAGAGATCTCTCCCATCATCTATTATACCCAGGACTGTAACAAGGGGGCACTCTAATAACTATGTATAGATATATCAGGGGTCAGTACAGAGATCTCTCCCATCATCTATTATACCCAGGACTGTAACAAGGGGTTGCTCTAATAACTATGTATAATATATCAGGGGTCAGTACAGAGATCTCTCCCATCATCTATTATACCCAGGACTGTAACAAGGGGGCACTCTAATAACTATGTATAGATATATCAGGGGTCAGTACAGAGATCTCTCCCATCATCTATTATACCCAGGACTGTAACAAGGGGGCACTCTAATAACTATGTATAGATATATCAGGGGTCAGTACAGAGATCTCTCCCATCATCTATTATACCCAGGACTGTAACAAGGGGGCACTCTAATAACTATGTATAGATATATCAGGGGTCAGTACAGAGATCTCTCCCATCATCTATTATACCCAGGACTGTAACAAGGCGTGCTCTAATAACTATGTATAATATATCAGGGGTCAGTACAGAGATCTCTCCCATCATCTATTATACCCAGGACTGTAACAAGGGGGGACTCTAATAACTATGTATAGATATATCAGGGGTCAGTACAGAGATCTCTCCCATCATCTATTATACCCAGGACTATAACAAGGGGGCGCTCTAATAACTATGTATAATATATCAGAGGTCAGTATAGAGATCTCATCATCTATTATACCCAGGACTATAACAAGGGGTCGCTCTAATAACTATGTATAGATATATCAGGGGTCAGTACAGAGATCTCTCCCATCATCTATTATACCCAGGACTGTAACAAGGGGGGACTCTAATAACTATGTATAGATATATCAGGGGTCAGTACAGAGATCTCTCCCATCATCTATTATACCCAGGACTGTAACAAGGGGGCGCTCTAATAACTATGTATAGATATATCAGGGGTCAGTACAGAGATCTCTCCCATCATCTATTATACCGAGGACTGTAACAAGGGGGCGCTCTAATAACTATGTATAGATATATCAGGGGTCAGTACAGAGATCTCTCCCATCATCTATTATACCCAGGACTATAACAAGGGGTCGCTCTAATAACTATGTATAATAAATATATCAGAGGTCAGTACAGAGATCTCTCCATCATCTATTATACCCAGGACTGTAACAAGGGGGCGCTCTAATAACTATGTATAGATATATCAGGGGTCAGTACAGAGATCTCTCCTATCATCTATTATACCCAGGACTGTAACAAGGGGGCGCTCTTATAACTATGTATAGATATATCAGGGATCAGTACAGAGATCTCTCCCATCATCTATTATACCCAGGACTGTAACAAGGGGGCGCTCTAATAACTATGTATAGATATATCAGTGGTCAGTGCAGAGATCTCTCCCATCATCTATTATACCCAGGACTGTAACAATGGGGCGCTCTAATAAATATCTATTGATATATCAGGGTCAGTACAGAGATCTCTCCCATCATCTATTATACTCAGGACTGTAACAAGGGGGCAATCTAATAACTATGTATAGATATATCAGGGGTCAGTAGAGAGATCTCTTCCATCATCTATTATACCCAGGACTGTAACAAGGGGGCGCTCTAATAACTATGTATAATGTATCAGGGGTCAGTAGAGAGATCTCTCCCATCATCTATTATACCCAGAACTGTATCAAAGGGGGCTCTAATAACTAGGTATAGATATATCTGGGGTCAGTACAGAGATCTCTCCCATTATCTATTATACCCAGGACAGTAACAAGGGGGCGCTCTAATAACTATGTATAGATATATCAGGGGTCAGTACAGAGATCTCTCCCATCATCTATTATACCCAAGACTGTAACAAGGGGGCGCTCTAATAACTATGTATAATATATCAGAGGACAGTACAGAGATCTCTCCCATCATCTATTATACCCAGGACTGTAACAAGGGGGTGCTCTAATAACTATGTTAGGATATATCAGGGGTCAGTACAGAGATCTCCCCCATCATCTATTATACCCAGGACTGTAACAAGAGGGCGCTCTAATAACTATGTATAATATATCAGGAGTCAGTACAGAGATCTCTCCCATCATCTATTATACCCAGGACTGTAACAAGGGGGCGCTCTAATAACTATGTATAGCTTTATCAGGGGTCAGTACAGAGATCTCTCCCATCATCTATTATACCCAGGACAGTAACAAGGGGGCGCTCTTACAACTATGTATAATATATCAGGGGTCAGTACAGAGATCTCTGCCATCATCTATTATACCCAGGACTGTAACAAGGGGGCGCTCTAATAACTATGTATAATATATCAGAGGTCAGTACAGAGATCTCTCCTATTATCTATTATACCCAGGAATGTAACAAGGGGATGCTCTAATAACTATGTATAGATATATTAGGGATCAGTACAGAGATCTCTCCCATCATCTATTATACCCAGGAATGTAACAAGGGGATGCTCTAATAACCATGTATAATATATCAGAGGTCAGTACAGAGATCTCTCCCATCATGTATTATACCCAGGACTGTAACAAGGGGGCGCTCTAATAACTATGTATAATATATCAGGAGTCAGTACAGAGATCTCTCCTATTATCTATTATACCCAGGACTGTAACAAGGGAGCGCTCTAATAACTATGTATAGATATATCGGGGTCAGGACAGAGATCTCTCCCATCATCTATTATACCCAGGACTGTAACAAGGGGGCGCTCTAATAACTATGTATAATATATCAGGGGTCAGTACAGAGATCTCTGCCATCATCTATTATACCCAGGACTGTAACAAGGGGGCGCTCTAATAACTATGTATAGATATATCAGGGGTCAGTACAGAGATCTCTCCCATCATCTATTATACCCAGGACTGTAACAAGGGAGCGCTCTAATAACTATGTATAGGTATATCAGGGGTCAGTACAGAGATCTCTCCCATCATCTATTATACCCAGGACTGTAACAAGGGGGCGCTCTAATAACTATGTATAATATATCAGGGGTCAGTACAGAGATCTCTCCCATCATCTATTATACCCAGGACTGTAACAAGGGGGCGCTCTAATAACTATGTAAAGATATATCAGGGGTCAGTACAGAGATCTCTTACATCATCTATTATACCCAGGACTGTAACAAGGGGGCGCTCTAATAACTATGTGTAGATATATCAGGGGTCAGTACAGAGATCTCTCCCATCATCTATTATACCCAGGACTGTAACAAGGGGGCGCTCTAATAACTATGTATAGATATATCAGGGGTCAGTACAGAGATCTCTCCCATCATCTATTATACCCAGGACTGTAACAAGGGAGCGCTCTAATAACTATGTATAGGTATATCAGGGGTCAGTACAGAGATCTCTCCCATCATCTATTATACCCAGGACTGTAACAAGGGGGCGCTCTAATAACTATGTATAATATATCAGGGGTCAGTACAGAGATCTCTCCCATCATCTATTATATGCAGGACTATAACAAGGGGGCGCTCTAATAACTATGTATAATATATCAGGGGTCAGTACAGAGATCTCTTACATCATCTATTATACCCAGGACTGTAACAAGGGGGCGCTCTAATAACTATGTATATTTTTGGCAATGAGTATTTTGGCACCCCATAGGACATGGCCTATTAGTTTTTTGAAAGATGGGTTGATTGGAATCGATGAGAAAAGAGCTAATTTAGGATGAGTGAATATACAATAAGGAGACCTGTGACAGACCTCCGTGTCCACACTGCCCCCAACAATTAGCGTCAGGAGCCCTCTACTAACGGAGGCAGTACCACCGCGGCACCTTGGCCCCCCTGGAAGCTCGGCTGGCCCAAGCGACAGCTCTTCACCACCGTCCTATAGGAAGTTTCGTCTACATCTCTTTCCCAAGTAAGTGGCTCAGGTTACCTAGGACTTCATGGTATGATAACCGTCCTTGACTTTGGGAGCAGACGCCTGCCTTAACCGTTCCAGCTCTGGGATTTTAGCTTTGTGGATAGAGGGTTTACCAGGGAACGATTCTGGAGGCATTGGTATAAATCCTCATGGGCGTATCCTGAAGACGGGCGGAAGGATCCCGGGTCCCCCTGGATTATAAGGTTTGAGATGGATTTTAGGCCTCTAGTTACAACTCTGGACTAACGGACTCCGGAGCCACAAGGAATGTCTTTAGGGAGTCCCACTTTACATTCATCTACTTTATCCACTTCTATGGTGGATGTCATTGTTGGGGTTAGCAAAACTGACTTCAGGGGAGGGGGCAGGGCAGCTAAAGTGGTGGCAAGGAAAAGCGACTTCAAGGGCCTGTTGTTATCACATTTTTGTTCTATAGTCGGCCATCCCATTCTGTGCGTCGGAAGTGTCCAGGCCGGAGCCTGGTTCAGGACAGTAGACGGTAAGCATCAATACTACCGTGTTTCCCTGAAAATAAGACACTGTCTTATATTAATTCATGCCCCAAAAGAGGCACACCTCTTATTCTCACCTGGTCCGCAGCATCCTGGTGCCTCGCGCTGCTGGTGTGCGGCGGTGATGCGGCAGTCTGCTGTGTCCTCCATGCTGAGATATCAACTTCTTTCTGGTGACGGGGCTTTGAATACCCCGCCTCCAGCAAAGAAATCGCTGTGATTGGATCGAGCACTAGCCAATCACAGCCGGCGCTCGATGAGCCAATCACAGCCATTCAGTGATGTCATTCACTGAATGCCTGTGAATAATCGAGCGCTGGCTCTGATTGGTTGGCGCTCCATCCAATCACAGCACTGGCTTTGCTGGAGGCGGGGTATTTAAAGCCCTGTTTACCGGTAAAAAAGAGGATTTCTCAGCGCCAGGGACCATTGTGAGGGATTCAGACGCCATGGGCCAGGTGAGTATTGATGTTTTTTTAATGTATTTTAGCTAGGACTTATTTTCAGGGGAGCGCTTATATTTGAAGCCTCCCCCGAAAACACGGGTAGGGCTTACTTTTGGGGTAGGCCTTACTTTCAGGGAAACGTGGTAGGGAGGCCCACTCCTCCCTGATGGCAGTGTAAGGCCAGGACGACTCTAGGACACCTCCCCCCCCCCCTCCCCCCCATAGTAGGAGAGCTGTCTTTGAAATTTAGCTATGAGTTGATTGGGGATTGGGAGGGAGTATTAACATAATGTGTAAGGTAACGCGACCCTTCCAAGATGCCAATGGACACTGAAGGAATCTACGTCTCTCTGTGGTTCCTCCAGTAGAGGGATGACATTTCCGAAGATTAACCCGAGGATGGGAAGCGTGGACGTCCCCTGAGTACGGGGTGCTTGTGTTGTGGGGACTCCGAGGTCATGTCTGGTCTTACATTATTAGATGGACTCCCAGTATTAATCTGTAGTGGAGAAGTGGTCCAAGATGCCACATGTCGCTCTCAGGCTGATTTGATGCCGCCCGCCCGTGCCGAGCGCGAATCCCACATGTTTCTGCGTTCCGCCAATTATCAGGGTAAATAACAGAGGTGATAACGGGCAGCCTTGATGCGTGCCTTGGTGATCGGAAGCACTTTGGCAGAGGGGGCAGAGTATAGCGCTCAAATGGCTTTTAGCCTCTTCCTGCCACAGGATGTAAATGCACATCCAGGCGGGGGGTACTTAACGGAACAGGGGGTACACTTATGTCCTGTGGATACGTGAGATCAGGAGAGAACCCACACCATCCGGCAGCTGGAGCCGGCTGTCACTGACAGCCGGTCTCCACCTGCAACAGCGGGGGTGCATCAGGACAGCGACCCCACTGTTAACCCCTTACCTGCAGATTGCGGCATGTAAAAGGTTCACAGGTCTTAAGAAGAGCCGTTGAATCTTCGGCCTTTTGAATGAGTTGTGTCTTCTTCATGCATCAATGATTTGGCCGAGTGGTTTGTGATACGTCCGCACACACCCGACATCGGTGCACGGCGCTGCCAGCTGCCATTATGGCTTCCCTGATATGATAGGAGTGGACTCTTGCTAGAATATCCCTCGGGTAGTCGGTGCGCCCTGCCAATAATTCCATGGTGTGGAGTTGCTTCTTGGGCCGTGGCCCGTGTTCTGTGGTTTCGGGGGTTACGGACTCCTAGTTCTGTCCTCCATGTCCGCACGTTTGGCTCTCAGTTGCTCCATCTCACCCGAGAGGACATCCTGCGCCTCCATTAATCATGATGCGGTCTTGCTACTTCGCTCACTTTATTTTCAGTGTGACTGACTCTCTCCTGAACTGTTTCCCTAGAAGTGGAAGAGAGGGACCTCATGTTGGACTGTCTCTTAGAGCGCCGGCCATCTCTTTAATGAAAGAGTCTGATGCAGGTTGCTGAGATGGCCTCAGGTAATTGTGGAGGCTGGGACAATTGATCCTGATCTTCATTGCCTGCTATGAAGGGAGCCGCCTGCAGGGGCAGTGTGGTCTGGGGGACTCAGAAGGAGTCTCCTTACCAGCAGCCTGTCTCAGCGCTCCTTGGCTTCTCTGCAGAGACGCCTTCTTCTCCCTGCAGTGAGGATGATGGAGCCGGGCAGACAGAGGCCGGAGCACGTGTAGTGCCGTGGGCTGAGAACTCCTCCAGGCGAGGCATGAGCAGCAGCTGTGGAGTCTCAATGGAGGTATGGTATCCCCCCGCTGTGGAGCTCCGTAGTAGCTTTCAGGATGCTCCAGGATTACACCGCCATCTCGGTGCTCCGCTAGGCCACGCCCCTTGGACGTGTTTCTTGAGTGCTACAATATTACATGTTACATCACTGATTACTCAGAAGGGTCGGTGATCCGGGATTATGCCGATTGCCAAATCAGAGTCAGAAAATAATTTGTCTTCTACCTCATTGGGGTCCTTGCCTTCTTCTGGATCAACATTGGGGGGTAACAGGCTGATTTGGTTGGACGGGCCTAACATACTATGACATCATTATACTGATAGAGCTCTGCCGCTGTAGTTTGACATCACTACACCCCAATGTATGACATCACAGCTGTATCAATCCCAATATGACATCACAGCTCCGCCTTACCCAGTGAGGTCAGGTTGAGGTAATTGTCGGTCATCACCTCTCTGTACAGGTCCTTCTGCGGCGCCTGGAGCCTTCGCCACTCCTCCTCCGAGAAACGAACTGCAACGTCATCAAAGGTCACCGCGCCCTGCGAGAGACAGAGGTCAGCGAGGGGGGCAGCCAGTATAATATATAAGGGGTCTCGGTCACTACTGGGGGTCAGTATGCGGTTACAGGCAGCCTAACGGATCTGGGAGGTCAGTACAATATATTTGGAGGTCTTTATCACTACATGGGGGTCATTATTTTGGGGTTGTTATAGATATGGGGGTCTTCATCACAAATGAGGGGGTCAGTGAGTTATTATATAATACATATGAGGGGTTCTATATCACTAAGTGAGGGAGTCTGTGATTATATAACACTTAAAGAGGGTCTCTATCACTATCTGGGGGTCTTCATCACAAATGAGGGGGGCAGTGAGTGATTATATAATACATATGGGGGTCTTCATCACAAATGAGGGGGTCAGTGAGTTATTATAGAATACTTAAAGGCAGTCTTCATCACTATATGGGGGTCAGCAAGTGATTATAGGGGGTCTCTATCCCAACTTGGCGGTCTTCATCACTATATGGGGGGTCAGCGAGTGATTATAGGGGGTCTCTATCCCAACTTGGCGGTCTTCATCACTATATGGGGGTCAGCAAGTGATTATAGGGGGTCTCTATCCCAACTTGGTGGTCTTCATCACTGTATTGGGGTAAGTGGGTGATTATAGGTAGTCTCTAACCCAACTTGGTGGTCTTCATTACTATATGGGGGGGAGGGGGTCAGTGAATGATTATAATACACGGGGTCTCTATTCCTACCTGGGGGTCTTTGTCAGTTAATGGAGGTCAGTGAGTGATTATAGGGGGTCCTCTACCTCTACTTGGGGGTCCTCATCACTATCTGGGGGTCAGCGAGTGATTATAGGGGGGTCTCTATCACTATCTGGGGGTCTTGAACACTATTTGGGGTTCAGTATAACAGATAAGAGGGTCTCTATCCCTACCTGAGGGGTCTCTCACGATATGGGGGTCTTTATAACTATCTGGGGGGCAGTATAACAGATAAGGGGTCTCTATCTCTACTTGAGGGGGTGGGGGTCTTCATCACTATCTAGAGGTCAGTATGATGGGTAAAGGGGTCTCTATCAATAGCTGGGGGTCAGTATAACAGATAAGGGGGTCTCTATCACTATCTGGGGGGGTCTTTATCACTATCTAGGGGTCAGTATGATGGGTAAGGGGGTCTCTATCAGTATCTGGGGGTCTGTGAGTGATTATATAATACATGTAGGGGGTCTCTATCAGTATCTGGGGGGGCTCCATAGCAGATAAGGGGGTCTCTATCAGTATCTGGGGGGCTCCATAACAGATAAGGGGGTCTCCCAGTATTTGGGGGGCAGGCAGCTGCTGGCAGTCACTGTCACACACTCCGGGGTTCTGTCCCATAATTCGGGGTGCCGGGACTCAGCGGAGTTGTGGGGCGCTTGTGTTTCCCAGTAATGCCTTGCGGCCGGAAGCGGCCTGGACGGGACCATTAGTATCGCTGCGGGGGGCGGAGCGCACCATCTCCCGCGCAGGTAGATCCCCGGACTCTTGTGGCCCCCGCACTCACCTCTCCCCTCATCCCCGCCGCTCCGCGCCCTGCCGTGCCGGCCGTGGCCAGTGGGTGTCGCTGCGCTGCCGGAGTAATGATGACGTCACAGGCGCGCCGCGCTGATTGGTCAGTCCGCGCTTCTTTCTCCTGCCGCCAGGGGGCGATGACTGACGGCGCTGATGACGTCACTGATTCGGTGCCCGCTGTTTGTCGTGACGTCACCTCGGCGCAGGGAGTAAGTAATGCTATTAGTTCAGGCTCCTCACTGTTAATAACCCCTGCAGCCACGGACTGGTGCCGCCATGTTGTGCCAGGTTACAGGGGCCGCCGATCCGCGGAGTATTCCAGACCGCTGCGGTCCCCATATTTCCTCTCCACGGTTTGCGGTGACGTCGATGGTCATGTGACCTGTGGATACTTTTTTCGGGAGGCAAAAGTAATTTTAAAAAGCCTTTTGGCTCCTCTTTTCTGCTCTCAGCGTGCGGCGGCAGTGGTGGTGGTGGTGGTGATGGCGGTGGTGATGACGGCGGCGGCGGTGGCGATGGTGGTGATGGCGGCGGTGGTGGAGGCAGTGGTGGAGGCAGTGTGCGGTGGTGGTGGCGGCGGCAGTGTGCGGTGGTGGTGGTGATGGCGGCGGTGGTGGCAGTGGTGATGGCAGCGGTGGTGGTGGTTGTGTGGTGGCGGCGATGGTGGTGGTGGCGGTCCCAGACGCCTTGCTGCTTCTAAAAATGTTTGTTTTTTTCCGCAGTCGTCTTTGCGTGTTTTCTGCCCATCGGGGACTTGAACCTGCGCTGCGCTGATCGCTCTGACACCCCACTTCCCCCAAAGTAAGCCTTAGTTACAGTTTATAAAAGGGTCAAAGCAGATCGTGTCGCGGCGGCGGCGATACACGGGAGAAAGTAACATTGTGGTGGTACACCGCAGCACTTCTGTACTGCAGTGCATTATTGCTCACCACAGTGGTCACAGGACGAGGCACAGCGCCCGCCCGCTGTGAAGATTGCCCACTGCATATAAGGGGTTAACAGCGGGGATCAGTGTTCTCAGCGATCCCCACGGTCGGCTCCCACAGATGAGGTTTCTGCGAGGCTACGGCCTGCCACAGCGCGTCTACCACCAGGGGGCAGCACAGACCGCAGCGAACGCTTCCATTCACAGATTATACCAGCGAGAGAGCACACCGGCCTATCCAAGATCTCCCCCTCCCCCGCCGCCTCCTCAAGAGGGCCCAGAAAGACGAATACAGAAGAAATATCACAGCGACGGAGCCCGAATAACACCTCTCAGGTCCTGGGAGGATTGGAGGCGTTGTCTCTGTTGCCCCAGTAGTTTGCTTGCTCTGGAGGATTGGGGGAGTTGTCCCAGCTGCCACAGCCGTCCGCTTGCTCTGGAATTCTCCTGAGGATGATTGGGGATGTTGTCTCCGTTGCCCCTGCAGTTCGCTCGCTCTGGAGGATTGGGGGAGTTGTCCCAGTTGCTCGAGCAGTGCGCTCCTTCTGGGAGTCTCCGGAGGTTGATTGGGTAGTTGTCCCGTTGCCCCAGTAGTCCGTTATGGTACAAATATAATTGGCTATTTGTAGCCCTCCGTTGGGATGGGGCTCATATATAATATACAGATGCAGAGAGGGCGCCCCTCCTTATTGAAATACAAATGTTCACACACAGAAATCTGAGACGGTTTTGCACTCAAAACTTAAAGCAACAGACAAACTGAGCCGAGACACAAATACTTGATCAGTCCACTGAGCTCAGGAATGTGACAGCTTTCCACTACATTGATGACATCATAATTATCTGGACCAATACCGAACAAGAACTAATAAAATTCCATGAGAGATTCAATGCATTCCACCCACCATAAACCTGACATTAAGCTACTCGTATACCAAATCAACTTTTTGGACACCAGCATAAAGATTTTTAACAATTTAATACAGACATCCCTGTACCGAAAACCGATTGATCGGCCTACATACCTCAGATGGGACAGTTTCCATCCTAAAACACATCAAAAAGTCCATTGTTTACAACCAGGCCATCAGATACAACCGGATCTGCTCCAACCCAACAGACAGAGAGGAACATTTACACAATCTCAAAAAGACATTTTTAAACCACAGCTACCATCCCACCTCAGTTGATGACCAAATCACCAGAGCCACCAGGATACCCAGAAATCACCAGAGCCACCAGAATACCCAGGAATCACCAGAGCCACCAGGATACCCAGAAATCACCAGAGCCGCCGGGATACCCTGGAATCACCAGAGCCACCAGGATACCCTGGAATCACCAGAGCCACCAGGATACCCTGGAATCACCAGAGCCGCCAGGATACCCTGGAATCACCAGAGCCACCAGGATACCCAGGAATCACCAGGATACCCAGGAATCACCAGAGCCACCAGAATACCCAGGAATCACCAGAGCCACCAGGATACCCAGAAATCACCAGAGCCGCCAGGATACCCAGAAATCACCAGAGCCGCCGGGATATCCAGAAATCACCAGAGCCACCAGGATACCCTGGAATCACCAGAGCCGCCGGGATACCCAGGAATCACCAGAGTCACCAGGATACACAGGAATCACCAGAGTCACCAGGATACACAGGAATCACCAGGATACCCAGGAATCACCAGAGCTACCAGAATACCCAGGAATCACCAGAGCTACCAGGATACCCAGGAATCACCAGAGTCACCAGGATACCCAGGAATCACCAGAGTCACCAGGATACCCAGGAATCACCAGAGTCACCAGGATACCCAGGAATCACCAGAGTCACCAGGATACCCAGGAATCACCAGAGTCACCAGGATACCCAGGAATCACCAGAGTCACCAGGATACCCAGGAATCACCAGAGTCACCAGGATACCCAGGAATCACCAGGATACCCAGGAATCACCAGAGTCACCAGGAGTCACCAGGATACCCAGGAATCACCAGAGTCACCAGGATACCCAGGAATCACCAGAGTCACCAGGATACCCAGGAATCACCAGAGTCACCAGGATACCCAGGAATCACCAGAGTCACCAGGATACCCAGGAATCACCAGAGTCACCAGGATACCCAGGAATCACCAGAGTCACCAGGATACCCAGGAATCACCAGAGTCACCAGGATACCCAGGAATCACCAGAGTCACCAGGATACCCAGGAATCACCAGAGTCACCAGGATACCCAGGAATCACCAGAGTCACCAGAATACCCAGGAATCACCAGAGCCACCAGGATACCTAGGAATCACCAGAGCCACCAGAATACCCAGGAATCACCAGAGCCAAGAGAATACCCAGGAATCACCAGAATACCCAGGAATCACCCCAACACACAGCAGGACTATAAGATCCCTGTAATATAAGGAGCTGTAAGACCTGCTGACATATACTGACTGCGGACAGGATACATAACCCCAACACACAGCAGGACTATAAGATCCCTGTAATATAAGGAGCTGTAAGACCAGCTGACATGTACGGACCACAGACAGGATACATAACCCCAACACACAGCAGGACTATAAGATCCCTGTAAGGTAAGAGGATGTAAGACCTGCTGACATGTACGGACCGTGGACAGGATACATAACCCCAACACACAGCAGGACTATAAGATCCCTGTAATGTAAGGAGCTGTAAGACCTGCTGACATGTACGGACCACAGACAGGATACATAACCCCAACACACAGCAGGACTATAAGATCCCTGTAAGGTAAGGGGATGTAAGACCTGCTGACATGTACGGACCGTGGACAGGATACATAACCCCAACACACAGCAGGACTATAAGATCCCTGTAATGTAAGGAGCTGTAAGACCTGCTGACATGTACGGACCGCAGACAGGATACAGATCCCCAACACACAGCAGGACTATAAGATCCCTGTAATGTAAGGAGCTGTAACACCTGCTGACATGTACGGACCGCGGACAGGATGCATAACTCCAACACACAGCAGGACTATAAGATCCCTGTAATGTAAGGAGCTGTAAGACCTGCTGACATGTACAGACCGCAGACAGGATACAGATCCCCAACACACAGCAGGACTATAAGATCCCTGTAATGTAAGGAGCTGTAAGACCTGCTGACATGTACGGACCGCGGACAGGATACAGATCCCCAACACACAGCAGGACTATAAGATCCCTGTAATGTAAGGAGCTGTAAGACCTGCTGACATGTACGGACCGCAGACTGGATACATAACCCCAACACACAGCAGGACTATAAGATCCCTGTAATGTAAGGAGCTGTAAGACCTGCTGACATGTACGGACCGCAGACAGAATGCATAACCCCAACACACAGCAGGACTATAAGATCCCTGTAATGTAAGGAGCTGTAAGACCGGCTGACATGTACGGACCGCAGACAAGATACAGATCCGCAACACACAGCAGGACTATAAGATCCCTGTAATGTAAGGAGCTGTAAGACCTGCTGACATGTACAGACCGCAGACAGGATACAGATCCCCAACACACAGCAGGACTATAAGATCCCTGTAATGTAAGGAGCTGTAAGACCTGCTGACATGTACGGACCGCGGACAGGATACAGATCCGCAACACACAGCAGGACTATAGGATCCCTGTAATGTAAGGAGCTGTAAGACCTGCTGACATGTACGGACCGCAGACAGGATACATAACCCCAACACACAGGACTATAAGATCCCTGTAATGTAAGGAGCTGTAAGACCTGCTGACATGTACGGACCGCAGACAGGATACATAACCCCAACAAACAGCAGGACTATAAGATCCCTGTAATGTAAGGAGCTGTAAGACCTGCTGACATGTACAGACAGCGGACAGGATACAGATACCCAACACACAGCAGGACTATAAGATCCCTGTAATGTAAGGAGGTGTAAGACCTGCTGACATGTACGGACCGCAGACAGGATACATAACCCCAACACACAGCAGGACTATAAGATCCCTGTAATGTAAGGAGCTGTAAGACCTGCTGACATGTACAGACCGCAGACAGGATACAGATCCCCAACACACAGCAGGACTATAAGATCCCTGTAATGTAAGGAGGTGTAAGACCTGCTGACATGTACGGACCGCAGACAGGATACAGATCCCCAACACACAGCAGGACTATAAGATCCCTGTAATGTAAGAAGCTGTAAGACCTGCTGACATGTACGGACAGCAGACAGGCTACAGATCCCCAACGCACAGCAGGGCTATAAGATCCCGGGGACATTCACATGTTCCATGTCTAATGTTGTGTACTTGATCCGCTGCAGTAAAAGTCCTAGGGGGGCCTTTATTTTGGGGAAACCGGACAACAACTGAGAGTGAGGATGAGATCTTATCACTACTAGAGATGAGCGAGCACCAAAATGCTCGGGTGCTCGTTACTCGGGACGAAATTTCTGCGATGCTCGAGGGTTCGTTTCGAGTAACGAGCCCCATTGAAGTCAATGGGCGACCCGAGCATTTTTGTATATCGCCGATGCTCGCTAAGGTTTTCATTTGTGAAAATCTGGGCAATTCAAGAAAGTGATGGGAACGACACAGAAACGGATAGGGCAGGCGAGGGGCTACATGTTGGGCTGCATCTCAAGTTCCCAGGTCCCACTATTAAGCCACAATAGCGGCAAGAGTGCCCCCCCCCCCCCCCTCCCAACAACTTTTACTTCTGAAAAGCCCTCATTAGCAATGCATACCTTAGCTAAGCACCACACTACCTCCAACAAAGCACAATCACTGCCTGCATGACACTCCGCTGCCACTTCTCCTGGGTTACATGCTGCCCAACCCCCCCCCCCCCCCCACGACCCAGTGTCCACAGCACACACCAAAGTGTCCCTGCGCAGCCTTCAGCTGCCCTCATGCCACGCCACACACATGTCTATTTATAAGTGCGTCTGCCATGAGGAGGAACCGCAGGCACACACTGCAGAGGGTTGGCACGGCTAGGCAGCGACCCTCTTTAAAAGGGGCGGGGCGATAGCCCACAATGCTGTACAGAAGCAATGAGAAATATAATCCTGTGCCACCGCCATCAGGAGCTGCACACGTGGGCATAGCAATGGGGAACCTATGTGCCACACACTATTCATTCTGTCAAGGTGTCTGCATGCCCCAGTCAGACCGCGGTTTTTTATAAATAGTCACAGGCAGGTACAACTCCGCAATGGGAATTCCGTGTGCACCCACAGCATGGGTGGCTCCCTGGAACCCACCGGCTGTACATTAATATATCCCATTGCATTGCCCATCACAGCTGAGGTAATGTCGTGCTTAATGCAGGTGGGCTTCGGCCCACACTGCATGTCCCAGTCAGACTGGGGTTCTTTAGAAGTGGACACATGCAGTTACAACTCCCTGTGGACCGACAGCATGGGTGGCTCCCTGGAACCCACCGGCGGTACATAAATACATCCCATTGCAGTGCCCAACACAGCGGATGTAACGTCAGCTGTAATGCAGGTGGGCTAAAAATTAATTGGATTACACTGTAGGCGAGGGCCCCAAAAAATTGGTGTACCAACAGTACTAAAGTACGTCAGAAAAATTGGCCATGGCCAGCCAAGAGGGCAGGTGAAACCCATTAATCGCTTTGGTTAATGTGGCTTAATTGGTAACTAGGCCTGGAGGCAGCCCAGTAAAAATAAAAATTGGTTCAGGTGCAAGTTTCAACGCTTTAATGAGCATTGAAACGTATAAAAGACTGAGCCTTGTGGGCCTAAGAAAAATTGCCCGTTCGCCGTGATTACGTCAGGTTTCAGGAGGAGGAGCAGGAGGAGGAGGATGAATAGAATACACAGATTGATGAAGCTAAAAGGTCCCTGTTTTTGATGGTGATAGAGAACGATGCTTCCATCCGCGGGTGCAGCCTACGTATTGCTTAGGTATCGCTGCTGTCCGCTGGTGGAGAAGAGAAGTCAGGGGAAATCCAGGCTTTGTTCATCTTGATGAGTGTAAGCCTGTCGGCACTGTCGGTTGACAGGCGAGTACGCTTATCTGTGATGATTCCCCCAGCTGCACTAAACACCCTCTCTGACAAGACGCTAGCCGCAGGACAAGCAAGCACCTCCAGGGCATACAGCACGAGTTCAGGCCACGTGTCCAGCTTCGACACCCAGTAGTTGTAGGGGGCAGAGGCGTCACCGAGGACGGTCGTGCGATCGGCTACGTACTCCCTCACCATCCTGTTACAGTGCTCCCGCCGACTCAGCCTTGACTGGGGAGCGGTGACACAGTCTTGCTGGGGAGCCAGAAAGCTGTCAAAGGCCTTAGAGAGTGTTCCCCTGCCTGTGCTGTACATGCTGCCTGATCTCCGCGCCTCCCCTGCTACCTGGCCCTCGGAACTGCGCTTTCTGCCACTAGTGCTGTCAGATTGGAATTTTACCATCAGCTTGTCCGCCAGGGTCCTGTGGTATAGCATCACTCTCGAACCCCTTTCCTCTTCGGGAATGAGAGTGGAAAGGTTCTCCTTATACCGTGGGTCAAGCAGTGTGTACACCCAGTAATCCGTAGTGGCCAGAATGCGTGTAACACGAGGGTCACGAGAAAGGCATCCTAACATGAAGTCAGCCATGTGTGCCAGGGTACCTGTACGCAACACATGGCTGTCCTCACTAGGAAGATCACTTTCAGGATCCTCCTCCTCCTCCTCCGGCCATACACGCTGAAAGGATGACAGGCAAGCAGCATGTGTACCCTCAGCAGTGGCCCAAGCTGTCTCTTCCCCTTCCTCCCCATGCTCCTCCCCCTCCTCCTCCTCAACGCGCTGAGATATAGACATGAGGGTGCTCTGACTATCCAGCGACATACTGTCTTCCCACGCCTCCGTTTCCGAGTGCAAAGCGTCTGCCTTTATGCTTTGCAGGGAACTTCTCAAGAGGCATAGCAGAGGAATGGTGACGCTAATGATTGTAGCATCCCCGCTCACCATCTGGGTAGACTCCTCAAAGTTTCCAAGGACCTGGCAGATGTCTGCCAACCAGGCCCACTCTTCTGTAAAGAATTGAGGAGGCTGACTCCCACTACGCCGCCCATGTTGGAGTTGGTATTCCATTATAGCTCTACGCTGCTCATAGAGCCTGGCCAACATGTGGAGCGTAGAGTTCCACCGTGTGGGCACGTCGCACAGCAGTCGGTGCCCTGGCAGATTAAACCGATGTTGCAGGGTCCGCAGGGTGGCAGCGTCCGTCTTGGAGTTGCGGAAATGTGCGCAGAGCCGGCGCACCTTTCCGAGCAGGTATGACAAGTGTGGGTAGCTTTTCAGAAAGCGCTGAACCACCAAATTAAAGACATAGGCCAGGCATGGCACGTGCGTGAGGCTGCCGAGCTGCAGAGCCTCCACCAGGTTACGGCCGTTGTCACACACGACCATGCCCGGTTGGAGGCTCAGCGGCGCAAGCCAGTGGTCGGTCTGCTCTGTCAGACCCTGCAGCAGTTCTTGGGCTGTGTGCCTCTTCTCTCCTAAGCTGAGTAGTTTCAGCACGGCCTGCTGACGCTTGCCCACCGCTGTGCTGCCACGCCGCGTGACACCGACTGCTGGCGACGTGCTGCTGCTGCTGACACATCTTGATTGCGAGACAGAGGTTGCGTTGGAGGAGGAGGGGGGTGGTTTAGTGGAGGAAGCATACACCGCTGCAGATACCAGCACCGAGCTGGGGCCCGCAATTCTGGGGGTGGGTAGGACGTGAGCGGTCCCAGGCTCTGACTCTGTCCCAGCCTCCACTAAATTCACCCAATGTGCCGTCAGGGAGATATAGTGGCCCTGCCCGCTTGTGCTTGTCCACGTGTCCGTTGTTAAGTGGACCTTGGCAGTAACCGCGTTGATGAGGGCGCGTACAATGTTGCGGGAGACGTGGTCGTGCAGGGCTGGGACGGCACATCGGGAAAAGTAGTGGGAACTGGGAACCGAGTAGCGCGGGGCCGCCGCCATCATGCTTTTGAAAGCCTCCGTTTCCACAAGCCTATACGGCAGCATCTCCAGGCTGATCAATTTGGCAATGTGCACGTTTAACGCTTGAGCGTGCGGGTGCGTGGCGGCGTACTTGCGCTTGCACTCAAACAGTGGCGCTAGCGACGTCTGGACGCTGCGCTGAGAGACATTGCTGGATGGGGCCGAGGACAGCGGAGGTGAGGGTGTGGGTGCAGGCCAGGAGACGGTAGTGCCTGTGTCCTCAGAGGGGGGTTGGATCTCAGTGGCAGGTTGGGGCACAGGGGGAGAGGCAGTGGTGCAAACCGGAGGCGGTGAACGGCCTTCGTCCCACCTTGTGGGGTGCTTGGCCATCATATGCCTGCGCATGCTGGTGGTGGCTCCCCAGCTGATCCTGGCGCGACAAAGGTTGCACACCACTGTTCGTCGGTCGTCAGGCGTCTCTGTGAAAAACTGCCACACCGTAGAGCACCTTGACCTCTGCAGGGTGGCATGGCGTGAGGGGGCGCTTTGGGAAACAGTTGGTGGATTATTCGGTCTGGCCCTGCCTCTACCCCTGGCCACCGCACTGGCTCGGCCTGTGCCCACACCCTGACTTGGGCCTCCGCGTCCTCGCCCGCGTCCACTTCCTCTAGGCCTACCCCTACCCCTCAGCATGGTGTACTACCAGTAGTGCAGAAACAGAACGCTGTAATTAAATGTGCCACTTATTGGCCTGTGGTTGGAGGCTGACTTCGCTTACCGAACGCACAGCAGAGCCAGGAAATAATTTTGCGCAAGCCTGCTGTAACACTTAGCTGGCTGCGTATGAATTAGGAGGGCAACTACCCCCAGCACAGACCCAGTACACTGAGGACAGTCACAGGCAGCCGAAATAGATTTTTTTCCCCAAATGTTTTTGGAAAGACCCACTGCCTATATTCAATAAATATATGTCTTCTGTCCCTGCCTCACCACCACTACTGGCCCTGGACTATGTATAATTACTGCAGGGCACAATGCTCTGCACGGCCGATATACCAAAAAAAAAAAAAGTGCAACACTGCAAAAAGCAGCCTCCACACTACTGCACACGGTTAGATGTGGCCCTAAGAAGGACCGTTGGGGTTCTTGAAGCCTAAAATAACTCCTAACGCTCTCCCTATAGCAGCTCCGGCACCAACAGCACTTTCCCTCCTCTATGTCAGAATAAATCTGAGGCGAGCCGCGGGAGGGGCCGATTTATATACTCAGGTGACACCTGATCTCCCCAGCCACTCACTGCAGGGGGGTGGTATAGGGCTTGAACGTCACAGGGGGAAGTTGTAATGCCTTCCCTGTCTTTCTATTGGCCAGAAAAGCGTGCTAACGTCTCAGAGATGAAAGTGAAAGTAACTCGAACATCGCGTGGTGCTCGTTACGAGTAAGGAGCATCTCGAACACGCTAATACTCGAACGAGTATCAAGCTCGGACGAGTACGTTCGCTCATCTCTAATCACCACTCAATTACAGGGGGAAAGATAGAATTACCTGTGGCAAAACATTTTTGTGGTCAGGGACACATCATAGAGCAGATGAGAGTTATCGTACTGAAGGGCAACTTCACATCATAGCATCACAGAAGAATTTGGGAATACAGGATTCTTACATAAAAGGAAAATATGAAAGGTCTGAAGGAGGTCAAGAGGGATGTCCTCCTCCCAATCATTTTTTTTTTCTTTTTAAACTTCATAAAATTCAGAACTTGACTTGTAAGAATGTTGCCATCCAATAGGTGGTGCTGCATCTCCTTCCATGTGCAGGTCGAAGGAGAGATAAGACACATCCTAAAAATGTCACATTCCTGAGCTCAGTGGACTGATCAAGTATTTATGTCTCGGCTCAGTTTGTCTGTTGCTTTAAGTTTTGAGTGCAAAACAGTCTCAAATGTCTGCGTGTGAACATTTGTATTTCAATCAAGAGGGGCGCCCTCTCTGCATCTGTATATTATATATGAGCCCCATCCAAGCCAGTTCCATTTTAGAGTAAGGAAGGATCGATAGGTGATCCGAAAGCTGCTGTAACATCATGTATGTTTGTTGGCCATTAATAGGTCTCATATCTACAAGATGGCTTGGCTTCTCTCACTGAGGACAATCACACTTTGCTCTACTGGCGACATCGGAACAAACCACCTTTTTTTTGTTTTGTCTTAAGACTGAACTGGGGCCTTTATGTATGCTTGGAGCTGGGTGCCGCCATTGTTTTAAGAATCAGTCTTGTTCGTCTGATCTGGCTCTATTTGAGGAATGGTCACTTCAGATTGTGACATTTCTGGATAAATAACTCCATGCATTGCCGTGTGAGATACAAACATTCAAGCCATAAATCCTACTAACTAGAAGGACAGGAGAGGGTTTGGGGGAACCAGAAGCATGTTGGACCTGGGATGGGGAGCGCCCTCTTACAGTGCGGTTCCCAAGAGGCCCCCTGTTCTCTGACTTCGCCGTTGCTTCTCCGGTTGATGCACAAAGCAGATAAGTATACCGAAGGCTCTTGGTGATGGGAGTATTCATGTAACCGATGTTTAAGAATTGTTTACACAACATATATCCAATATCACCGATTTTTATATAACTTGGATTTATTTTATCATTTATTCATTTGTATTAATACCTTGTGTTCCATCAGCCCGCTTGTCCTACTTTAAAGCCGTATCTGACCTTATTGTTTTCAAGTTGGTAAAGCATAAATGGCGCTGTGAACCGAATCCGCAGAAGGTTCAGTGGTTGATATTTAGCAAAATTCTGATAATCTGGAATTTTAAGAATTCTCTCTAATAATCCGGAGAATAGTGTGATATTGCATAAAAACGTCTATTTTTAAGAAAAATAATGTTTTGAGTGAATCTGTTGAGATTCCAGGGTGGGAGCAGGCTCCCTATAATACTTTGGCTACTGAGTGGTCACAACGTGTGGGTTTAAGTGAATCATGGGAAAGGTGTTGGCGTGTTGGCAAAAAGTCACATTAAGGAAAGAAAAGGATTTCCTGAATGTGTGCAGACGGGGATGGATGTTGTTAGCAGCCTATCGTATACAATGAGAAGAGAAAGCGAGAATGGTGACAAGTGCAAGAATTAGAGAAGCAGCTGTGTAATGCAGAGAGTACACTGAATATGGCACTGGAAATAACTGGGATTCTAGCAGTAGTGAAGAGGATGATGAGGGTTGGGGTGAACAAAGAAGAGAAGATTCCTTATCTGTTGAGGCTAAACCAGCGATTAGCAGAGAGCAGGTAGATACTCTTGGTAATGGTCAAGTTTACTAAGCCAATAGAAGATATTTCTGAACAAGATATAACAGATCTTTTTAGTAGATTTCAGCAGAAGTCAGGAGAACGTTTAATAGCTTGTCTGGTACGCCTGTATGATCAGGGAGCGTCAGGGGTTAACTTGGAAGCACAGGATGTGAAGAAGTCTCACACCCTGGAATCCAATGCATCAGATGGAGGCGTATATTGGCGGCTGATGTATGCTCCTGTGAATAAGCCCTCAGTCATGGACCAAATGTCCAAACAAGGAGGGTTAACAGATGTGTCAGCTGCAGCAGCCCAGGGGTTAATGAGAAATACCCCAGTGCAGCTGATTGGCCAATGATAGACAGAGGTCTAAGGTAAGAGATTGTATTCAGCGGATTAAAGAAGAGATGATGAAAGTAGCTATTGTTGTGGGACATGCCGATGAGATGATACAGATGCCTGTCTGGTGGGTGTGAGGAATAACGTTATTAGATGTGCCCCGCCAGCAGTGGGTGTGAGGGGTAACGTTATTAGATGTGCCCCGCCAGCGGTGGGTGTGAGGGGTAACGTTATTAGATGTGCCCCGCCAGCGGTGGGTGTGAGGAATAACGTTATTAGATGTGCCCCGCCAGTGGTGGGTGTGAGGGGTAACGTTATTAGATGTGCCCCGCCAGCGGTGGGTGTGAGGGATAACGTTATTAGATGTGCCCCGCCAGCGGTGGGTGTGAGGGATAACGTTATTAGATGTGCCCCGCCAGCGGTGGGTGTGAGGGATAACGTTATTAGATGTGCCCCGCCAGCGGTGGGTGTGAGGGATAACGTTATTAGATGTGCCCCGCCAGCGGTGGGTGTGAGGGGTAACGTTATTAGATGTGCCCCGCCAGCGTACAAGTCTGTTATCATGGCTTTATTGGTGAACCAGACAGCGCAGGAAACAGGAGCCGTCCTGGAGGGGGTCAGACAATTGGGAGACCGAGGAGAATGGGGGCCCCAGCAATACTCTGCCAGAGAAACCGGAGATGGGGAGCCGAGTACTGGCGATAAGGCTCAGGTCACCAGGAAAGAAAGGTTGGTAACTTAAGCATATCCCATACTTATCATTTAATATTACTACAAACTGTTGCCATCCACTGATTCATTACATTGACTCAAGTCATATGTATTTTATTAGTCCAGCTGGATTATAAATTCCAATACTCTAAATAAAGCGAGAAGTGGGATCTTCATCCAATTGTTCTGGTACCTTTATTGGAACCTCCGGAGAGTTGTGCCGACACAGCAGATTTTTCTTTTAGCATATTCTAACCTCCCTCCATCGGTGGGTTAATCTGGGTGGCAGCACCTCCTGCTATCTACCATATCCAAGCTAAGCACTTTAAGACCAGGGTATCTTCCCAGGCCTTTAGTCCCAATCTTCACTATGGGTTTGCTCCACTTCTCTCTCCACGTGGCAAGAGAGACGTCCGTCCTTCCATGTCGCTGGAACAACCCACTGCAGCGAGGCTTGATGATTTATATTCAGAGGTAACATCATTGAGGAAAGAGTTAAAACAGGAAAAGGAGGAGGAGTCACAGCAAGATGGAAATCCCAATCCTCAATCGAAGAACCCAGGAGACTCAAGATGGCGTGAGCAGGAAGGAGATGTTGCCAGTCTTATTGAAAGATGGGGGGGATAGATGGGATCCGTACAGATAAGATGTGGAGGATGTATAAGAGGGGTTAGATGACCCGGGGAGAATCAGAGAGAGAACCACCTGATAGAACCCCAAATGCTCCAATGTGGGGAGATTACAAGGACTGTTCTAATCTGAGGTTTAATGTGATGCTTGCCTCGTTAGGTTATGTTTGGAGCTCTAGGATGATGATGTGCCGGCTGAGATCGCCGATTCTGAAAAATACTCAAGTACCTTTTCTAATGATAGGTTTTATTTTGCAGAGCAGAAGCCAAGACTGTTTGTTTGGGGGAGGGGATGCTAATATCTGTTGTGTTTGCAGGAATACAAGAGCAGAACCTTGGTCATTCATTGACCTGTGAGATCACCAAACAATGGATACAATAGATGGGGATCGCTTTGCTTCACTATCCCTTGTAAAACCAACCACAAATGTCTAAATTCAGACAAGGTTTTTTAAATTTCCATTTTTTGAACTCGTGTGTTGAAATAACAGTCGCAGAGGTTGTTCCTGCCGTTCAGCCGGGACACGGCCGTGGCTGTTTCAGGCCTCCACAAGTACAGCTTGTACACGCCGTCCTTGCTGCACTCATCCCTCTTCACCGCTCCTGCCTTCCTTCCACCACACTGAACGCTACAATGCTGACTGCACCGAGGGTTGTCCTTCCGCTACAGGGAGCTGAATTTCCCTACCTCAGCGGTGGATGTTGTCAGTTTGTCTTCACTCTCCAGCCCTCCTTGAAGATCTCCAGATTCAGTGACCCCCAACTCACACGGTCTGCAATAACATTGAGGGGTCTCTGCATGTGACCTGCAGCAAGATGGGTGGGGTTCTCTGCCCATGGCAAGATCAGTCCCAGCTTGTTTAGAAGATGTGGAGATCTACTGCCCCCCAGGCCAGAAGTCATGTTGGCTGCCTTCCCCTCGGATACACATGGAAGGGCTGTGTGAATAGCAAGTTCTCACAGATTGCATGTCAATGATGTTTGCTGTGTAGTGCAAGTGTCTCTATCACAGGTCTGGCTTGGGGCTAGAACCTTGTGTTGTAGCCACTACTGGAGTGTAGCGTGGTCAAGGAGTAGCCAGGGTCTGGTACACAAGATGGTGGTGCCGTACAGAAGGTTCAGGCAGCAGAGTAGTCAGGAGGGAGCCGTGGTCTGTTACACAAGATGGCAGTGTGGTGCAGAGGAGGCAGGAGATAGCCGAGGTCTGGTACACAAGATGGCGGTGCAGTACAGAGGGTCAGGCAGCAGAGTAGTCAGGAGGGAGCCAAGGTCCGGTATACAAGATGGCAGTGCACTACAAAGGGTTCAAGCAGTAGAGGAGTCAGGAGATAGCCAAGGTCTGATACACAAGATGGGGGTGCAGTACAGTTGGTTCAGGGAGCAGAGTAGTCAGGAGGGGGCTGAGGTCTGGTACACAAGATGATGATCAAATGGTAAGAGGCAGGTCAGCAGGGAGGAAGCTTGATTACAGGCACAACAAATGCACAATGGTGCAGTGGAAGGGCCAGGCTTATATAGGAAATCTATTCGGGGCAGGGCGGAGCCAACCCAGGGAACTAAATCAGAAATGCAGGAACCAGGCTAAGGGAGCTGTCCAGAAAGCTGAATATCTTAGCAGGGAAAACCACTGCTTGGGGCACAGGAGGTCCCAGGTTTGATCCCTGACAGTCTCGCTCTGGCTCTCCATCTTGATTTTTCCCTACCCAACCCCGTTGGGATATATTCGTTGAAAGCAAGCTCCATCAAGGCAGGACCATAGACTTTCTATCTACCACATCTCCACCCTTTGAGAGAGCCTTCTTGTTGGGGTGCAGTTTCAAATGCACAAGCCTTCTTCTTGTAGAGGTGTGTCCCTGGGTCAAAGAAACTGCATCTGAAGTTGCTGACATGAGGCCCAGAGCTCTGATGAGGGTTGTTTGTCCGTCGAGGGACTATCACACCCTTTGCGGGAGTTAGGAGACTTCTCTGTAAGGGCACTTCCACAGTTACTGGAATATTCCACCACATGCATTAGACTATCACGCCACACAAAGATCTGCACCAAAATCTGCTTTTTAAGGTCGGTTTCACAAATTTTGTGCAAATATAAAACCCATTATTTTTAATAGCGTCATATACCTGAGCGGTGTTTTATGTCCTACCTTTTTGCATTCCTTGAAACGCATCGCCCATTGTTTTCAATTGGACAGTCAAACACATCACACGTCGCACATTGAAAACAATGGGAAACACTTGCCAATCGTCTTAACGTGCCTGAAAGCCAGAAAGACCGCCTCACATCGATGTAAACAACGTAGGTTGGCAAGAGCAATATTGGGCAGAGTTTCTCGGCCCGATATGCTCCTTGCGTGTAGATAGCCTAACATGCAGAGTTTGACACAGATTTGCAAATGGCTAATTTCTGCCTCAAGTCTAAGTAAAAATCCAGGTGTTGGGTGTGCGGACTGATTCCTGAGCAGCATATTCCGGTACGTGTGAAAGCACTCTCTAGCCAACCGTGGAAGCCTCCTTGTAGCGGCAGGACAAATATCTGACTTGTTCCCATTTATAATCCTGCCATGCTGATGGAGGAAGGAGAGAGCCCCCCCCCCCCCCCCCCGTGTCTGCATTCCTGTACGCAGTGCAGATACCAGGCGGCGAGGGCCAGGGTCACAGACTGTATGTGGCAACCGGAGGACTGGATCTACAGAGCAAGTCTGGAGGTCCACTATGGGTTGGGTCACCTTTACTACTGGGACAATGTTGGAAGTCACTATTAGGACAACATTTCATGCTTCAACCCAGGCACCATAAAGACTTGTGGCGCCCCTGCTGAGTACAGCTCCACGCTGGGGTGCAATTTGCAGGTATTTCCTGGGAGAATTAGTCGGTTGTGAAAGTAGGTGTCCTTCAGGTTCAAGGTGGCCATATAAGCTCCTCGCTGCAGAAGGACAAAGACCAAATTGATCATTGCCACGCGAAATTTCTTCTTCCAAAAATAAAGAATGAAGTTGATGATGGTCCATGAAGGTTTTGGTACTACAAGCAGTATAGACCTCCTTTTTTAAGTAATGAATAGATCTTCAAGGAGCCTTTTCTGCAAGTTCTCCAAGATAGAACATTCTAGAGCTTCTCACAGGGAAGGCAATTTGTCTGAACAAGTTTGTGTAGTGGAAGACATGAAATCTATGGAATACCCTGACTAGATGATATTTAGGAGCCCAGTGGGATAACAAGGAGAGGAAGAGCAGATAGATGAGGAAAGTCGAGATAGTGAAAAGGAAATGATGGAGATAGGGATGACCGGTATCAGTTGGGTGAGAGGAGATAACCGTCACCAGCGCGGTGAGGGGAGAGATGGTGATGACCGGCACCAGCGGGGTGAGGGCAGAGATGGTGATGACCGGCACCAGCAGGGTGAGGGCAGAGATGGTGGATGACCGGCACCAGCGGGGTAAGAGGAGATGACAGTCACCGGCGCGGTGAGGGAATAGATGGTGATGACCGGCACCGGCGGGGCGAGGGCAGAGATGGTGATGACCGGCGGGGCGAGGGCAGAGATGGTGATGACCGGCACCGGTGGGGCGAGGGCAGAGATGGTGATGACCGGCACCGGCGGGGCGAGGGCAGAAATGGTGATGACCGGCGGGGCGAGGGCAGAGATGGTGATGACCGGCACCGGCCGGGCGAGGGGAAAGACGACGACCGGCACCATCGGGGCGAGAGGAAAGAAGACGACCGGCACCAGCGAGGTGAGAGGAAAGAAGACGACCGGCACCAGCGGGGTGAGAGGAGAGGAGATGACTTCTGTAGTGTTCATTTTTCTCTCCTTCAACCCAATAATTGAAGACCAGAACTCCAGATTTCAAACACAAATTCAATAAATTTACAGACAAGTCACAAACAGTACACAAAAGGGGCGAGGGCAGAGATGGTGATGACCGGCACCAGCCGGGCGAGGGGAGAGATGGTGATGACCGGCACGGGCGGGGCGAGGGCAGAGATGGTGATGACCAGCAGCGGCTGGGCGAGGGCAGAGATGGTGATGACCGGCACCAGCGGGGCGAGGGCAGAGATGGTGATGACCGGCACCAGCGGGGCGCGGGCAGAGATGGTGATGACCGGCACCAGCGGGGCGAGGGGAGAGATGGTGATGACCGGCACCAGCCGGGTGAGGAGAAAGACGACGACCGGCACCAGCGGGGTGAGGGGAAAGACGACGACCGGCACCAGCGGGGTGAGGGGAAAGACGACGACAGGCACCAGCGGGGTGAGGGGAAAGACGACGACAGGCACCAGCGGGGTGAGGGGAAAGACGACGACAGGCACCAGCGGGGTGAGGGGAAAGACGACGACAGGCACCAGCGGGGTGAGGGGAAAGACGACGACAGGCACCAGCGGGGTGAGGGGAAAGACGACGACAGGCACCAGCGGGGTGAGGGGAAAGACGACGACCGGCAGCAGCGGGGTGAGGGGAAAGACGACGACCGGCAGCAGCGGGGTGAGGGGAAAGACGACGACCGGCAGCAGCGGGGTGAGGGGAAAGACGACGACCGGCAGCAGCGGGGTGAGGGGAAAGACGACGACCGGCAGCAGCGGGGTGAGGGGAAAGACGACGACCGGCAGCAGCGGGGTGAGGGGAAAGACGACGACCGGCACCAGCGGGGTGAGGGGAAAGAAGACGACCGGCACCAGCGGGGTGAGGGGAAAGAAGACGACCGGCACCAGCGGGGTGAGGGGAAAGAAGACGACCGGCACCAGCGGGGTGAGGGGAAAGAAGACGACCGGCACCAGCGGGGTGAGGGGAAAGAAGACGACCGGCACCAGCGGGGTGAGGGGAAAGAAGACGACCGGCACCAGCGGGGTGAGAGGAGAGGAGACGACTGGCACCAGCGGAGTAAGAGGAGAGGAGACGACTTCTGTAGTGTTCATTTTTCTCTCTTTCTACCCAATAATTGAAGACCAGAACTCCAGATTTCAAACAAAAATTCAATAAATTTACAAACAAGTCACAAACAGTACACAAAAGGAGCGAGGGCAGAGATGGTGATGAACGGCACCAGCGGGGCGAGGGCAGAGATGGTGATGACCGGCACCGGCCGGGCGAGGGGAGAGATGGTGACGACCGGCACCAGCCGGGCGAGGGGAAAGACGGCGACCGGCACAAGCGGGGTGAGAGGAAAGAAGACGACCGGCACCAGCGGGGTGAGATGAAAGAAAACGACCGGCACCATCGGGGTGAGAGGAGAGGAGATGACTTCTGTAGTGTTCATTTTTCTCTCTTTCTACCCAACAATTGAAGACCAGAACTCCAGATTTCAAACACAAATTCAATAAATTTACAGACAAGTCACAAACAGTACACAAAAGACGCCAATATATAAGATTTACAGCTTAAAACGGAGTCGTTGTGTAAACCGAGGCAGACGTGAGATGTCAGGAACCTCCCAGGACAGCAGGGTGCTGAAAAGTCTCTATGCCTAGAAGACGCAGCGCCTACTGGTGGTTGCTTTCTATAGTACAAGTGGAGGCTGCACTCTGCATCATCCCCATAACACAGGGACCCCACTAGAGAGCCTCCACCTATAGCTGCAGTGCAGTCTGTACAACAGGAGCTGATCCCATCCAAGTCGGGCTTTAGACTTTCTACCAAATCTGAATCACATACGGTCTTATACTAGTCACAGCTAGAGCTGCGCTCAGAATTCAGGCAGATATCCCCTATTGAGAGACAGCTGTAAACACCACCTTACAGAATGCACTGCAGCAGAGGAGGTCTTCACCAACAGGCGGACTTCAGAGCTACCAATAAACCACCATAATGGCCACTGCAACTCTGGACATGACTGGAGTATATCAGAAAGTGTAGCTCTGGATGTGACTAGAACCAGAATAGGAAGGAAAGCACCCCGGCTGCTGCCCATCCACCAACTAGCAGCATCTTGGCTCGTCTGTCCCTACAGCACTCGCTCACTGAGACAAAGCGCCCAGAAAAAAAGGCTCCCTTAACATTTGGCAAATGACTGGGTTCACAGGGCAGTGACCGCGTATTGCACCTTACATATACTGTTGACAGAAGTATTGGCCCCACCAGTCCTGCGCTGGCAGGCAATGTGTGAGTGTTAGGTATAAAAGACATGATCACACAGGAGATCCCAGTACAGAAACCATCAGATGCCCCTGGTTGTATAGCTGACAACGGGGTCTGGTGGGGGGATGTCACCAGGTGTAGAGCTGACAACGGGGTCTGGTGGTGGGATGTCACCAGGTGTAGAGCTGACAACAGGGTCTGGTGGTGGGATGTCACCAGGTGTAGAGCTGACAACGGGGTCTGGTGGGGGAATGTCATCAGGTGTAGAGCTGACAACTGGGTCTGGTGGGGGGGATGTCACCAGGTGTGGAGACGAAAAAGGGGTATGGCTGGGGGATGTCACCAGGTGTAGAGCTAACAACGGGGTCTGGTGGTGGGATGTCACCTGGTGTAGAGCTGACAACAGGGTCTGGTGGGGGGATGTCACCAGGTGTAGAGCTGACAATGGGGTTGGATGGGGGGATGTCACCAGGTGTAGAGCTGACAATGGGGTCTGGTGGGAGAATGTCACCAGGTGTAGACCTGACAATGGGGTCTGATGGGGGAATGTCACCAGGTGTAGAGCTGACAACGGGGTCTGGTGGGGGGGATGTCACCAGGTGTAGAGCTGACAATGGGGTCTGGCGGGGGGATACACCAGGTGTAGAGCTGACAACGGGGTCTGGCTGGGGGATGTCACCAGGTGTAGAGCTGACAACGGGGTCTGGCTGGGGGATGTCACCAGGTGTAGAGCTGACAACGGGGTCTGGCTGGGGGATGTCACCAGGTGTAGAGCTGACAACAGGGTCTGGCTGGGGGATGTCACCAGGTGTAGAGCCGACAACGCGGTCTGGTGGTGGGATGTCACCAGGTGTAGAGCAGACAACAGGGTCTGGTAGTGGGATGTCACCAGGTGTAGAGCTGACAACGGGGTCTGGTAGTGGGATGTCACCAGGTGTAGAGCTGACAACGGGGTCTGGTCGGGAGAGGTTACCAGGTGTAGAGCTCTCAACGGGGTCTGGTGGTGGGATGTCACCAGGTGTAGAGCTGACAATGGGGTCTGATGGGGGAATGTCACCAGGTGTAGAGCTGACAACGGGGTCTGGCGGGGGGGGGGATGTCACCAGGTGTAGAGCTGACAACGGGGTCTGGTGGTGGGATGTCACCAGGTGTAGAGCTGACAACAGGGTCTGGTGGTGGGATGTCACCAGGTGTAGAGCTGACAACGGGGTCTGGTGGGGGAATGTCATCAGGTGTAGAGCTGACAACTGGGTCTGGTGGGGGGGATGTCACCAGGTGTGGAGACGAAAAAGGGGTATGGCTGGGGGATGTCACCAGGTGTAGAGCTAACAACGGGGTCTGGTGGTGGGATGTCACCTGGTGTAGAGCTGACAACAGGGTCTGGTGGGGGGATGTCACCAGGTGTAGAGCTGACAATGGGGTTGGATGGGGGGATGTCACCAGGTGTCGAGCTGACAATGGGGTCTGGTGGGAGAATGTCACCAGGTGTAGAGCTGACAATGGGGTCTGATGGGGGAATGTCACCAGGTGTAGAGCTGACAACGGGGTCTGGTGGGGGGGATGTCACCAGGTGTAGAGCTGACAATGGGGTCTGGCGGGGGGATACACCAGGTGTAGAGCTGACAACGGGGTCTGGCTGGGGGATGTCACCAGGTGTAGAGCTGACAACGGGGTCTGGCTGGGGGATGTCACCAGGTGTAGAGCTGACAACGGGGTCTGGCTGGGGGATGTCACCAGGTGTAGAGCTGACAACGGGGTCTGGCTGGGGGATGTCACCAGGTGTAGAGCCGACAACGCGGTCTGGTGGTGGGATGTCACCAGGTGTAGAGCAGACAACAGGGTCTGGTAGTGGGATGTCACCAGGTGTAGAGCTGACAACGGGGTCTGGTAGTGGGATGTCACCAGGTGTAGAGCTGACAACGGGGTCTGGTCGGGAGAGGTTACCAGGTGTAGAGCTCTCAACGGGGTCTGGTGGTGGGATGTCACCAGGTGTAGAGCTGACAATGGGGTCTGATGGGGGAATGTCACCAGGTGTAGAGCTGACAACGGGGTCTGGCGGGGGGGGGGATGTCACCAGGTGTAGAGCTGACAACGGGGTCTGGTGGTGGGATGTCACCAGGTGTAGAGCTGACAACAGGGTCTGGTGGTGGGATGTCACCAGGTGTAGAGCTGACAACGGGGTCTGGTGGGGGAATGTCATCAGGTGTAGAGCTGACAACTGGGTCTGGTGGGGGGGATGTCACCAGGTGTGGAGACGAAAAAGGGGTATGGCTGGGGGATGTCACCAGGTGTAGAGCTAACAACGGGGTCTGGTGGTGGGATGTCACCTGGTGTAGAGCTGACAACAGGGTCTGGTGGGGGGATGTCACCAGGTGTAGAGCTGACAATGGGGTTGGATGGGGGGATGTCACCAGGTGTCGAGCTGACAATGGGGTCTGGTGGGAGAATGTCACCAGGTGTAGAGCTGACAATGGGGTCTGATGGGGGAATGTCACCAGGTGTAGAGCTGACAACGGGGTCTGGTGGGGGGGATGTCACCAGGTGTAGAGCTGACAATGGGGTCTGGCGGGGGGATACACCAGGTGTAGAGCTGACAACGGGGTCTGGCTGGGGGATGTCACCAGGTGTAGAGCTGACAACGGGGTCTGGCTGGGGGATGTCACCAGGTGTAGAGCTGACAACGGGGTCTGGCTGGGGGATGTCACCAGGTGTAGAGCTGACAACGGGGTCTGGCTGGGGGATGTCACCAGGTGTAGAGCCGACAACGCGGTCTGGTGGTGGGATGTCACCAGGTGTAGAGCAGACAACAGGGTCTGGTAGTGGGATGTCACCAGGTGTAGAGCTGACAACGGGGTCTGGTAGTGGGATGTCACCAGGTGTAGAGCTGACAACGGGGTCTGGTAGTGGGATGTCACCAGGTGTAGAGCTGACAACGGGGTCTGGTAGTGGGATGTCACCAGGTGTAGAGCTGACAACGGGGTCTGGCGGGGGGGGGGGGGGGATGTCACCAGGTGTAGAGCTGACAACGGGGTCTGGCGGGGGGGGGGGGGGGGATATCACCAGGTGTAGAGCTGACAACGGGGTCTGGCTGGGGGAGGTCACCAGGTGTAGAGCTGACAACGGGCTCTGGCGGGGGGGATGTCACCAGGTGTAGAGCTGACAACGGGCTCTGGCAGGGGGATGTCACCAGGTGTAGAGCTGACAACGGGGTCTGGCGGGGGGATGTCACCAGGTGTAGAGCCGACAACGCGGTCTGGTGGTGGGATGTCACCAGGTGTAGAGCAGACAACGGGGTCTGGTAGTGGGATGTCACCAGGTGTAGAGCTGACAACGGGGTCTGGTCGGGAGAGGTTACCAGGTGTAGAGCTCTCAATGGGGTCTGGTGGAGGGATGACACCAGATGTAGAGCTGACAATGGGGTCTGGTGGTGGGAGGTCACCAGGTGTAGAGCTGACAATGGGGTCTGATCGGGGAATGTCACCAGGTGTAGAGCTGACAACGGGGTCTGGTGGGGGGATGTCACCAGATGTAGAGCTGACAACGGGGTCTGGTGGTGGGATGTCACCAGGTGTAGAGCTGACAACAGGGTCTGGCAGGGGGATGCCACCAACCAAACCGTACAGGACAATGTCGCTCCTTGGAGACCATCCGGTGTGTGCGGTGCCGCCACGTTCAGGGAGACCTCGTAAACTGATAGAACGTGGACATCGAAGCCTTGTAGGAGTTGTGAAGACATCACACACATCGTCTGACCTCGCTCAGGGGATCTCACAGGACATTGGGACATCAATTAGTATCAGAACCCTCCATAGGGAACAGCATGTGATGGGTTACCATGGATGAGCGGTGGCACACAACATCACAGCGGTGCCTGCGATGAGGCTTGGAGCTACGGACTAAGTAAGTGGAAGCAAGTGTTGTGAATGAATCACAGTACACCATCTTCCGGTTGGATGGCCGCACTTGGGTGTGGCAGTTGCTTGCAGAGGTTTCTACGTGACAGCATTGTCCTAACAGTTAAGTTTAAAGGAGGTTCTGTTATGGTGGGGAAGGTTTCTGCTGGCAAGGACTAGGACCACTGGTTATAGTGAAGTCCACCCTCACCACCAATGGGTACAGAGACATCCCGGACAAAATGGCATCACCTCCCCTCTTGTAATACTCTGGTACAGCTCTGTGTCTCCGCCAACATGACCGAGCGCCCATATCATACGGCACGAAGGGTGGGGAAGCAGAACATTTGCAGCCTTCATTGTCAGGATCTCAATCCCGAGTGGGATGAACTAAAACGCCATATCCGTGCGCCCAACAGACCCAGGCGGCCAACACCAGATTGGAAAATGGGGAGAAAATGGAATTTAATCCCCATCTATGTGCGACCCGATACTTCTGTCAACATAGTGTACAGCCCTGGGGGACATGTGGTTAGTTCAGGGGGTTTAGTGTCAGACATGATGGGGAGAACAGCACCAATGCAGGAGGTTATCACAGTCTCGTGTGCAAACTGGAGTCTGAACAGCTGGGAGCAGAGCGATGCCAGGCAGTGGACGAAGTGCAGGAGGAGAGGAAGTGCCTACCCACCCCTAAGCAGTAGCTGCCCAGGCTCAGGGCAGGACGAGACCCCCCCTCAATGCACAGCGGGTGAACAGTTATCGATGTGGAGCTTCAGGTTCCTGAAGGATAAAGATGGATAACGACGCCCCTGCTAAGTCTGCTCCTGACGTGCCCCCTACAGTGGCTTGGGCACCGAGCTGGCAGCCATCGTGCCCCACTTAGCCCTGTGTGTACTCAAAGGAGGAGCTCAGGACATCAGCGTGGACCTTCTGGTGCTTGATGAGCTCGGACCTCCAGCGGTAGCTCTTGCCACACTCGCTGCAGGGGTACGGCCTCTCCCCGGTGTGTGTCTTGACGTGGGTGGTGAGGTGCTGCCGCTGTACAAAGCACTTGCCGCACTGCTTACACTTATAGGGCCGCTCGCCTGTGTGTATGCGTTTGTGGATGAGTAAGGCCGTACGGCGACGGAATATTTTGCCACATTCATTACACAAGTTCGGTTTGTCGCCGCCCTGGTGGCTTCTCTGATGCTTCAGCAGATCCGAGCTCCGTGCAAAACGTTTCTCACACTGATTACACGAGAAGAGTTTCTCCCGTGGCAGCCGGCGCTGGTCCAGGAAGTGCAAGCTCGGCCGGAAGCCTCGGAGAACGTCGCTGGAGGTGTGCGGCTCATCACCAGGGAAGTCTCTCCCCTCGCACACTGGGTCCGCACCAAGCTGGAGGTGGTCTTTAGAGTCCGAAGACATCTCCAGCTCCTCCGCAAGCTTCTCTGGACTCGTCTCCTTCCCGTTCTTACTGATCCACACCTCACCTGTCCGGAGAAAAGAAATCCACTTATACTCCAGTCACATCCAGAGCAGCAGTTACATCATGCCTAGACAATGCTTCATCTCTTATGGGGTGGCCCTTCTGAAGACACCAATGGTCATGGAGATACGCGTGGGGTTCAGCATAGTCTCCTGCCACCCGATGGGCCTTAATCATATGATGTGTATCTGCCGTCTGGTGTGATATGGTGTCATCTACACCACACGGCATCACAGGATTGAAGTCACTGACTTGATTCGCTGTCAGAAGAGGCCAAGGGGGGCACAATATAGAACCTCTGCACTATGATGGCCGAGAGCTTCCCCACAAGTCAGCACTACCAGACAACGGCATCACTCACCCAGCGATATCAGCGAGTCGGCGCTGTCCTTCATCATGTTTCGGTACAGATCCTTCTGCCATTCCTCCAGATCTTTCCACTCCTCCGAGAAACACACAGCAACGTCATCAAAGGTCACGGCAGCCTGATAGAGAAGCGAAGGGGGCATCATCATAAGAGACCGGCCCACACTGTGACATCACACATATCATACAAGAGGAGGAGCTACAGAGATATGTTATGTGGAGTATCTATCACAGTCTTTTATTTCAGAAAGGGGATCACAGTCCTGTATGATATGGAGGGGGAGGGATCTAACAGTCATGTATGATATAGAGGGGGAGATCTATCACAGTCCTGTATGATATAGAGGGGGGTGGGAGGGATCTAACACAGTCCTGTATGATATAGAGGGCGAGTGGGAGGGATCTAACACAGTCCTGTATGATATAGAGGGGGGTGGGAAGGATCTAATACAGTCCTGTATGATATAGAGGGGGAGCTATATCACAGTCCTGTATGATATAGAAGGGGAGATCTATCACAGTCTTGTATGATATAGAGGGGGAGTGGGAGGGATCTAACAGTCCTGTATGATATAGAGGGGGAGATCTAACACAGTCCTGTATGATATAGAGGGGGAGATCTATCACAGTCCTGTATGATATAGAGGGGGGTGGGAGGGATCTAACACAGTCCTGTATGATATAGAGGGCGAGTGGGAGGGATCTAACACAGTCCTGTATGATATAGAGGGGGGTGGGAAGGATCTATCACAGTCCTGTATGATATAGAGGGGGAGATCTAACACAGTCCTGTATGATATAGAGGGGGAGCTATATCACAGTCCTGTATGATATAGAGGGGGAGCTATATCACAGTCCTGTATGATATAGAGGGGGAGATCTATCACAGTCCTGTATGATATAGAGGGGGAGATCTATCACAGTCCTGTATGATATAGAGGGGGAGATCTATCACAGTCCTGTATGATATAGAGGGGGGTGGGAGGGATCTAACAGAGTCCTGTATGATATAGAGGGGGAGTGGGAGGGATCTAACACAGTCCTGTATGATATAGAGGGGGGTGGGAAGGATCTATCACAGTCCTGTATGATATAGAGGGGGAGCTATATCACAGTCCTGTATGATATAGAGGGGGAGCTATATCACAGTCCTGTATGATATAGAGGGGGGTGGGAAGGATCTATCACAGTCCTGTATGATATAGAGGGGGAGCTATATCACAGTCCTGTATGATATAGAGGGGGAGCTCTATCACAGTCCTGTATGATATAGAGGGGGAGCTATATCACAGTCCTGTATGATATAGAGGGGGAGATCTATCACAGTCCTGTATGATATAGAGGGGGAGTGGGAGGGATCTAACACAGTCCTGTATGATATAGAGGGGGGTGGGAAGGATCTATCACAGTCCTGTATGATATAGAGGGGGAGATCTATTACAGTCCTGTATGATATAGAGGGGGAGATCTATCACAGTCCTGTATGATATAGAGGGGGGTGGGAAGGATCTATCACAGTCCTGTATGATATAGAGGGGGAGATCTAACACAGTCCTGTATGATATAGAGGGGGAGCTATATCACAGTCCTGTATGATATAGAGGGGGAGCTATATCACAGTCCTGTATGATATAGAGGGGGAGATCTATCACAGTCCTGTATGATATAGAGGGGGAGATCTATCACAGTCCTGTATGATATAGAGGGGGAGATCTATCACAGTCCTGTATGATATAGAGGGGGAGATCTATCACAGTCCTGTATGATATAGAGGGGGAGATCTATCACAGTCCTGTATGATATAGAGGGGGGTGGGAGGGATCTAACAGAGTCCTGTATGATATAGAGGGGGGTGGGAAGGATCTATCACAGTCCTGTATGATATAGAGGGGGAGCTATATCACAGTCCTGTATGATATAGAGGGGGAGATCTATCACAGTCCTGTATGATATAGAGGGGGGTGGGAAGGATCTATCACAGTCCTGTATGATATAGAGGGGGAGCTATATCACAGTCCTGTATGATATAGAGGGGGAGCTCTATCACAGTCCTGTATGATATAGAGGGGGAGCTATATCACAGTCCTGTATGATATAGAGGGGGAGATCTATCACAGTCCTGTATGATATAGAGGGGGAGTGGGAGGGATCTAACACAGTCCTGTATGATATAGAGGGGGGTGGGAAGGATCTATCACAGTCCTGTATGATATAGAGGGGGAGATCTATCACAGTCCTGTATGATATAGAGGGGGAGATCTATCACAGTCCTGTATGATATAGAGGGGGAGTGGGAGGGATCTAACACAGTCCTGTATGATATAGAGGGGGAGATCTATCACAGTCCTGTATGATATAGAGGGAGGGATCTAACACAGTCCTGTATGATATAGAGGGGGAGTGGGAGGGATCTAACACAGTCCTGTATGATATAGAGGGGGAGATCTATCACAGTCCTGTATGATATAGAGGGAGGGATCTAACACAGTCCTGTATGATATAGAGGGGAAGATCCATCACAGTGCTGTATATGAGCGGAGGTCTATCACATTCTTGTAGGATACGTTGTGTTTGTGGAATGATGGAGGGAGGGGTCACAGTCCCATATTAGCCTCCTGTATCATACGGAGGGGAGATCGATCAGCCTTGTATGATACTGAGAGGGAGGTTTCACACTCTTGGATGATATGGATGGGAAGTCTATCACAGTCCTGTGTTACATGGAGGGGGGGGGGGGGGGATCTATCACAGTCCTTTATTATATGGGGGAGGGTAATCTATGACAGTCTAGAATGATATGGGGGGGGGGGAAGCTATTAAAGCCCCAAATGATATAGGGGAAGTGTGGGGTAAATCTATGACAGTCCTATATTATATGGCGGGGTCTATCAGGGTCCGCACCTCGTTGCTGTGCACCCTCTGGTGCTTCAGCAGCTCGGACCTCCAGCGGTAGCTCTTCCCGCACAGGGCACATGGGAAGGGCTTCTCCCCGGTGTGGGTCTTCAGGTGGGTGGTGAGGTGCTGCCGCTGCACGAAGCTCTTGCCACACTGGGCGCACTGGTACGGCCGCTCTCCGGTGTGGATGCGCTCGTGGATGAGCAGCGAGGTGTTGCGTCTGAAGCATTTGCCGCACTGGTTGCAGACGTACGGCCGCTCTCCCAGGTGACTTCTCTGGTGTCGCGCCAGATCGGAGGTTCTTAGGAAAGTCTTGTCGCATTGGGTGCAGGGGTGGAGCCTCTCCTGGGAGGTGCGGACCGGGCACACCCCCTTCTCGGGAGCAGACGCTTCCCCTTCGGGCTGCCCGCCATGGTGGCCATCGGTGATGGCCTTCCAATCGTCATCTGAGGGGGAAAGAGGAGAATAAGCTGGGGGACACAGAAGGGTCGCTGCACTCCGCTCACCCCCCAGTTACAAGTGGATCTTTCCGGGTGAATGTCTGAAAACGCTATGAGACACCCTGCGACTCCCAGCATGCCCCAACAACCAGCCGGGCTCTCATCTCCATGCACTGATTCCAATCTTCTGCTCCCTGTTATCAGGCAGTCCCATAGGGACTGATGCCGACCCGCCATTCCCCCCGGGACCCCCGATACAACGTGATCAGTGTCATCATCTCACTTAGAAAGTTTTCTTTCTCCGTCTTGCAGGTGGGATCAGCCGCGGACAGAAGACACTGCGGGAGAGAAGACATCAGTCAGTGCGCCGGTCCATGAGGCGCTGAACGCACAGCTCCGCCCCCGCTCAGTGCTCAATCACAGGGGCAGTCCTATGTAAGGGCTCGTTCACTTCCACATACTCTAGTCCGTGTGTCCCAAGCCCCGTTACATCCATGTGAACCCGTTCCGCAGGCCAGCCCGCGCAGATTTTCTTCTGTATGTGAATTTGAAATCCAGGTGTGGAAAACCCAGCATTGCCATGTGACCCGTAGGGGGCGCCGCGCAGGAACCCGTGATGGTGAAAGAGACTGCGAATCCACAGTATGCTCAAGGGCAGATTCACAGGAGCCGTGGATGTAGAGGCAGAGTCTACACCGACCCCGCTGCGAGAACGCATCATTAACCCCTTAGTGACACCCTATTTTGGTCCAAAGGACACGGTTTTGGGGGGATTTTCAGCCCAAATTTTCAAAAGTGGTAACTTCTTATCCTTCCGTCCCCACAGACATATGAGGGTATTTTGTGTGGCGAGTCGTAGGTAAGGGCACCATTTTGGGGTCCATATGATGCATTGCAGAACTTATTAATATTTTTTTTGGGGGGGGGGGGGAAACATCAATTTTGCTGGTTGTTTTTTCTATAGTGTTAATAACAAAATTGTATCTTTTTTTAGGTTTTTCCACTTTTGCATAGTAAAAACCCTTTTTTGGTGGTGGTGGATCTAAACATTTGTTTTGCATCGCTGCATCCAGCGTCCCAGAACGTTTGTTCCCCGGGACGAGCCGTCGCTTTTATTGGTACCATTTTGGGATACATACGGCTTTTTTGATCACTTTTATTGTGACAGCACTTCGGCTCCTTTAACAGCCGTGCAGGATGTAGACGAGTGGGTTTTGTTTACATTTTTTTCCTAAACTGATGGGAAGAGCCGCCCTCGGGCTTCGTTTGCATGCCACAATCAACACTGATCACAACATGTAAGGGGTTAACAGCGGGGATCGGTTAATCACCACCAGCTCCGCTTCCCATCCACAGGACATGAGTCTACGCCCTGAAGCAAGAACTGTTTCACACTGCTGAGGGCTCGTTACTATGTATCGGTGAAGGTAAGAACTAGCACAGAAGAGAGATTTGTGCTGCTAAGTGTCTGCGCTGATACACTGTAACAAAGCCTCAGTAGTGTGGCGGACACTCCGCTGAGATCACGTTACCTCCTCCTCCTCGTGGATCTTCTGGTGCTTCAGCAGCTCAGACCTCCAGCGGAAACCTTTCGCACACTGGCCGCACTGGAAGGGCTTCTCCCCGGTGTGGGTCTTCAGGTGGGTGGTGAGGTGCTGCCGCTGCACGAAGCTCTTGCCGCACTGGGCGCACTGGTATGGTCGCTCTCCGGTGTGGATGCGCTCGTGGATGAGCAGCGAGGTGTGCCGACGGAAGCTCTTGCCGCACACGTTACAGATGTAGGAGCGCTCATCGGTGTGCACCCGCTGGTGAGTGCGCAGCGTCCTCTTGTTCAGGAAGGTCTTGCTGCAGTCTGGGCAGGACAGCGCCCGCTCCGCCTTCTGTGCCCGCTGCCGAAGGAGCAACCGTGCTCGCTTCCCCAGAGCCTTGCCCCTCTCAAGGGCGCACAGTGCCCCCCCTGACACCTCACGCTTGGGTCGCCGCTTCCTACTGGTGGATTCTAGAAGGTAAAAAGCAACAAGTCAGGAGCGGCTGGCCAACCATCAACCACAACATGCCAGTCACAAACTGCTCACCTCTCTGCCCGCCCTCCGAGCCACCGTCCGGATCCTGAAAACAGAGGAGGACAGGAAGTTATTCACAGGGACATGCCGAGGCCATACCCCCAACCCCGAGAGACCGCCAATATCCGAGGGTCCACCAACTTTTAAAGGGCCTGTCTGTATAGAAAGCAACTTTGCTTTTCAGTTCCATAGATCTTCAGTGAGAAGAGGCTCCAAACTTGTCCTGTTGCTTTAAGGCAATCCTGTGTGAGCCACAAAGACACCCTGCTTGGGGTACCATTAATGTTGGGGCACTATGCTTGGCACCCTGGGCCAGCCACCACACGGCTGCCCCCAGCCTGGGCCGGCCACCACACGGCTGCCCCCAGCCTGGGCCGGCCACCACACCGCTGCCCCCAGCCTGGGCCGGCCACCACACCGCTGCCCCCAGCCTGGGCCGGCCACCACACCGCTGCCCCAAGCCTGGGCCGGCCACCACACCGCTGCCCCAAGCCTGGGCCGGCCACCACACCGCTGCCCCAAGCCTGGGCCGGCCACCACACCGCTGCCCCAAGCCTGGGCCGGCCACCACACCGCTGCCCCAAGCCTGGGCCGGCCACCACACCGCTGCCCCAAGCCTGGGCCGGCCACCACACCGCTGCCCCAAGCCTGGGCCGGCCATCACACCGACGGGCCGGCCATCACACCGACGCCCCCCACCCTGGGCCGGCCATCACACCGACGCCCCCACCCTGGGCCGGCCATCACACCGACGCCCCCACCCTGGGCCGGCCATCACACCGACGCCCCCACCCTGGGCCGGCCATCACACCGACGCCCCCACCCTGGGCCGGCCATCACACCGACGCCCCCACCCTGGGCCGGCCATCACACCGACGCCCCCACCCTGGGCCGGCCATCACACCGACGCCCCCACCCTGGGCCGGCCATCACACCGACGCCCCCACCCTGGGCCGGCCATCACACCGACGCCCCCACCCTGGGCCGGCCATCACACCGACGCCCCCACCCTGGGCCGGCCACCACACCGACGCCCCCACCCTGGGCCGGCCACCACACCGACGCCCCCACCCTGGGCCGGCCACCACACCGACGCCCCCACCCTGGGCCGGCCACCACACCGACGCCCCCACCCTGGGCCGGCCACCACACCGACGCCCCCACCCTGGGCCGGCCACCACACCGACGCCCCCACCCTGGGCCGGCCATCACACCGACGCCCCCACCCTGGGCCGGCCACCACACCGACGCCCCCACCCTGGGCCGGCCATCACACCGACGCCTCCACCCTGGGCCGGCCATCACACCGACGCCTCCACCCTGGGCCGGTCATCACACCGACGCCTCCACCCTGGGCCGGTCATCACACCGACGCCTCCACCCTGGGCCGGTCATCACACCGACACCTCCACCCTGGGCCGGCCACCACACCGACGCCTCCACCCTGGGCCGGCCACCACACCGACGCCTCCACCCTGGGCCGGTCATCACACCGACGCCTCCACCCTGGGCCGGTCATCACACCGACGCCTCCACCCTGGGCCGGTCATCACACCGACGCCTCCACCCTGGGCCGGCCACCACACCGACGCCTCCACCCTGGGCCGGCCACCACACCGACGCCTCCACCCTGGGCCGGCCACCACACCGACGCCTCCACCCTGGGCCGGCCACCACACCGATGCCTCCACCCTGGGCCGGCCACCACACCGATGCCTCCACCCTGGGCCGGCCACCACACCGATGCCTCCACCCTGGGCCGGCCACCACACCGATGCCTCCACCCTGGGCCGGCCACCACACCGATGCCTCCACCCTGGGCCGGCCACCACACCGATTGCCTGTACCCACATCTACTCTTAGTTTCTCATCTGTTCAGGTTACCTCCGATTTGTACAGCGCTGCGGAATATATGAGCGTTATAAATAAAGTTATTATAGGACGCCCCTTGCTGATGAGGGTCTTTCTGGGTTGCGGGTAATGCATCACCTGCTCCTCCTCGTGGACCTTCTGGTGTTTGAGCAGCTCGGACCTCCAGCGGTAGCTGTTCCCGCAGACGTGGCAGGGGTAGGGCTTGTCCCCGGTGTGCGTCCGCTGGTGGGTGGTGAGGTGCTGCTGCTGGACGAAGCTCTTGCCGCACTGCAGACACTTGTACGGCCGCTCTCCGGTGTGGATGCGCTCGTGGATGAGTAAGGCCGTGTGTCTACGGAAACACTTGCCGCAGACGTTACAGATGTAGGAGCGCTCCCCGAGGTGTCCCCGCAGGTGCGCCTTCAGTGTCCGCTTGTTATAGAAGACCTTCCCGCATTCGGCGCAGGCATGCGCCTTGTCTGCCTTGGGGTTACGAGGACGCCGCCGGCCCGCACTTTTCCCCGTGGTCGGGGGGGTCGCGGTGGGAGGATCAGAGTTGGAGTCTGGAGAAGAATAAACATAAAGTGGAATGACTGACAGTTAACCCCTCGAGGACCGGACACGTTCTAGGGATCTCTGGGCGAACGCCGGCGTATGTGTCATCAGTCATGGCGGTAGCTGCAAGCCGCTTCCCCACGAGCCGAGGTGGAGACCGGACATTAAACTACTGTGTATGGGCGACTTCACTACAAACGCTGCGGATGGCCACACATGACCTCTGCCGCAGCCCGTAGTACATCATGGCGGCCAGGAGAGGCGCTGGGTATCATACAAGAGCGCTGTAGGAAACCTAGGACATCAACCTGGCACCGCTGCTCACCTGGGACAACCGCTTCTCTCTTCCGCTCACCAGGATCCAAATCTCCTTGCTCCTCCTTAATGGGCGCATCAGCAACCTGAAACACAACACAGGCCGCTTATCCCGACATCCTGAGCGAGCGGAGATCATAGACATGGCCGCCTGACGGGGACTGAAGAATCAGGGAGTTATCCACATATACTCCACCCTCGCCGACATCCACATATATAGTTCACCCTCCACCCCATATATACTCCACCCTCACCTACATATATACTCCACCCTCCACCCCATATATACTCCACCCTCGCCGACATCCACATATATAGTTCAGCCTCCACCCCAGATATACACCACCCTCACGTACATATATACTCCACCCTCGCCGACATCCACATATATACTCCACCCTCCACCCCATATATACACCACCCTCACCTACATCCACATATATACTCCACCCTCACCGACATAAATACTCCACCCTCACCTACATATATACTGCGCCCTCACCTACATCCACATATATAGTTCACGCTCTATCCCATATATACTCCACCCTCACCGACATCCACATATATAGTTCACCCTCCACCCCATATATACACCACCCTCACCTACATCCACATATATACTCCACCCTCACCGACATAAATACTCCACCCTCACCTACATATATACTCCACCCTCACCAACATCCACATATATAGTTCACCCTCCACCCCATATATACACCACCCTCACCTACATATATACTCCACCCTCGCCGACATCCACATATATACTCCACCCTCCACCCCATATATACACCACCCTCACCTACATATATACTCCACCCTCGCCGACATCCACATATATAGTTCACCCTCCACCCCATATATACACCACCCTCACCTACATATATACTCCACCCTCGCCGACATCCACATATATACTCCACCCTCCACCCCATATATACACCACCCTCACCTACATATATATACTCCACCCTCGCCAACATCCACATATATAGTTCACCCTCCACCCCATATATACTGCACCCTCACCGACATCCACATATATAGTTCACGCTCTATCCCATATATACTCCACCCTCACCAACATATATACTCCACCCTCACCGACATCCACATATATAGTTCACCCTCCACCCCATATATACTCCACCCTCACCTACATATATACACCACCCTCACCGACATCCACATATATAGTTCACCCTCCACCCTATATATACACCAACCTCACCTACATATATACACCACCCTCACCTACATATATACTCCACCCTCGCCGACATCCACATATATAGTTCACCTATATAGTTCACCCTCCACCCTATATATACACACCAGCCTCACCTACATATATACTCCACCCTCCACCCCATATATACTCCACCCTCACCGACATCCACATATATACTCCACCCTCGCCGACATCCACATATATAGTTCACCTATATAGTTCACCCTCCACCCTATATATACACACCAGCCTCACCTACATATATACTCCACCCTCCACCCCATATATACTCCACCCTCACCGACATCCACATATATAGTTCACCCTCCACCCCATATATACTCCACCTTCGCCGACATCCACATATATACTCCACCCTCGCCGACATCCACATATATAGTTCACCATCCACCCTATATATACTCCACCCTCACCAACATCCACATATATAGTTCACCATCCACCCCATATGTACACCACCCTCACCAACATCCACATATATAGTTCACCCTCCACCCCATATATACTCCACCTTCGCCGACATCCACATATATACTCCACCCTCGCCGACATCCACATATATAGTTCACCATCCACCCTATATATACTCCACCCTCGCCTACATATATACTTCACCCTCGCCGACATCCACATATATAATTTACCCTCCACCCTTGCCGACATCCACATATATAGTTCACCATCCACCCCATATATACTCCACCCTCACCAACATCAACATATATACTGCACCCTCACCTACATATATACTTCACCCTCGCTGACATCCACATATATACTCCACCCTCGCCGACATCCACATATATAGTTCACGCTCTATCCCATATATACTCCACCCTCACCTACATATATAGTTCACCATCCACCCCATATATACTCCACCCTCGCCGACATCCACATATATAGCTCACCCTCCACCCCATATATACTCCACGCTCACCTACATATATACTCCACCCTCGCCGACATCCACATATATAGCTCACCCTCCACCCCCACCAACATCCACATATATAGTTCACCCTCCACCCCATATATACTCCACCCTCACCAACATCCACATATATACTCCACCCTTCACTCAATATATACTCGCCAACATCCATCTATATACTTTTTCTACATACCTATTCCACCTACATCCACAAATACTGTTCACTCTCCATCAGCACATGTTCAGTACCCCACCCATGTATACTCCACCGCCTAATAACAGAATATATATAGTATACACACAGGATATATATTAAGACCCAATCCACATTTATACTGCACCCTCCAGGCACAACAGTAACCCCCCGCCCCCCTATACGACCTCGGAGACCCATGTGACTAACTGCACTGCTGATGTCCTCGCCGCCCCCACCACCCCATTAGTGTCAGTAAGGCCTCTTTCCACAGCCACACATCACCCCCCTCCTCTCCACGGTGCCAGTCATACATCACCCCCCTCCTCTCCACGGTGCCAGTCACACATCACCCCCCTCCTCTCCACGGTGCCAGTCACACATCACCCCCCTCCTCTCCACGGTGCCAGTCACACATCACCCCCCTCCTCTCCACGGTGCCAGTCACACATCACCCCCCTCTCTCCACGGTGCCAGTCACACGTCACCCCCCTCTCTCCACGGTGCCAGTCACACGTCACCCCCCTCTCTCCACGGTGCCAGTCACACGTCACCCCCCTCTCTCCACGGTGCCAGTCACACGTCACCCCCCTCTCTCCACGGTGCCAGTCACACGTCACCCCCCTCCACCTCTCCACGGTGCCAGTCACACGTCACCCCCCTCCACCTCTCCACGGTGCCAGTCACACGTCACCCCCCTCCACCTCTCCACGGTGCCAGCCACACATCACCCCCCTCCTCTCCACGGTGCCAGCCATACATCCCCCCCCCTCCTCTCCACGGTGCCAGTCATACATCACCTCCTCCTCCTCGTGGATCTTCTGGTGTTTCAGCAGCTCGGACCTCCAGCGGAAGCCTTTGGCGCACTGGCCGCACTGGAAGGGCTTCTCTCCGGTGTGGGTCTTCAGGTGGGTGTTGAGGTGCTGACGCTGGACGAAGCTCTTGCCGCACTGGGTGCACTGGTACGGTCGCTCTCCGGTGTGGATGCGCTCGTGGATGAGCAGCGAGGTGTGCCGACGGAAGCATTTTCCGCAGACGTTACAGATGTAGGAGCGCTCCCCGAGGTGTCCCCGCAGGTGCGCCTTCAGCGTCCGCTTGTTATAGAAGAGCTTCCCGCACTCGGCGCAGGCGTGCGCTCTCTCCGAGGTGCTGCCGTTTGCACAGTCTAGAAATTTCATGCGGATCTTGTCCATTCCTTCTGTGAAGGCTTTCCCCTCAGCGATGTCCAAGGTCTGCCCCAAGGGGTCTTCTCCTCCACCCAGAGGGTTGCTACATGCCACGGCCTGCTCTGGGCACAGCGGTAAGTTACTGGCACAGTCCACAGCCAGGCTGGGTGTCCGCTCATCTGGGGGCTTCTCGCTGATCGCCTTCTCTACCAGACCTTCACCTTTGAAAACAATACATAGGTATCAGAGCCACCAAATGTCTCGTGCCTCATCCACTAGGGATAGAAAGCATTGCGCGACTCGTAGTGGCACTTATTATACTTAATGGCTTGCACTAGCTTAGGGCACAGTCTACTCCACCAACGAGGAGGCACGAGTAGCCCGAGGAGGGGTCTTACCAAGGGAGATTAACGTCTCTGAGGTTTCCTTCATGACATTCCTGTAGAGCTCCTTCTGCCACTCCTCCAGCTCCATCCATTCTTCTTTAGAAAACGAAGCGGCCAAATCGTCAAAACCCCCACTGGACTGGAGACAGAAACGGCATGACAATAACTCAACCAATCTTGGATCGTTTCACCAGGTCTGCTCTATAGAGACTGTGTGCATTCGCGTAACATTTAGCTAGGTCTGGTCTAGCTGGGGGCGACTGGTGGTTCGGACAGTCAGGTCTGGGATTGTCTGGCAGTTCAGCCGGTGAGGTCTGTTTCTATCTCTGTGTGCCTGGCGGCTCAGCCAGTCAGGTCTACGTCCATCTGGTGGATCATTAGGTCAAGTCTGGGAGCATCTGGTGTCTCAGCTGTCCAGGTCGAGTCTTGGGAAGCTTGGTGCCTCAGCTTGGTCCATTAAGTGGATGATAAGGTCAAGTCTGGTCTTGTCTGGCAGCTCAGACAGGTCTGGTCGAGTCTCTTCTAGTGGTACCTGATGACTAAGTCAGTCAGGCATGGTCTGGCCTCTCCAGGCAGTACCTGGAGGCTCGTCCGGTCTAGGCTCACCTAGAGCCAATTTGGGGCCTGGTGGGTCAGATCTGGGTCCATCTGGTAGATTGTCAAATCTCGGCTGGGGGTGCCTGGCGGCACGGACAGTCAGGTCTGGGGGTGTCTGACGCCTCTGCCGGTCAGGTCTGTTTCCTACCTTCAGGTGCCTGGTGGCTCAGCTGGTCAGGTCTAGATCCATCTGGTGGATCATTAGGTCAAGTTCGGGGGCAACTAGTGTGTCAGCTCTCGAGGTCTAGTCTTGGGAAGCCTGGTCCCTCAGCTTGGTCCATTGGGTCGAGAATCAGGGTCAAGTCTGGGGG